>JAVSCE010008435.1:0-376992 GCA_032199065.1 Smutsia gigantea
CTTATCCACCTGATCTCTGGAACCAGGGTGCCTGGCCAGGCCACATTCCGTGTGAGGGAAAGCAAGACCCGCGTGTGCCCAGAGTGGGACTGAGTGGCAGAGCAGGCTTGCAGGGGTCACCACCAGGGTTCCAGTGCTCTGCTGGCCTGTGGTTTCTTTCCAGAAGGGCTGGGAAGAGGTCAGTCTTTGGTTAGGTTTGCAGCCTTGACTTTAGACTCCACTTTGCCCCTTCCTTGGCTTCCCAGGTCCCATATCTACTGCTCTTTCCCTTGTCCCCGGGCATGTTCTCAGTCTGAAACCACACTGGGCCTCAGTTCCCCCATGACTAAGGGTCATGACCCTAATGAAACTGCTAGAACCTGAGAGGAGGAGGTGACTTCTTGTGAGGGCTATCACCATTAGACACTTACAGCTAGGGCTGGGTTCTGGCGGGTATACCATAAGCATGAGGGAAATGTTCCAGATTCCTGGTTGGTTTACCACCGAGCTGTTGCTTTGACTCTGAGAAGTATTTTTCTTGTTAAAGTCTGTGTGGTAGTTTTATGTATAAACACTATAATATTGAAAGTGTGGTGAAAGAAAAACAATACCTGCCTTCATAGAGCTTACAGTCCTTCTGGGATACCAGATGAACAGGAAACAATTAGAGAATAATTATTGCTGAACTTATAGGGGTTATAATAGAAAATTGGAGAAGGAAGAAAGAAATCCATGGGAACTGAGTAGTTAGAAAGTTCTTCCTGGAGGGCATGAACATTGAATTATGGGGAGGATTTGCATGGAGGCAGGTCATTCTAGGCTTGAAGAGGGTGAGCAAAGAGCAAAACGTTGGAGAGAAGTGAGCTTGGTCTGGGGGTGACAAGACCCAACCAACTGGAATGAGAGTGCGTTGTTCAGAAATGCTGGAAATATTTCCTACGTAACCTTGTAAGGCATGTTGGGGAGCACAGGCTGTGAAAGTAAATACGTGGATGGGATGGGCAGACAAGACAGGAAGAGTCTGTAGGTTTTTAACAAGGAAGCGAGTAATACACCAGAAGCTGTGTTTGGGGTTGTGTGGCAGCAGCATGCAAGCTAGTGCCTGTGTGTGCGGAGAAGAGGCGTCTGCGGCGTCTGACTGAGCTGGGCAGGCCCGGCCCAGGGTGGTGGTTGCCGGCCAGAAAAGAAGATGCCTTTCAGTGGAGCCTTCTAAATAAAAAGGTGGTGATAGAGGAGAGAATAGGGGCCAGTGCTGCTTCTGGGGTTCCTGCCTAGGACCTCAAGGAGAGATGGTGTTGCTGGAGAAAGCGGAAGCTGTGGGAAAGGGAGCCAGCTCTTAGGGGCTGAAGGGGAGCTCAGTGTGAACATTCTGACTTGGAAGTGAACAGGCACACATGTGAAGATGTCCTGGAAGTTTCTGGAATATGAGTTTAGGGCCTATTCAAGGGGACCTTGGGAGTAGGCCTCCTGGAGTCTCCACGCAAGGCTGTGGGAGTGCTTGGACAGACAGGCCTCTGAAAGGAGGTGGACCTTAGCCCTGTCCTGCCAGGAGACCAGTTCTGCCACATCAGACTCTTGTCTTTATGCCAGGAATAAGGTTTACTGTCCAGAACAGCACAGGGAGAGAAGTTAACCAACATGAGTTGTGCCTTAGGAATATACCAGCTGTCCTCTGGTTTTACCAATTTACCTCTGAATCTTTGAATCTAATTCTGTGACCCCCTTGTCCTTGACCCTCTGAAGACCCGCTGGCCAGCACAAAGGTCTTGGAGACCTTCAGCTTCCTCCCCAAAAAGAGGCCTCGTCCCACCATAGCAGTCCCACATGTTCATGCTCCTCTGCTTCCTCTTTATAAATATGGGGCCTTTCACTCCATTCTTGGGCTTGAATTACCCTATAAAAGAGTTGGTAAGGCTGATGTTCCAGGGCTGAGAAGAAAATGCCATACCTTGAGGGGAAAGAAGCAGGCGGAACCAAAACAAACAGCCCTTCTTGAATCCGGCTGGCCTGAAGTCCTCCAGGCAGGCAGTGGGATCTCAGCAGGATCGGGGCAGGGGGGTCTGGGGGGCGGGAAGGCAGAGGGCAGCCGCCTGTGTACAGTAAAAGGAGTTTGCCATCAAAAGGCAACAAGTCTCCTACCCTGCCCTGGGTGGTGACCCTTCCCTGTGGAATTCTCCCCTCTGACCTCCAGATCATTAATCCGGAGGCTGCCAAATGACAGTCATCCATCACGCCTCCTTGATGAGCATCCCGGCCGCCCGGGAGAGGCCCTGGGCCCCGCCCTCCATGCTGGCTCCCGGTGCTCATTAGTGGCCCTTCCTGCTTGGTGCCGGGTTTCCTAATCAAGTCCCTGGCTCCTTTCACTTCCCTTTGGGGGCTAGTGGGCGGAAGCTGCTCTGACCCTCCCTCTTTTAGAGGCCAGGGACGGGGTGGACTGATTAGTGGGCAGAGAATTGTCGAGTGGCTTTTCATCCCCCTGGAGACCTGCGTGTCCAGCAGCTCTTTTGACATGGTGGAGACGCAAGAGAGAAAAGGCCGTTTCTCCATCCTGTAGCAGGAGAGGAGGAAGCAGGCAGTATGCGAATGAAACGCTGTTACAAACTGCACTGGGAGCCGTCCAGGGGGGACACAGGCGGGTCTTCCTCTGTCAGGGAGTCCAGGTAGGCTTCTCTGAGGAGGCAGGTGAATGGCTTCTGAAGGCTCCAGAGACGTGTGAGTTGCCACACCAATAGGAAGGAATCTGGAGTTGTACTGCCAGCAAAAAATAAAAACAAAAGCTTCTGAAGTCATCAGGTCTAACCCTCATATTTACAGATCAGAAAACAGACCCAGAGAGGCTGTATGTTTTACCCAGGGCCACATGGCCTGTGAAATGGACTTGTCTTTCTGCTCATCCTTAAAAGAACTGGCAACTAGTCTGAGAGCTTCCAGGCTTTGGGAGTTCACACTTTTCCAACTCAGCAAAAGCCAGGCATGCACATGTGTCTTCTTCCTCTGCGTGATGATGACACAACCCTCTGTTCTCTCTGGACAATCACAGGGACCCCCATCAACCGAATCCCTATCATGGCCAAGCAGATCCTGGACCTGTATATGCTGTATAAGCTGGTGACAGAGAAGGGGGGCCTGGTGGAGATCATCAATAAGAAGATCTGGAGGGAGATCACCAAAGGCCTGAACCTGCCCACATCCATCACCAGTGCTGCCTTCACCCTGAGGACCCAGTGAGTGGCCAGGGCCTGGGGAAAGGAAGCTGAGGCTGGAGAAAGGGGATGTTTTAACCTAGAAGAGAGGAAGGAAGGAAATTCCATTGTACAGTGAGCAAGATGAGTGGAATTCCCAGAACAACTGGGAGCTTTTTGAGAGGAATTCCTCACCAGACCTAAATAGCAGGGAGAGCTGCCGCTTCCCAAGTGTCTCCTGTATGCTGCTGCCTCACCATCAACCCTGTGAACAGGTGTTAGCCCCATTTTCCAGGTAACACAAACTGAGTCTCAGAGGGTAGACAGTTTGATCAAGACCATACCATGTAGGAAGTGGTAGAGCTGAGGTCCACAGCCGGCTGCTGTGTGATCCGCACTCTTCCCGGGACGTCTCCCCCGCAGTACCTCTACCTGGTGTTCAGCTTCCCAGCAACAGAAGACCCGGAGGACGGCGGCGTTGAGGCCCCACAGG
The DNA here is from genome assembly GCA_032199065.1 of Smutsia gigantea. Lineage (NCBI taxonomy): Eukaryota > Metazoa > Chordata > Mammalia > Pholidota > Manidae > Smutsia > Smutsia gigantea. Next base: position 3,655 of record JAVSCE010008435.1, read on the forward strand.
GATCGGTGGCCTATTTTTGTAGCCACTGGAGTTAATTACAAGGGTTATAGAAGCAGTGAAACCAAGAGTAAAGTTGGAGCATGAGGGTCAGTGAGGAGTCTGATCTTTTGGAACACGCTGGGTGTGGCTCTGTGAAGGGTATGGGATGAGCCGCTGCATGGCACCTAGCGTGGCATGGCCTGTGTGGAAAGTAGGGAGGTTTTATCTAGTAGAAGCAGAAGTTGGAGACAGAACTATAACCAGTATAGCAGTCGTCCTCTCAAGGTCCTTGGGTGGAGAATTGCTTCTTGGTGTATGTGACTCTAGGCCCACACACAGCGGGTCTGATCGGCCTGGCTCAGAATGCTCCGGACATCAGGGAGCCAGAATGGGGGCCTCATGCCTCCCAAGGCACTGAAAAGGCACCACAGCAAACATGGCACGTCAGTGAAGATATTCTTCACTTCCCTCAGTGAACGATGCCTCCAGTTTGAGGAGTGTTTAGGATTGAGTGGCAGTTACGGGGGCCCTGTGTGGGCCAGGCAGCAGTCCTGGACTTTTCTCTTCCATCAAGTGCTACCAGGTGGTGATCCTTTTGTCTCAGAGGCCAGCCCGTAAAGGCTGCTTCCAACTTAAACTGGGCAGCCTCTGGGGCCACATTTTGAATGATTCTTGCCTCCTTTCTTCCCTCCAGGTACATGAAGTATCTCTATGCCTACGAGTGTGAGAAGAAAGCCTTGAGCTCCCCTGCCGAGCTCCAGGCAGCCATTGACGGCAACCGGCGGGAGGGCCGGCGGCCCAGCTACAGCTCCTCCCTCTTTGGCTATTCTCCCGCTGCTGCTGCCAGGGCCCCTGCCCTTCTCTCCCCACCCAAGATCCGCTTCCCCATCCTCGGGCTGGGGTCCAGCAGTGGCACCAATGCCAGCAGCCCCCGGATAGCCCCAGCAGCTACTCTCAGGAAAGGTCCGCAGGGCCCTTGGAGGAGGAGGGCCGGGAGGAAGGGAACCGAGCTCCTCGTGTCTCACACATAGCGGGGAAAGTCCACAGTTGGGTGGGAGGAGGAGTATGGGTTGGTCCAGCTCTGGTGCCCTTGCCAGGTGATGGAGTCCCAGTGACAACAGTGCCCGTGCCAAATCGCCTGGCCATGCCTGTGACCTTGGCAGGCCAGCAGGCCAGTACCCGGACGGCCACACTGGAGCAGCTTCGGGAGCGGCTGGAGTCAGGGGAGCCCCCTGAGAAGAAGACATCCAGGCTCTCAGAGGAGGAGCAGCGCCTGGTGCAGCAGGCCTTCCAGCGCAACTTGTTCAGCGTGGCCCGGCAGCTGCCCATGAAGATCAGGATCAACGGCAGGGGTGGGTGCCGGGCCTGGGGTGGGTTGTCCGCTCCTGGTGGGTGTGTGCCAAAGCTGGCTCCATCCAAGGGCCTGTGCACGGCCTAGGACTGGGGTGAACCTCGAGAGGGGTCTAGAGGGCAGAAAGCCACATGGAGCTTCTGCGGCCACTGAGATCTCAGTTCACCAAGCTGAAGTCATCTCCAAGGGGCCCCTTGCCTCAGGCAGTGCCCTTTTCTCTAACAAAAAGGAAAGGCAGTCATTCAAGGAGGAGCCAGAGACCTTTAGGGACAGCGTCTGTGTTTCTCCCCCCACCCCCGCCAGTCTTTTGATCTGTCTCAATTAAAGGGCTCAGCCTTCACCCCGGTCCCTCCCCGGAGGTAGGCGAGCGCAGGACACAGTCTGGGAGGAAGGCTCATCCCCGGGCTCAGCCAGGGGCCCGAGTTGCCAGTGACCCTGGGGAACGAGAGGAAAAGAGGAAACACAAGTTTGGCAGCATAATTGACATCCTTTCCTTTCCCCTCTGAATTTTTCAGGTGCCCCACCTTCTCATCCCCTGATCCACACACTCCTGTCCCTTGTTCCTCTTTCTCCCCTTCCTCCCTCACACACATTTTCATGCTGTTCTTGTCCTTGACTCTGTCTCAGAACAAACATGGATAAGCATGTGTCGGGAAGAAGTCAGGTGTGGAGGGAGTGTGCATATCCCCAGGCAGCCCCTCCCTGTACCACTTCATCCGGTGAGGGGCAGAGGGGAGCGGAGGCAGCAGCTGGGGCAGTGGGGCTGTGCTCTGTGACCCACCTTGTTCTGCACAGACCAGAGGCTGAGAGAAAAAGACAGCTCATCTGGCAGAATTATTGGCTGGCTGTGTGGTAAAAGGGCAGAGTCGGGTGAGCCAGGCAGAGGCCCTGCACGCCAGAGCCACAGCCTTGCCCAACTCCAGATGCTTAGGTTGAGGTAGAGTGCCAGGAACTAGACCACGTGCTGGGCAGGGGGATCCTCTCCTTGAGGCCCCCCAGCCTGGTTAAGGGAAGGAGGAGGCAAGGCGAGTCCTCAGAGGCAGGGACTGGGTCTTAGTGGTCTCTGGTTCCCCAGCCTGCTGGATGGCAGGTGCTCAGGTATGGTCTGCTGAATCATGAAAGCGCCGGTGCGCAGCAGCTCAGCCTCCTTCCGGATTGGGACCCCTCTTCTCCGAGAGCAGAGGGAGCTGGGGAATGCAGTGGGTCAGTGGAGAAAGCAAGCAATAGGGTGTTGGCAAGCCTGGGTTCTCCTGCCACACCTACTCAGGAGAAGGTTATATAGATGCTCTCTAGCATTGGCAGACCTTGGCCTGCTGTGGCCACGCTCTGAGGGTGGGAGAGCCTCCGAGGATGATAGAAGTGCTGGGAGGCTTGACCGGGCCTGCTGACCTTCTTGTCCCCAGCAGAAGACAGATCTGAGGCCTCAGCTGCAGCACTGAACCTGACTACAAGCAGCATTGGGAGCATCAACATGTCTGTGGACATCGATGGTACCACCTACGCAGGTGAGGGAGGCTCTTGGAGCTTTGAGGGAGGGAGCTCTGAGCCCCTGACTGGCCCCGCTTGTCACCCTTGTGTCTGAACACCTTCCCGGGGTGGCATCCTTTTATGTAGTAGTCTCAAGGTGCCAATAGTGCAGTGGTCCTTCTGGACTAGTAGGGGCTGAGGATTGTGGGCAGGATGACAGCTGACCTCGCCCTTTGGCAGAGCGACAGAAGCCCTCCAGCCAGCCTTTCTGGGCCAGTGGTTGGCTCGTTAATTGAAGTCATTTAAAAATTATGAAAAATCATAAGTCTGTCCCTGTAACACTGTTAACGTAAGTCAGATCGGTGTCCACCACCACGTGTTCTAATGCATGAGTCTGCTCTCTGTCTGGCTGAGCTGTGCTCTTCCTAGACGTCATCTCCTCCCCTTCCTGTAAAGTGGACCAAGGACCGAGACCAGGCAAAGGAATCCGAGTGCAGCATGACCAGCCTATTTTTTTCCCCCCAGTCCTTTATAATTGTCTCTCCCTAAATCTAATTTGTCAGTAGGTTTTGTTAGATGGCTGGTTTAGCACCATGTCTTTCCAAGGCATCTGAGCTTTCATAGGAACCACAGTCCTTTCCCACTCATATTTCGCTGATGTAGGGATCAGTTGGAGAGCAAACCTGGCCACCTCTTGGTAAGTGTGGCTTGATGAGGGGAGACCAAGGAGCCCAGGGACACTACCCAGCAGCCTTGTACCAGCAGCGCAAGCATTGGCCACCTGTTTTACAGCGGGCAGAGGGAGGTGCCCAGTGGAGGGGATTTAAAGCTGCTCCCTCCACCAGTGAGGGGGCACGGCCCCAGGGCCTGCTTCTCTGCCTTTGAATGCGCCTGTTCTGGGAGCTGCAGACTAGGCCCCTCAGGACACTACCACAGGCCTCATGCTCTGGGTCTGTGCTGACTACTTGCTGTAGGCATCAGCTGGGGCCAGGGAAGGGACAGAGGCCAGGTTGCCTCACCAGTCATCACACAGCCAGGGCCGCAGAGGACATAGTCGGAAGTCTCTGCCTAACATGGAGGCCCATGGAGGAGACCGGGGAGCCAGGATGTAGCACCTGGGTGCCCTGTGCCATCTGGTGGTGTGGTAGCACGCTAGGAGGGTTAGAGCTCGGGAGAGGATCCAAAGCAGGGAAGGAGGAGGTCAGTGCCTGCATCTCCATATCCCCTCGTCCTCTGTCAGGAAGGAGATGAAGCCTCCTCCTCTTTCAGATTGGGGAGCAGTCAGGAACCTCTGGGGAATCCCCACACCTCACCTGCCTCAGCCTGTCTCCCACCTGTGCCTTCTCTCAGTGGCTATGCAGTTTCCCAAGCCAGGAACCTGGAAGTCAATCCTGAGAGCCCCCCCATGCCCAGCCTCGCCCCCCAGAGCTAAGCAGGCACCACTATTCTCTCTCCTCTCCTGGCATCACCAACACTGCCCCAGTTCAGGCCTCTCCTCCCCTATTAGCTAGGCCTCCGTCACCCACATTCCTCCCAACCTCAGAGCAAGTGTTCTGAACTGCTTATCTCTTCAGGCCCCCTGCCCAAAGCCTCGGGGCTTCACCTCCCAACCCTACAGGGTGAGGCTCAGGCTCCCTCAGGCACAGGGGCGCCTGTCACCTGCCCTCCCATCCTGCCTTGCTCGCAGTGTCTCCTGCCGAGACCACACTATTGGGTCAGCCTCCAGCGTTCGCTGCCTCTCCCTGCTCTTGGTTCTTTGAGATTTCCTCCACTCTTCTCTTGGCCACTTTTCAAACAGCCCAGGTGTGCTACTGTCCAGTTTTCTCCTCCCCTCCAAAACCTTATTGCTCCCCCAATACCCTGGGTACACTTCCCTCTGAGCGTTTGTGACATTTTGCTGTCAAAATTCCTCTGTTTACCTGTCCACCCCCCTCCGCACCCTGTAAGCTCCGGAGGGCAGGGCTGTGGGGGAGCTCCTGTCAGCACCTCGCACACTGTCTGGAGCGGAGCCTTGCGCGAAGTCAGGTAGCAGTGAACACACTGAGAGACACTGAGGCCCCTGTCACCGTCTCCTCACACCTGCTCCTGCCCACAGGTGTGCTGTTCGCACAGAAGCCCGTGGTCCACCTCGTCGCGGGGTCAGCGCCGCCGAGCGCCGGGAGCAGTGCCAGCAGCAGCTCCCACTGCTCGCCTAGCCCCACTTCCTCCAGGGGCACCCCCAGCGCGGAGCCCTCCACCAGCTGGTCCCTTTGAGGGCCAGCCTCCCTCCGTGCTCTCCTGCCGAGAGCGAGGGAGGTCGACACACAGAATTTACCTCATCTCTCGGAGTCCATGTCAAACACCATTTGAGGGTTTGGACATGTTGTCTGTCCAGACTCCATTCAGGTCCTGCTGTGCTCTGGGGGCAGGGAGAGGCTGGAGGGCAGATCAGGGCAGCGTTGTCCAATCAGGGGTTGTCCTGGAGAACTGGGCGGGGTGCGCGACCTCCCGCTTCCTCCAGGGTTCCCAGGCCACCTCCCACCCCGGGGAATAGTGTATCGACAATCTAAGCTGACACAGGGCTGGAGGCCCTCCACACCCCTTCCCCTTTAATTTATTTCCCTTCCCCTGCTTTCTGCCGTGACCCCAGGGTCACTGGTCCCTTCCCCTGCTCAGCCTCCCAGTCTTTAGCTCCCGTGTGGGGTCTCTAGGGGCCACAAGCCCACCTTGGTGGCTTCTCTGCTTGAGCATGGGTTGGGACCCTCCCAGCGCACGTCCCCTACAGTGTTTTTTGTTCCTGGTGTCTGGGTCCCTCAAATTCAAGTCTTGAAGCAGTCCCCAGGGCTGCACATCACCCTTTTAAATGTTCAAGAAAGGGCACATGAGGGCATTCCTCAGGTCCCAGGGCCTACTGGGCATCTGCGGAGGGAGGGGCAGAACCTCAGGGGGCTGCCCAGCCAGGCCCTGGACCCTACTTCACGCTGACCCTTTTCCAACCTCCTAGACCACATGCTCCCCTCTTGCCCTTGTTGGCCAGCTCTCCCGAGAACAGCCCACGTGTCCCTTAGGCCCCCTTCTCATGGGGTCACCTCAGCCCCATCATCCCCAAACCTGCTGATGTCAGGTTCATTGAAATACCTCAGATTTGTAATTGTTGATGTTTAATTGTTCAGGAAGTATTTGCATCTCTGAAATCTTTTTATATGTGTTTTGCTGACTTGGTTTTTTTATTTTAAAATTTTTACTGTTGTTATAGTAGCACCAAAGAAATGAAAGCAGATCATCCCCAAAGCCAAGCAAAGGATCTGGCACCCCAGCCCCTCCGGCCATTCCCTACGAGCCCAGTGAGGAGTGGGGAAGGCAGTCAGGAGAGAAGACTCAGGGATCGCAGTGGTTGGGGAGGAGGTGGAACACAGAGGCCCACTCGCGTGCACGGTGCGTCCTGAAGCCACACGGGTTCCTTGGCCCATTTCCTGCCAGAGCAGGGCTAGGCCCACACCCGATTCTGGCTCCCCAGGGTGGAGTCTGGATGTCTCCCCTTCACTCAACATTCCCATCTCAGAATGGGCTGTGGAGGCCGTGGGCCCTGCAGAGGTTGAGCTGCCCCGGAAAATGAGGACAGCTGAGAGCTCCCTCCTCCTCTTGGACCCCTGGCTGGAGCAGGCTGCTCGTGTGGGTAAAGAATCGGTGCGTCTCACACAGGGCTGCCCGCTCAGTCGCGTTAGCAGGACACCACCCACTGTGACATTGTCGGGCTGTGGTGGTGGGAGGCGACACTGGACACTGGCTGAGCCCAGGCACGGCTGATGCCCAGCCCTCTCTAGGGGAGGAAAGGGAAACAAGAAGCTTGAGCACACGACCAATGCCTCAGCCTGGTAAGCGACAGATCTGCTGCACTGCACCGTGTCCCCTGCTGCCGCCTCCTCTCCCTCTCCCTTTCTCTCCTCCCTCTCTTACACACACACACACACACACACACACACACGCACACGTGCACGCGCGCAGCCCCACCCACTGGGGGCTGACCCTCTTCTGGCCTCCGGGGCTTTCCCACTCGGTCCACTGGGCAAGCGCGGGGTATAGGCAGAGGAGGGCATCTGGGATCTGGTGGCAGGGAGGAGCCCAGTTGGCTGGCGCTGGGCCCACTTGAAAGCATTGCAGACATTTGGCCAGTGTGTCTTTCTCAGGGGTTTGGTCACAAAAGATGTACTTTTCTCACCCAGAGGACACAGGCAATGCACACTGTGTCTTTCTGGTGATTGGATCCTCTCCATTTACCTGGGCAGCGTGCCCAGCCTCACCTTCTCAGTAAACCCTCACTGTCCTCAAGGACAACACCAGGGTCTCAGCCTCAAAGCCCCAGAGTTGGGGTGCCGGCAGGAACGGGGCCTCGGGCAAGAGGAGTGTTCCCTGAAGGTGCGGTCCTGAAGGCCGCGTAGCAGGCTGTCGGCCAGGGCAGCTCTGCTCCCCCCACCCCGTCATGGATGTATTCTAACCAGGAAAAATGTGACAGCACATGGGTAGCCTAGGCAGCGGATAAATACCTCAAACGTCCTCTTGCAGCAAGTATCTGTATATGTTGTGGTTATTTTCTATCTTACATGTTCTTGAATGTTTATATTTCAATAAACCTCTACCTCTTCACACAAGTGGGTCTCAGAAGCCGTCAGTGACTTCCACTGGACAGTAATAGGGGAGAGGCAAGAGCTTGGAGAATATGGGACTAAGTGAACTCCTGAGAACCCCAATTTTTCCCGAACTTTCTCCCCCATCCTTTCCCCAAAGCGCTCACTCTCGGCCTATTTTCTGTATTAGCAGGGTAGCTCTGATCACCAAAACTGACTCCAGTAGTGTGACATCAGTGTCCTGGCAGGCGTGGGGTCACGGGATCACCTCCATTTAGCCTTTTGTGATCTCTTGCTGATTTAGTATGGTCCCCATGCTTAAGGAGCTCACAGTCTTGTCTGGGATGCACATGTGATCATCAGAACACAAGCCAGTTCTTTAAAATATAGTATGATTGGGACAGTAGACTGTGGGAGGGCAGATAGATGCTCAAACAGTTCACTACAGAATCTCTGGAAGGCTTCCCAGAGGTGACATTTAAGCTGGAAGAATGAGATTGCCAACTAGAGTCATGAGGAAGAGCATTTTAGCAGAGGAACTGATATGTATGGAAACTTGGTGGCATCAAAGGACCTGGCATTGGGGAACTATGACCAGTGCCTAGGGTTGGTGGAGTAGAGAAGAGAGAAAGTGGGAAAAAGTGACTGGGGCCAGAATGGATTCCAGGCTAAAGGATTTGGGTGCCAGCCTGTGAACATTGGATCACTGACGTGTAACCAGAATGTAGGCCTAGAACAAAGCTTTTCTAGTACCCTCTTCCTGGAGCTGGGAGACATTCTGGGATACTGCCACTGGGACTAATTAATACCTATACACTTTTTCTCTGCCATGACTCACATCCTTAGAGGCACAACCCGGTTTTGGCCAAACAAAACACAGACATGAAGTACTGAGTGGGTTTGTAATTGCCTCCTCCCTCCATAACATCCACCTCAGTGTCTGTGCAGCCCTCTGAGAAAGTCAAGCCGGGACCCTAGCCTCTTGCCATTTTGTAGTGCTAGAAATTGAGGGTGATGATTGGGACAGTCTTGAACCTGCATCACTGATTCTTAAAAACATTTTGAAAGAAATGACTAACCTTCAATTAGTACTTTAATTACTGGTACCCAATAGTTGGTATCAACTTTGACACACAGCCGAGGGTGGAGGGGCTGCCACCTGGACATTCGTCTAGTAGCGTGCAGAGAGGTGAGGAGAAACGGAGTCTAGAGACCTTTGAGATGGAAACAATACGTAGTGACCAGAGGGGATGCCGAAGGAAAAATGGCAGCTGAATAATGGGGAATCTAGGAAGAACAAGGCATCAGGAAATTGTAATGCATCCCATTTCAAATTAAGAAAATCCAGAATATCCCACAGACCTTGGGAAAAAGGTCAAACTAGACCCTCCAAAGTTCGTCAAAAGATACCATACGGTAAATACAAACTGGGAGATGCTTGCAATACAACTAATAAAGGAGTGGTAACCGTGATGTTTTGTTTTTAATGCTTGTAAAAGGGTTGGGGAGAGGTAGCAAAGTCACGAACAGGTGTTTTGGAAATACAAATAGCGGGACCTCACTGATATGGGAAACGAACAGGAAACCATTCCATACCATCGGATTGACACAAACTTTTAAAGTCTTTTTGATACCAAATCTCAGCGAGGATGGGGAGCAGTGAGAACTCCCACAGACTGCTGGGGAGTGTGAATTAGACTTAGCCACTGTGGAAAACATTCTGGTGTTGCCTAATGACCTGGAGCATGCACATGCCCTAGGGCCTAGAGGTTTCTGCCCCTAGGTCTGTGCCCCGGAGCATTCCCGTGCATATGTGCCCAGGAGGCGGCCCACCACTGATGGTAATGACTGGACTGGAACTACCAGTTACCAAACACTGGTGCGTACCAGGTGCTAAGTTCTTTATATGAATTCATTTGATCCTTTACATATTTATGAGATGGGACTATATTATTCCCATTTTACAGACGAGGAAACGCAGGCAGAGCGGTGGAGTAACTGGCCTGAGACCCCCATCCAGTGAGAAGAGCAGCAGGGCTTCTAATTATGTGGCTACAGAGCCCAGAGTCCGCCCTGACCACAAATGCTAAGCACCCTATACAGAGCATCTCATCTGACACTCAACCCACAGCCCTATGAGGCAGGGACTTTGTTCACTGCACAGATGAAACAAAACCAGACCGTGCTCGAGGCCACCTAATGTAAATGACAGGGCTGGAAAAGGCACTGATGCAGCTGCCTTCACCTCTCCTGCAGGTACCTCCCTTCGGCAAGGGAAAGGGGCGACCAGCGCGGTGATGAGAGGGAAGCAGAGGACGGAGGAGTGTGCGTCCCATGTCTCTGCCCTGCCTCGCCTGGCGGTCCCTAGCAGCCCCAACCTTCTACCTAGAGGGCCCCGGCTAGCGCCGCAACCTCCCCTCACCTCACTGGCCAGGACAGACCATGTGCCCTCCGCATGGCCAGTGGGGGCGAGAGGGCGGATAACTAGGAAGGACCGCCTCCGGCGCACCGCGAAGAAAGAATTCCGCTGTCGGTGTGCTCCTCTGCCCGCGGGGAAGCGGCCCTAGGGTCCCTGGGAAACGCGAATGCAGGTCCCTGCCCAGTAGGAAAGGGTAGTTGGTGGCTTGGGGCTTTCTAAAGAAGATCCGGAATCACCACTGGAGGGACGGGGAGAAGTAACCGACCCGAATAGCAGACTGGCAAGGGTGGGGACGCCACTGCGCTCGGAGACAGGTACAAACCCAGCAGCAACTGGGATACGGGGACAGTCAAGAAGGCCAAAGGGGTGGTGGGGTGGGCCCTCTGTGCCAGGGAAACAGGAGCCGACTCCCAAGTCGGTGCAGGGCGGACGCTTGGCCCCAATGAAGGGCCTTGCCAGGAAGGCAGCCGTCTGGTCTGGAGCACGTTGGAGATGTTTTCCTGACAGGGGCCCCAGGCCCCTGAGACCCATGGAAGTAGAAAGGAGAGGGATTTATTATAGGACACCAGGGTGTGGGAGGAGCCCAAAGGCAGCCGGACCTGGGGCTGGTCCCAGGAAGGGTCCGGAACCCCAGAAGTGCTGCCCGTGGAAGGTATTCCTCCCTTTAAGACCAGCTCAGCCTGCTACCCAGGCCACAGAGCAAGGTGAGGTGACCATCCCAAAGGTCAAGCTTACGTCTCCTCCATGCAAGAGACCCCCTGGGCTGAACAAAAATCTCTCCATCCCAATTCTGCTTTCCAGGAATTGTCGGTTCCATTTGCTCTCAATGAAATCCAGCTTTTTTCCAGTGAAAAACAGGGAAATTGACAGTTGCAAGTTTCATGTGTCCAGTCTTCTGTCCTGGAACGACTACTCTTTTGTTCCAAGGCCCCAGGAAGGGGCCTGTGGGTTCAGCTGGGCTTGGCGCCCAGTACTGGACCCATCTGTTGAGAACTCAGCAGCCCTCACAGCAGCTGTGTGGATGGCAGGGCGAGCAGAGAAGATTTGGTAGAAGGTGATGCTGGGAAAACAATCCTAGAGATGTTCTGTCCCTCTCTAGAAACTCTGCTTCACTTAAGGCAGTAGATGGAGGGAGTGCTCAGTGACAGAGCTGAGGGTTCGGGGGACACATGGCCCACGTGACAGAGCTGTAGGAGAAGGAACCACACAACAGGGTGAGGAGGGAAGTTCAGAAAAAGAAAAATGGTCAGATGACCTCAAGAGGGATGTCAGCCCTAAACTGGCCTTTCCAGTGGCCACTGAATACGGCCATGCTGTTGAGCTCAGAAGAGGCAATGTCAAGTAAGAAGCCACCTTTCGGGGACAGGTTTCAGGGACTTAGCTGCTGCTTTTCTGGGTGCCATAGGGAAAGTTACTGCCATTCTCTGGGCAGTTTCCCTCTGTGAAATGGGGACTGTAGTAATCAGAGAGGCACAAGTGAGAATCCATTGAAAAATGTACAGTCCAGTGCCCCAGGCTGTGAGACACAGGGTCCCTGGCCATCACTCTGCTGCACCGGGGCAATGAATGGGCCAACCAAGCTGCACAGAGATCCTAGCACCTCTCGCTAGCCACGCCCTGCCCAGCTCTACTCCTAGTCACAGGGTCCCCCTGGGAAAGGGCCAGGTGGCTTCATCCACTGATGGGAACATAGTACCACCATGAGCATTTCAGACCCCATGGCAGGGAGCAGAAACGGGAGGCCTCTTGACTACAGCCACCTACCACAGTTCCCATGCCTCTGGCCCGACGGAAACCCTGGCCACAGGGGCCTCCCCTCTCCCCAAGGAGTCCTTGCCCACCCTTGGTTCCCTGAGGGTTGTCAGTCCAGGCCCTCTGTGCCAGGACCGCCTGGCTTATTGAGGGTGGGCAAGGGGCTGACCTCAATCTCTTGTGCCGCAGAGTGACACTGTGAATCTGTTCCCTGGTGGCTCTGGGACTCAGTCTCCACACCACCTTTCTTCTCCAGCTTGGGCTCTGCCCCTGGCTGCCAGCTCCTCTCCTCTGTGGTTTCTAGGCTGTGGCTGAGATCTGGGGGCAGATGAGGCAGAGGTTGACCCTATAGAGGGCAGAGAGGCAGGGCAGGTACCAGGTATGGGGTAGCTTGGCTCTGTCCGGGGAAGGGGAGGCAGCTGAGGACCCCATTCAGAGCCAGCAAAGGCCCGACCTGGAAGGACCCTTTTAGCCTCCATTTCCCTCCTCCAACTTGCAGATGGGAAGACGAAGGCAGAGAGAGAAACAGCCTGGTTCTCACAGGGAGGCAGCATTCACTCTGCCTGCCCATCTAGGGTCCCCAAATGCTACCTTCAAGGCTTGAGAGGTGGCTAGAGGCTCCTGTCCTGGTGCTGGAGCCCTTGATGCTGGGAGCTGCACCAGCTCTTGCTCCCTGAGGACACAGTTCACAGCGTAGGGGTTGGAACTCTTGGAGTTGCCCAGGCTTCACTAGCAGATTGACCCCCTCTGTAGGGGTCCACAGAGAGCAGTTGAGGCAAAGGACAGGAGCCCCCACTGCGTCAGGATCCTCCATGCAGGGTCATAAAAATGAGGACCTGGGTCAGAGTAACACAGTGTTCAAGCCTAGTGGAACATGCTACATTGTCTATCACTGGCTGCTGCACGTAACATCGAATTGTTTCCGGAATTTAGTAAGTGCAAATAATGCCTTGTTGATAGAACATTTGATAAAAAGACTTTATGACTAGGGCCCTATATGCAGTTGGTCTTGGGCACACTTCCCTGGTTTTATGGCTTTAGTACTGACTCACCCTAACTGGACCCCAAGTATAGAGAAACTCAGGGGGACCAGGAAACAGGCCAGGTGCACTGTCTCCTAGAATCCTCACATCGTCCTTTGAGGTAGGTACTGTCAGTATCCCCATTTTACAAATGAGTTAACTGAGGCTTAGAGGAAGTCAGACTTATTCACGCCCACTGCTCTGGTTGGCGGTGGAGCTCACTCAAGCACAGGACGTCTCGGCTCTGAAGGCTAGTCTTCTTCCACGCATTACCCAAGGCCCAGGAACCCAGACGTCCTGGCTCTCTGTGCCCCCAGGAGCCCGCCTAGCCACACCCCTTCCTGCTTCTTCCCCTGTACTGAGTGCCTGGGTCCTCCTCCCAGGGCCACCCTGAGACAGAGCAAGGCCAGGGCAGCCTGGCGGCCAGGCTGGATTGGGTCTAGGCTCAGTTTTTAGCCCTCCATGGAGACACCTAATCCTAATCAACTGGCTCCAGCAAAGCCAGGTGCCTCCCCATCCTCACCTCCCAGGCCCAGCCCTGCCTTCACCTCTCCAGCTGGCCTTGATCTTGGCATCTCTGGCTCTTGGTCACAAGGACCCAGAGTGATCTTGGAGGGCCTGGTACACACAGCAAAGGCAAAGCACAGCCAAGTCCTCACCAGAGACCCCACCTCTAGCCCTGCCCCCAGCTTGGGCCGAGGGAGGCCAGCCAGGACACCGCAGGCCAGCTCGCACCTCCTGCGCGGGCTGGGGCACCAGCAGCCCTGCCTGCCCCTGAGCTCTCCCCCCTGCCTCTGCTGCGACCCCACTGGAGCCTCCCCCAGCTTCTCTGTGGCCTTCGCTCTGGCAGCTTCTGGGCGGTGGAAACACCAGGACCCTGGCCCCTTGCCCCAACCCTATTCGGGGCCTCATTAGCCCAACCAAGGCCAGTGAGCCACTTGGCTGGGACACGGGCCCAGTTCTAAAGAGCTGGAGAGAGTGTGGCCCAGGGACAGTGACCCAGTGCGTAAATCAAAGAGGGTGGTAGAGTCACTGAGAGTCAGAACCCCTCAATCCTGCCAGTACTGCTCCCAATGTACAAACGGGGACCTGAGCTCAGAGACAGCAGGGGGCTTGGCAAGGCCACCAGGCCACATCCCCATTGCTCTGTTCTTGGGAACCCTGCCGCCTGAGAGGCTCCACCAGGGAGGATTCCACCAGCTGTGGGGCTGAAGGCTGAGGGGAGTGGGCTTGACTGGTGCCCACTCAGTAAATGACAGACTGGTCCCCAGAGAAGCTAAGCTGGGCCCAGAGCTCCACAGAGGGCTGGGGGTCGGGGGGAGTGCACCTTCCACACGCAGGCTCTAGGAGCTTGCCTGGGGTCTCCGCTGGGGCCTACGCTAGTCGGGGGAGCGTGGGTGGCCAGGATGAGGGGACATATGAGACGCTGGACTCCCTGCAGGGTTGGATTGTTCAGGTGTCCATGTCCCTGTCCTGGGGTACGAGCAGGCTTAGGCCACACCGACCTGAGGGCACCTTCCCCTCGCCCTTGGCAGCCGACTCTGCAGGTCCCGGTGCCGGCAGCGCTTGTGCCCAGAGTCCTGCTCCCGCCTCCAGGCACCCAGCCCGCCTGTGCTCGCAAAGCCCTTGCCCGCTTGTGGACGGAAATGGACGGGTGGACTGCCTCGGCCCAAGAGGCCCCACACCCCTGGACCTGAGCCCCCAGGTACTACAGGGTCCAGCCCAGGGAATTTAGGACCTATTATACAGACAGGGAAACTGAGGCCCCATGAGAGGAAGAAGCTGGTGACTGGCAGAGCCTGGGCCTCCTGCTTTTCTGCACTAGATCCCTAATCTCAGGGTTAAAGAAGACTCTAGGGTCATCATGAAGGCCTGCTTGGGGGTCCTGACCCCAGGTGGGCTCCACCTCACCCCACCCCAGGCAGTCCCCAGCTCCTCCCTACCTCCTCCCTCTGGATCCTGGCAGCCACCTGGTGGTTCTGCTTCTCCAGAGCCTGCATTTTGCCCTTGTCACTGGCCAGGGAAGGGCAGTGAAGGGGCAGATTCCATCCCCATCTGAGGGGACCCCCACCCCCATTGCCTGGACCCTGGCCTGCCTCCCTCACCCGATGTCGGTGCCCCAGGATCCCACTGAGCAGCCCCTCTCTGCAGCTCTGTGAGGGTCCTGGGATCAAATGAAGGGTAAAACAAGACAGGGAGCAGGTGGGTCCCCGAGATCCCAAATCACACCTGACACGAAGGCAGCAGGAAGCAAATTGGGGGGGTTATGGGTTAAACTCCTCCCCTCTCCCCCGAAAAAGGTAAGTTGGCATTCCAACCCCCAGTACCTCTGGCCCTATTTGAAAACATGGTCTTCACAGAAGTAATCAAGTTAACTGAGGTCATTAGAGTGGGCCCTAACCCAGGAGAACTGGGGTCCTTTTGGAGAATTTGGACACAGAAACGAACACAGAGAGAGTGCCTTGTGAACATGAAGGCGGAGACCAGGGTGATGCATGTACAAGCCAAGGAATGCCAAAAACTGCCAGCAACCACCCAAGGCCAGGGGAGACGCAGGAACAGAAGGAGCCAGCTCTGCCAAGACCTTGACCTCAGACTTCAGCCTCCAGAACAGACAGGCAGTAAGTTTCTCTGGTTTTGGCCACTGGGTTTGGGGTACTTTGTTACAGTAACCCTAGTAAACTAACACAGAAGGGGAATGGAATCAAACCTCACTGGCAGCTCTCTGACCCAAAGGGACCCTGACTTAGAAGGGGACTTTTGACTCAAAGTAGCCATGCCTACAGCAGCATGAAGTGGGGAATGAAATAGTAGCTGACATTTCCTGGCTGCATTCCATGCGTCCAGCACCGACTGCACTGAGCCTTGTACACGCTTGTCAATTTTAACCCTCCCAGCCAGCTGATGGGGGAGGACTGTTATTCTCCTTTTTTACAGACGAGGCCCAGAGAGGTGGAGTAACTTGCCCAAGGTCACACAGCTAGTATAATGTGGAGCTCCTGAGTCCACAGTCTTAACCACTAACTTGGGGACAGTGAGGACCACAGAATCCTGCGAGTGAAGGGGAAGACAAACTGAGGTAGAAACCCAGAGTGAGTCAGGCTAGAAGGAGCTTGAGGTTGGGGAAGGGACTGGAGGCGGAATGCAGTAGAGGTCCTAGGAGCCCTTGCCCCCCAGCGCCCATGCTGGTGCGGCGTCTGGGCCCTATCCACGTGCTGCCCCTTTCCTGAGAGCCTCTGCCTTGCTGTGAGTTTGGCCCATGAGCTGCTCCCCATAGGACCCCCCTGCGCATGACCCAGGGCCAAATTCTAGGTCACCCTCCCTGGACAGGCCCAGGGCCTGAGGTACCCACTTAAAGAAGGCAGGTGTCACAGGGATGAAGAAATGGCCTGGGCAGTCCCCAAGGGGCAAGGGGCTGGGAAGCCCTGGAGTTGGGGCCAGAATTTGCGTGGGTTTGCAGGGCATTTGCATGTTATTTGCATAGGGCTTACCTGGTTCCATTTCCTTACCTTCCTTTCAGAAGCCTGCATCTGCCCAGGAGGCCCAGCCTTCAGGCACCCTGTGACTGCTTTCTTGCTGACACTGTCTACTTCAAGCCCCTAACTTGACTAGTATGCACACCCATAAAGAATAGAATTCCTCCAGGCCCCAAGGAGACAACCTGGGAACCTCAAGGGTCTGGGCTGATAGACAAAAGCCAAGATTTTTTCCTGTACAAACGTACAGCTGTAGACTGTCACTGCCCTCTTGCTCCCCTGAGGAACCAAAAGCCCTCGCAGAGCACAGAGCGGGACCCCAGTGGCAGATACACTGCTTTAGACCAACCCCACCTTTTATGAGACCCACGCCCAGCTAAGCACTGCTGCTGACACCTTCTCTCCCACTCCTTCCAGCCAGGCGACAGAGCAGGTCCAGTAGAAGGGCTTGCAGCTGAGCATGGATCTGATTCTGGGTTCTGACAACTCTAAATTCCTGGGCTTTGAGCCATGTTCTTGGCTCCTCTGTTTCTCTGTGTGTGTGCGCATCTGGGAGCTTGTGCTGCGTCTCTGGCTGAGTGTGTGATGGGTATTTTGGTGGTATGTGTGTGTCTGTCTGTCTGTCTGCCTGCCTGTGCACACACACGTTTGCCCAGGAGACTAAGGGACGACACTGGCCGAGAGGAGGCAAGTGCCATGCTGGAGGTGAAGTCGGATGGACAGGGACTGGGACATTGAGTCCTTGCTCTGGGCCCCTGTCCAACCTTTCACAGTAACCCCATCACCCACTCCACTTCTTATTCGTGTCAAGGACTATTTACAACACCCCACCTCCACGTCTCTCCTCACTAGGCCTTTGTGCATGCTCTTCTCTTTTGCTGAAATGCCCCTTTGTTCCTTTGCTCCAGGAAGATGCCTGTTCATCCTTCACGGAGGGTTCAGAGGCTCAGAAACCCCCTCCATGGGGAGGACTTTCCTATCTGTTGCCCCCCCACACACAGCTCCCATAGTGCCTCTCCCATCACCGGGCCTGTTAAATTGTAATTGTGTGCTCGATTGTGTGGTCCCAAACCATAAGCTTTTGGGGCTGATGGGTGGTCTGATCTGGCTTTGATTCTCCCCCGCACACATGAGGGCTGGTCATGTAGTAACTGCTTAGTGAATGCATGCCGAATGGATGGGTGGATGGGTGATGGAACATAATGAGGAAAAGGCAGAAGGGAAGGAAGTGAAGCATAAACCTAGGAGGTGTCCTAAGAAGGGCAAAGATTAGTTGGCTTGCAGTAGGAAAGAGCAGGCAATGGGGAAGAGAATGTGGACGATGGGGCTGTGGGAAGGAAGAGAAAAGTGGACAGAGAGCTCCCGCATGGGGAAGCCAGGCCTTATTCTGTCTCTGGAATTGCGATTCTTCCTCTTTAAATTTCAGGGTAACTGCCACCTGGTGCCAGCCTGCCTTCCAGTACTCGGCCGCCTTCTCGTGAAGCCTGGGCTGTGATTCTTCCTCCTGTAGCTCTTTGCCGAGGGGCGCTGGTACCTCCCGGACCTGGAGCGTGCTTGTAAAAATGCAGCAGCCTGGAAACAGCATGGGCCCCAGATCGCCTCCACATATTTTCAGTGATTTCTTTCCAAGTCGCGTGGTTGTCCTCACTATGTCTTGGCTGGGATGGGGACTAGAGTAGAGATGCCTCCCTGACTCCCTGCACACAGAATCCTCTGTCCTGGACACTTCTGTACCCAAGCATCCTGACTTGAGACTAGTCGCTAAGGTTATCTCACCCCCATGACCCCCACTTCCTGGCCCTGGGCCAGCAGGAGGGGCTTAGCCATGTGCAGGGGAGACAGGACCTGCTGACGCTGAAAGATTTCTCACATGCTCCCTTAAAAGAGCCAGAGCCAGACTCCTGGAGAAGGGAGTCTGGCTTTGGCTATGTGATTCAGGGTTTGGGGCTCTGGGCTATTCCAGCTGGCGACAGAGACTGGCCCACATCCTGCCCCCAGGGCCCTCTCATCCAGTGTGAGAGCCAGACTCGCACCCACACCTAGCTTGGACACTCTTAAAGGCCGGGCACAAGCAGCCACTTAACCGGTCTCCCGGCCAGGGGCCACGCCCAGTGCTGCCAGCAGTGCGGACTGCTCCCCCAGCAGCCTGGCGCGCCCGCCCCCAGGGCCCGCACTCAGCTCCCCAGCACCATCTGCTCCCCCTGCAACTGCTGCAACTGCCCCAAGCAGAGCCCTAGTCAAGGGTGGCTCTGGCCCAGCTCTTCCGAGAGTCTCTTGTTCACCTGTGAAGATCCCAACTCCACCCAGAGTCAGAGCTCAGCCTCCAGCAGGGTGGGGGGACTCACCTGGCTGGAATCTGCCGCTCAAGCTAGCCCCCTGGTCTTTACCCAGGCAGTCGCTCCTCCCAGGGCCCCTCTGGGACTCAGTCCTTTTCGGAGGTGTTCTCCTACCACTGCAGTCCACAGAACTTCTCCAAACTCCAGTCTTGGACTCTGGATCAAACAACTTAAGTCTGGACCATCCATACCCAGCTGCACACCATCGAAGTGTGTTGTTTCAGTGAGCCAGTGTGTGAATGGTGTTTGCTGGAATTGTGTGTGTGGAGGTCCTTCTCCATCTGTCCCTTTTGGTCATTCTCTTTTCCATGGTGTCTCCAGAACCCCTCATCTCAACTTCAGAATCCCCCAAGGACAGGGCCTAGGCTCCCCTGCGTTGCCCCCTGGCACAGGTGGGCACAGCCTGGCTCAGCTGGTGCCCTAGGTTCTCTGCAGGGCTGACCTTGGTAGCCGTTGGACCCACCTGGGCGAGCATCAGCAGCTGCCCCTGCAGGAAGATAGTGTCCTGAGCCTTGGCAAGGGTCTCAGCCGCCCCCCATCAACACTGGCTGGGCCCCAGAGTGCATGGCCCTGTCCCCATCCCAGCTCTGCTCCTGGCCTTGCAGGCCTGGCACCAGCATCTCCTGTACATACATTAAGTCCAGGGTCCTGGGTCTCCTCCCAGGTTCCAGAACACACTGTTAAGACTCTGAACAGGTTCTTCCCAACCCTCTGGGCTCCATTTCCCCATCTGCACGAGGAGGGGAGTTGGCTGCGTGATTGCAGGGTCTTCCTAAATGTTGGGGGAATCCGTCTCTGGACTGAACAGAAACCCCTGGACTGAACAGAAACCCCTGCACTGCACTTCTTACCCAGCTACTGCTTCAAGAATGAAGCCCAGAGAACAAAGTAGAGGCAGAGCCAAAGGTGTGGCAGAGCCAGTGTTCAGGACCCTGCCACACACCCGCTTGGAAGAGGGCTCCGGTGTCATCCCTACCCCAGTGATCTGCAGCCTGGGCTCTGGGCCAAGGGGTTGCCGGCTTATCTTGTGCAAACATCTCTGGGCCTTTTCCACTATTGTCTGCATAGCAGGATCCCGGGGGCAGAAGGGACTGTCTACCTGCCCTCTGCCACACTTCCCCTCCCATCTCTGGGCACCCTCGCTTGTCTTCTATGTCCTGGTCTGGCCTCCACTCTTGTGCCTGGGATCCTCTCCTGCTCCAAGCCAGCCAGGAAGCATTCCACCTGCTGGCGGGAGGACTGAAGGCAGCACGGAGCCCCTGGCCAGGGCTGTCTTCCACTCCCAGCCCAGGCACAGTGGTGTCTGCAGGTACTGATAAAGCCGGCTGACTCCACAAGGCCCTGCCCGCTCCACCCCCTGTGATAAACACAGCTAGGGGCCCAGGGGCCCAGCCGACAGCTCCGCATGGGTCCCTGCCTGGCTTGTACGGAAGGCACCGCACCCCACAGCTCTGAGTGGCTGCTCGGCTGTCGTCACTACAGGCTCAGGTGTGCAACCCTCCACCTCCAGCTGGACCCGAAACATGACGTCTCTACCCCAGCTGTTGATGGCTTTGGAGTGATAGCCAGACGCCTGGGGGTGCTGCTGTAGGATATTAGAGAGTGGGCAGTCCTGAGGACACAGGTGGTCAAGGGGATCACCCCAGGCCTGGAAGGGAGAGGCTCCAGGAGGGTCATCTGTGGGCTGTGACCCCTAGGCCACTAGAGGCTTAGGTACCTAGGCCATCACGGGGTAATGCTGTGCCCACCCTCACACAGAGCAGGTGTGCTGGTGCCTCCCCAGCATCCTCAGCTTGCAGAGCCCCTGTCTCCCCGGGGAGCACAGCTTTCACTAGGAGCGACTGGGCTTCTAAGGAAACACTTCTGTCCACTCAGCTAAAAGCAGTTGCCTCCCTCCCTGACTCTCCCGGGGTGGCACAGGGACCCTGGGCAACCTTTTGCCTCCATCAGTGTCCCTAGCCACAGCAGGCCCCGCAGTGTGCACCTCCAGGGGGCGCCATTCACAGAGATGACCCTTCAGCACAGCAGCCCTGCTGGGGGCTCCATTCTCCTTTGGATACTGCAGACCCTGACAAGCCACCTTCCTGAGAACACGTCACCAGTTGGCACGAGCGCCGAGCCTTCTGCAGCTTTCAGTCTGGTAAGGGACCTCCCTGGCACTGCCAACACACGAGGGGAATCAGAGAGAGTGGATGGGAGCCTCACTTTGTTTCAGAGCCAGAGCTCACAGCGGGCCCTGCCGAGTCCCAGTTTGCGACGTCCCCTCTGCGGCACCTGTGCTTGCTCCAATGGGACCTCCTGCACTGCCCACAGGTGGCCACCAGCTTGGCCCGTGGCCACCTGCTCTCTGCCAGCCACACCTGAAGGTTCAGTGACTGCCACGAGGCCCTCTTGGGGGTCTGAACACCTGCCAGAGAGAAAGAAGCCAGGCTCCCACTGGGGTCCCAGGGGCTGCTGTGCCCACCCCCAGCCCCACCTGCATCCTTCAGTGGGGCTCAGTGGGCCGACAGGTCCAGTGAACTGAAGTGACAGGAACACCAGGGACAGCAGGCAGGGCCGGGCCTCAGGTCCACGGAGCTCTGCTTAAATGGGTCCTGAGAGCAGGACAGAAGGGGGACCTTGAAGCTGGGGCAGTCATCCCCCCTGCGCCCCCAGTCCCAGAGCACCAGCCTCTCCTCAGATGTAGAAACTGAAGCTCTGGAGATGAATGTGAACTTAAATCTTTCAACCCCAAGTCCTTGGCCCAGGAATTTCCCTGGGGGTTCAGATTTCAAATAAACAGCAGCCTCAACCCTGCTAAGCAGTATTCAGTT
Organism: Smutsia gigantea; assembly: GCA_032199065.1. NCBI lineage: Eukaryota > Metazoa > Chordata > Mammalia > Pholidota > Manidae > Smutsia > Smutsia gigantea. The sequence continues at coordinate 24,874 of JAVSCE010008435.1, forward strand.
CCAATAGTTCCCATGAGCTGTGGTTGCTGACCAGAGCCCAGCGACGTGCTGAACGAGCAGGCCGGTTGGGTCCTCCCGGGTCTGGAGCAGCGGGACTGAAGGCAGAAGGGGAAGTCAGTGGCCCCAGGTCATGCAGGGAGTCCACTGGCAGACTGGGCCCACATTTCCCAAGCCCTGGTCCTCCCCTTCCCTGTGTGGGCATCTGGAAACAGTAGGGGTCAGGAGAACATTGGGGGACACCATGGTTTAGCTCTGATATTGGGGTCAGAAGCTCTCAAGTCAAGTCACTGCTCCGGTATCTCTGGCTTCCATAGTTTCAGCTGTAAGATGTGGCCCTGGCGCCATGCCCCAACAGCTTGCTAAGGACGATGGGAGTAGATGAGGGCCGCTCAGCTGGTGGTGTTCCTGACCCCACTGCTCCATACCCCACCCACTTCACCTCCAGAGCTTGGGCCTCAGAATCCTACCACTGTCTCCCACCCACACCCATGGGCACCAGGCACCCTGTCCCAGCTCTGTGCGGGCACAGGAAGAAGGCACCCACTGAGAGAAGGTGCACTAGGCTGAACTCCCCTAACTGCCAAGTGACTCACCCACTCCTCACATGGCCACACCCACTCCCTGTTCAGGATGGACCACCCACAGGCTCTCTCCCCACTAGACACGTTAACTGTCTTCTCCCCTGACTCCAGGCCCAGATTCTTGCAGCCCCCTCCAGAGCTGTCTTCCCACAGTTCAGGCAAGGCTTCTCCAAAATGGATCTTGAGGACCGGCCCCTGCCCCATCCTCCCATGCCCTGGTGCAGCACCGGGACCCTCACTCTGGGTATTCTCCCATTTAGAAATAGGGGCTCTCCCCAGCTGACATACGTGGCAACTATCAGTGACCAAATTATACAGCCATGAAAAGACAGAGGAATATGGTTCAGACCAAAATCAACCAGACTACCACAGAGAGGGAGTCTGAAGGGATGGAAATGCACAGCCTCCCTGAAAAAGAATTCAGAATAAAAGTCATAACCATGCTGACGGACCTACAGAGAAATGTGCAAGAGCTGAGGGAGGAAGTGAGGGAACTGAGGAAAGACAATACAGAAATCAGACAAGCGATCGACGGGCTTAACAGCAGAATGGATGAGATGCAAGAGACTGTTAATGGAATAGAAAACAGAGAACAGGAGTACAGAGCAGCTGAGGCAGAGAGAGATAAAAGGATTTCTAGGAATGAAAGAATATTAAGAGAACTGTGTGACCAATCCAAACGGAACAATATTCGCATTATAGGAGTACCAGAGGAAGAAGAGAGAGAAAAAGGGATAGAAAGTGTCTTTGAAGAAATAATTGCTGAAAACTTTCCCTCGCTGGGGAAGGAAGTAGTCTCGCAGTCCACCGAAGCTCATAGATCTCCCAACACAAGGGACCCAAGGAAGACAACACCAAGACACATAATAATTAAGACGGCAAAGATCAAAGATAAAGACAGAGTATTAAAGGCAGCTAGAGAGAGAAAAAAGATCACCTACAAAGGAAAACCCATCAGACTATCATCAGACTTCTCAACAGAAACCTTACAGGCCAGAAGAGAATGGCATGATATATTTAACGTTATGACACAGAAGGGCCTCGAACCAAGAATATTGTATCCAGCACGATTATCATTTAAATATGATGGAGGGATTAAACAATTTCCAGATAAACGAAAGTTAAGAGAGTTTGCCTCTCATAAACCACCACTACAGGATATCTTAAATGGACTGCTCTAGAGGGAAGCACACCTAAGGCTAAAAAGATGTCACCAGAGAAAAAAAAATCATAGCAAAGAAAGCAGACCATCCAAATACCAACTAAAGGCAAAGAATAAAACACCTATTATAGAAAGAATGGAGGAGGAGGAATAAGAAGGGAGAGAAAGAAAGAAACATCAGACTGTGTTTACAATAACTTAACAAGAAAGTTAAGTTAGATTGTTAGATAGTAAATAAGCAACCCTTGAACCCTTGGTAACCACGAATCTAAAGCCAGCAATGGCAATAAGTACATATCTATCAATAATCACCCTAAATGTAAATGGACTGAATGCACCAATCAAAAGACACAGAGTAACAGAATGGATAAAAAAGCAAGACCCATCTATATGCTGCCTACAAGAAACTCACCTCAAATCCAAAGATATACACAGACTAAAAGTGAAGGGATGGAAAAAGATATTTCATGCAAACAACAAAGAGAAAAAAGCAGGTGTTGCAGTACTTGTATCAGACAAAATAGACTTCAAAACGAAGAAAGTAGCAAAAGATAAACAAGGACATTACATAATGATAAAGGGGTCAGTCCAACAAGAAGATATAACCATTATAAATATATATGCACCCAACACAGGAGCGCCAGCATGTGTTACACAAATACTAACAGAATTAAAGGAGGAAATAGACAGCAATGCATTCATCTTAGGAGACTTCAACACACCACTCACTCCAGAGGACAGATCAACGAGACAGAAAATAAGACAGAGAGGCACTGAACAACACACTAGAACAGATGGACCTAACAGACATCTACAGAACTCTACACCCAAAAGCAACAGGATACACATTCTTCTCAAGTGCACATGGAACATTTTCCAGAATAGACCACATACTAGGCCACAAAAAGAACCTCAGTAATTTCAAAAATATTGAAATCCTACCAACCAACTTCTCAGATCACCAAGGTATAAAACTAGAAATAAATTTTAGAAAGAAATCAAAAAGGCTCACAAATACATGGAGACTTAACAACACTCTCCTAATTAATCAATGGGTTAACGACCAAATCAAAACAGAAATCAAAGAATATATGGAGACTAATGACAACAAAAACACAAAACCACAACTGCTGTGGGACGCAGCAAAGGCAGTTCTAAGAGGAAAGTATATTGCAATCCAGGCCTATTTAAAGAAGGAAGAACATTCCCAAATGAATAGTCTAAAGACACAATTACTGAAATTGGAAAAAGAAGAACAAATGAGGCCCAAAGTCACCAGAAGGAGGGACATAATAAAGATTAGAGAAGAAATAAATAAAATTGAGAAGAATAAAACAATAGAAAAAATCAATAAAACCAAGAGCTGGTTCTTTGAAAAAATAAACAAAATAGATAAACCCCTAGCCAGACTCATTAAGAGAAAAAGAGAATCTACACACATAAACACAATCAGAAATGAGAAAGGAAAAATCACGACGACCCCACAGAAATACAAAGAATCATAAGAGAATATTATGAGAATCTATATGCTAACAAGCTGGAAAACATAGAAGAAATGGACAACTTCTTAGAAAAATACAACCTTCCAAGACTGACCAAGCAAGAAACAGAAAACTACACAGACCAATCACCAGCAGCTAATCCCGAATTGGTAATCAAAAAACTGCCCAGAACAAGAACCCCCAGGAGCCTGAGTTCACCTCTGAATTCTACCAGACCTGAAGAAGAAATCTTTTCCCATTCTCCTTAAAGTTTTCCAAAAAATAGGAGAGGAGGGAATACTTCCAAACTCATTCTATGAAGCCAGCATCACTCTAATACCAAAACCGGGCAAAGACCTCACCAATTACAGACCAATATCCTGATGAACGTAGATGCAAAAATACTCAACAAAATATTAGCAAACCGAATTCAAAAATACATCAAGAGGATCATACACCATGATCAAGTGGGATTCATCCCAGGATGCAAGGATGGTACAACATTCGAAAATCCATCAACATCATCCACCACATCAACAAAAAGAAGAACAAAACCACATGATCATCTCCATAGATGCTGAAAAAGCATTTGACAAAATTCAGCATCCATTCATGATTAAAACTCTCAACAAAATGGGTATAGACGGCAAGTACCACAACATCATAAAGGCCATATATGACAAACCCACAGCTAACATCATACTTAACAGCGAGAAGCTGAAAGCTTTTCATTTAAGATTGGGAACAAGACAGGGATGCCCACTCTCTCCACTGTTATTCAACATAGTACTGGAGGTCCCAGCCACGGCAATCAGACAAAACAAAGACATACAAGGCATCCAGATTGGTAAAGAAGAAGTCAAATTGTCACTATTTGCAGATGACATGATACTGTACATAAAAAACCCTAAAGACTCCACTCCAAAACTACTAGAACTAATATCTGAATTCAGCAAAGTTGCAGGATACAAAATTAACACACAGAAATCTGTTGCTTCCTATACACTAATGATGAACTAACAGAAAGAGAAATCAGAAAAACAATTCCATTCACAATTGCATCAAAAGAATAAAATACCTAGGAATAAACCTAACAAAGGAAGTGAAAGACCTGTACTCTGAAAACTACAAGACACTCCTAAGAGAAATTAAAGAGGACACTAACAAATGGAAATGCATCCCATGTTCTTGGCTAGGAAGAATAAATATTGTCAAAATGGCTATACTACCTAAAGCAATCTACAGATTCAATGCAATCCCTATCAAACTACCAACAGATTTCTTCAATGAACTGGAACAAATAATTCTAAAATTCATATGGAACCACAAAAGACCCCGAATAGCCAAATCAATCCTGAGAAGGAGGAATAAAACAGGGGGAATTACACTCCCTGACTTCAAGCTCTACTACAAAGCCACAGTAATCAAGACAATTTGGTATTGGCACAAAACAGACCCACAGACCAGTGGAACAGAATAGAAAATCCAAACATTAACCCAAACATATACAGTCAATTAATATTTGATAAAGGAGCCTTGGATATACAATGGGAGATGACAGCCTCTTCAGCAGCTGGTGTTGGAAAAACTGGACAGCTACATGTAAGAGAATGAAACTGGACTACTGTCTAGCCCCATACACAAAGATAAACTCAAGGTGGATCAAAGACCTGAATGTAAGTCATGAAACCATAAAACTCTTAGAAAAAAACATAGGCAAAAATCTCTTGGACATAAACATGAGCGACTTCTTCATGAACATATCTCCCCGGGCAAGGGAAACAAAAGCAAAAATGAACAAGTGGGACTATATCAAGCTGAAAAGCTTCTGTACAGCAAAGGACACCATCAGTAGAACAAAAAGACATCCTACAGTATGGGAGAATATATTCATAAAAACATATCTGATAAAGGGTTGACATCCAAAATATATAAAGAACTCATGCACCTTAACAAACAGAAAGCAAATAATCCAATTAAGAAATGGGCAGAGGACATGAATAGACACTTCTCCAAAGAAGAAATTCAGATGGCCAACAGGCACATGAAAAGATGCTCCACATCGCTAATCATCAGAGAAATGCAGATTAAAACCACAATGAGATATCACCTCACACCAGTGAGGATGGCCAACATCCAAAACACAAACAACAACAAATGTTGGCGAGGATGTGGAGAAAAGGGAACCCTCCTACACTGCTGGTGGGACTGCAAATTAGTTCAACCATTGTGGAAAGCAGTATGGAGGTTCCTCAAAAAACTCAAAATAGAAATACCATTTGACCCAGGAATTCCACTCCTAGGAATTTACCTAAGAATGCAGCAGCCCAGTTTGAAAAAGACAGATGCACCCCTATGTTTATTGCAGCACTATTTACAATAGCCAAGAAATGGAAGCAACCTAAGTGTCCATCAGTAGATGAATGGATAAAGAAGAGGTGGTACATATACACAATGGAATATTATTCAGCCATAAGAAGAAAACAAATCCTACCATTTGCAACAACATGGATGGAGCTAGAGGGTATTATGCTCAGTGAAATAAGCCAAGCCGAAAAAGACAAGTATCAAATGATTTCACTCATATGTGGAGTATAAGAACAAAGAAAAAATACTGAAGGAACAAAACAGCAGCAGACTCACAGAACCCAAGAACGGACTAATAGTTACCAAAGGGAAAGGGACTGGGGAAAATGGGCGGGAAGGGAGGGATAAGAGGGAAAAAGGGGCATTACGATTAGCAGATGTAATGTTGGGGGGGCACGGGGAGGGCAGTACAACTCAGAGAAGACAAGTAGTGATTCTATAGCATCTCATTACGCTGATGGACAGTGATTGTAATGGGGTTGGTGGGGGGGGACCTGATGAAGGGGTAGTTTAATAACCATAATATTGCACATGTAATTGTAGATTAATGATAATAAAATAAATCATATAAAAAAAAATTCTTGGATAACCTAACTTTTAGGAATATGACTGATCTGATCTAGGAAACAACATTTCCACTTAATAAATTATTAAAGCTTTATAATCTACAGATTCAATGCAATCCCTATCAAAATACCAACAGCATTCTTCAATGAACTAGGGCAAGTAGTTCCAAAATTCATATGGAACCACAAAAGACTCCGAATAGCCAAAGCAATCCTGAGAAGGAAGAATAAAGCTGGGGGGATTACGCTCCCCGACTTTAAGCTATACTACAAAGCCATAGTAATGAAGACAATTTAGTACTGGCACAAAAAACAGACCCACAGACCAATGGAACAAACTAGAGAGCCCAGATATAAACCCAATCATATATAGCCAATTAATATATGATAAAGGAGCCATGGACATACAATGGGGAAATGACAGCCTCTTCAACAACTGGTGTTGGCAAAACTGGACAACTACATGCAAGAGAATGAAACTGGATTATTATCTAACCCCATACACAAAAGTAAACTCGAAATGGATCAAAGACCTGAATGCAAGTCATGAAACCATAAAATTCTTAGAAGACAACATCGGCAAAAATCTCCTGAATATAAACATGAGTAACTTTTTCCTGAATGCATCTCCTCCAGCAAGGGAAGCAAAAGCAAAAATGAACACACGGGACTACATCAAACTAAAAAGCTTCTGTACAGCAAAGGACACCATCAACAAAACAAAAAGGCATCCTACAGTATGGGAGAATATATTTGTAAATGACATATCCGACAAGGGGTTAACATCCAAAATACATTAAAAACTCACACACCTCAACAACCAAAAAGCAAATAATCCAATTAAAAAATGGGTGGAGAATATGAACAGACAATTCTCCAAAGAAGAAATTCAGATGGCCAACAGGCCCATGAAAAGATGCTCCACATCACTAACTATCAGGGAAATGCAAATAAAAACCACAATGAGATATCACCTCACACCAGTTAGGATGGCCAGTACCAAAAAGACTAAGAACAAATGCTGGCAAGGATGCGGAGAAAGGGGAACCCTCCTACACTTCCGGTGGGAATGTAAGCTAGTTCAACCATTGTGAAAAGCAATAGGGAGGTTCCTCAAAAAACTAAAAATACAAATACCATTTGACTTGGGAATTCTACTCCTAGGAATTTACTCAAAGAATATAATTTCTCAGATTCAAAAAGACATATGCACCCCTATGTTTACTGCAGCACTATTTACAATAGCCAAGATATGGAAGCAACCTTAGTGTCCATCAGTAGATGAATGGATAAAGAAGATGTACATATACACAATGGAATACTATTCAGCCATAAGAAACAAACAAATTCTACCATTTGCAACAACATGGATGGAGCTGGAGGATATTATCCTCAGTGAAAAAGCCAGGCAGAGAAAGACAAGTACCAAATGATTTCCCTCATTTGTGGAGTATAACAATGAAGCAAAACTGAAGGAACAAAACAGCAGCAGACTCAGAGACTCCAAGGACTACCAGTTACCAAAGGGGAGGGATGGGGAAGGGCAGGTGGAGGGGGAGGGAGAAGGGGATTGAGGGGTATTATGATTGGCACACACGGTGTTGGGGGGATCATGGGGAAGACAGGGTAGCAGAGAGAAGGCAAATAGTGACTCTGTGCCATCTTACTACACTGATGGGCAGTGACTGCAATGGGGTATGGGGGTGAATAATATGGGTGAGTGTAGTAACCACATTGTTTTTTCATGTGAAACCTTCATAACAGTGTATATCAATAATACCTTAGTAAAAAAAATTACTAAAGTTTTACTTCTGAAGAAGAATGTGTAATAAGATATTGGAACTTTTTTTGCTCATACATAGGACTGTTGCAGATTTTTCTATACTAATTACTGGGACTTACCAGAATAAGGAGGAGGAGTGGAAGTGGGGACTTTTTCTGGGGTTTCTATTTTTTGTATTACTACGTGGGAAGACTTGTTCAATCAAAACTGTGTGACTTTATAAGGGGGATATACATTTGTGGAATGAGATTTTTAGAAAGGGCAATCTTGAGGACATTTTATTGTTCAGAATTTTAAGGATGCTATTATTTGGTGTATTTATATAATCCTACCTAATATTCTTGATGGTAAAATATGGCAAGATGTGTAACTGGGAGATAAAAAAGGCATGCAGCCTTAATGGTTTTGTTCAGTGTTTGTCTCAGAGAGAAGCTCAGTGAAATTACCTGGGATGCTTGTTAACATTTCAGATTCCCATCCCTTGCTTTCAGAGTCTGACTTGATATTTTGAAGCAGGACCCAGGATTTTACAGTTTTAACAAGTACATCAGCTGATTCTGATGCAGAAGAGAGACATGGAAGCATGCAGTAACAGCACAGGACAGATTAGTGATAACCATTACAGAGGTTAACTTCTTAGGATGTTTTCCTAAGTGAATAAAGTGTTTGATTTAATAAAACTATTATCATTAATTTTTGCTACATTAATAAATAATTACAACTTGATGATTTCATTAATACAGCTGTATAGTTCTTGAAAGATCTCAACAAAAAGGGGAGTTTTCTAGACTTTATGTCAAAATACCACTCTATAACAGAATCACAGTTCAAAAGATTTATAGACTATCAAAACTTTTTTAAAAATGCAATTTAAATAAGTCCTTGTACTGCAAGGGCCTTAACGGAATACTGTTCAGAGGATTTTTAGTTTGTAGTAGAATTTATCTTTTCTTATCCTTTCTCTGGTATGGGACGCACATACTCTACCATAACCTCACAGTCCTAACCCCCCACATCCCTACACACAGGTGAGTTTTTAATACAAGTCGATTATTTAAAATGTTTTACATTGTATTCAAATAAGTTATCAAAAGTAGTATGTTCCAAAATAATGCCTTTGTTAGAGTGACTCTTGCATGGGCATGGACTAGTGAATTCATCTATTATATGAGATACTTAATCCAAAGGATTTGTCATGATAGGATCAATAAAGAATTATTATGGGACAGCTGACTAGACATGAAAATAATTTAATTACATTATACCAGACATCATCATGATATCCACTGAAACAAAATGATACATATTTATATACATATATATGTATGGCACGTGTGTGTATATGCATATATATATACACATACACACATATATATCTATCTAATTTAAGGCTTATTAATGCAAGATACTTACTACTATTAATAATGTAGCTTGGAATCATTTTACCTTTTAATATTGCTGCTGAAATTCCAATGGTAGCACAAAGTAGGGAGGAGAAAAGCAAAGGCATTAAAGAGTTATATGGAATAATAATCTGCCTGTGTTTGAGGCACCTAAATGCATACAAGAAAGAAAGAAGATCCAAGTTTAGAAAAGGGCTCAGAACAAAAATCAGGTCCACAGAAGGACTTAAGAGATTAGAAATTCTTTCTATTCCATTGTTTCCATCTATGTATCCTCACATACATACATCCTACTTACTCCACTGCTCTTAAATAGTTGACATTTGAAAGACTCTCAAAGAAGAATAAAGCAATAATACAAGAGGACAAGACAAAACACTGATTTGGCTAGCACTAGATTATTGCTAACCTTTTTTTTTCTGTTACACTTGAAAGTTATGCTGAATTGAATCAATTCCCCACATATCTATCAAATATCCCAGAGGATTCAACAACCCTGGAAAAATTATATGACTTTATCCACTTAAGGGAGATAAGAGGAGTATAGCTCTCTCTGTGTCTCCAATTGGTAAGAAAGAGTAATCATTTGACTAGAGGTGGCCTGGTGAAACCCAACTACTGTTATACTGGATACACCACCATTCTATACAATCTCTTTTTGTTCCTTATAAAAGACAGGTAAGACGTAATATCAGTGAAACTGAATGGTAAACATCTGTGGATATAAAACTGACTCTCTTGATGTAATCTCTTGTATTTTTTCTACTGGACAGAATCATAGCAAAATTACAATTACATATAAAAATATAATTCTAAAAACATCTTAATCAGCAAAGTTAAATAAATGTTTTACTACTCTTATTTCCAAAGAAAAATGTATTTTGAAACCATCTTCTAAAAATTTTATTAACTTTTTTTTACCAGTGAACCTAAAGTAATTTTTGTAACTCATTTTTGTTATGAAATTGGTAAAATTCATGCAAAGCTGCATAAAAATCAAATAATTTTGTACCCTTACCTCGATCTTTTGCTTTGTCAGATAAGAGTACTTCCACCTCCTCGTATTCCCGGATGGCATCCAGTATGATACTGCCTTCTTTACTGAATAAGAACAGCATGGGGATCTTGATGTCATCTGTGTCCTTCCCATCACCTGCCATCTGGAACAGAGGGGCAGTATCACTGCTGCTCCCCTCATTGTCATCTAGCCAGAAAATGAACACAGCAAAGAGAAACATTTGTCCATTAACAAGGTCTATCTACTACTCTTTACTGTTTTTTATCTGCTGGCAGTATTAATTTTATGCATCAAGAACCATAAAAACAACCAGACTTTTTGGGCCCACTAATTCTACTCCCAGAAATTTATCTGAAGGAAATAATTCAAAAGAAGGAAAATGATCTATGCCCAAAGAAGTTTACTGGTGTGCTATTTATAATTGCAAACTACTGCAAACTATTACAAGTAAATTTTAATTAATTGGAGCAACACACAGAAAATCAGGATATTATTATTACATGAAAAAAGTAGAACATGAAATTCTATGGTTATGACTATAAAAAATTTCACTTGCTTATGAAAAAGCCTAGAGATGGAGAAATTCAAAGACCTCGATTATAATGATAGAACTATGAATGAAATTTTACTAAGATTTCCTCTAATGGCATTATACAGTCTTGCCAAACTACAAATTGGTATTCTTTTTTATATACTGTTCGCAAAGAATAATTATGACTATAGTGGTTTTTCCTCTGTAAGTTGAGTTAAACACTATTGTTAGTTTATGCTGATTAAATAATAGTAGCAGGACTTCTAAACACTGTTTTACTGGTGATGTCAGTCATGTCTGCCTCTAATCTCACATGCCAGTCTCCCTGGAGAACCTGCCTGTCTCAGAAAGCTTGCTCTGATAGGCCCCACTGGTGCAGAATGCCATGTAGGACCCACCCCCTTAGTGATAACTGATTAGACAAAGGATGGCTACCTGACCCTCAGCCTCTCTGGGGTTCTGGAAATGGCACACAGATAGACTGTATAAGTTAGCAGTGGGCAGTGGTCCAGTCAAGTGACAGACTCAAGGTTGAGGCTGCAATTTTAGAATTGCCATTTTGGAACTGATGAGCAAAGAGGGAGCAGGCTGGTGGGAAGCTGGAGAATGGAGCACAACTGCAAAGAGATGCAGAGAAGGGAATCCAGGAGGATCCAGAGTTAGAGACAGAGGTAAAAAATGCCAGCAATCATGGCCCCTGATGATTTTTAGTTTCCACTTCTACTTCCTTAGAGAACTCCACTGTATTTCTTATTCTAGGGTTCAATGAAAATAACCCTTTTCCAAATAGTAAACAAACCTCCTTCCTTAAACCAGCTTCAATAAATTATTGTCTCTTGCAGCCAAAAGATTTCTAAGATAATTTGTACTTTTAGTTCTTGCAATAAAAAACTAAGTCCTAATTTGCTCATTTGTATACAATTAAAACCAGTGAAAACCAAACAAAATGCTTCATCAGAAACAAAAAAACTTAGGGGAAAGAAGTTACAACACAAGAAAGTTCCCCTTTAAAAAATAAATTTTCTAAGAATAAGGATCATTACCTCTTATTTACCCACAGAACTCAGTATGGGATTCTGTAACTAATAGCTACCAAAGAAAACATTTAAATACAGAATACCATAAGAATTCTATAAATCCACCAAAATATAGGGAAAATCTAAAAATTATTTTATATTTTTGAAAGTCTCAGTAAGAGATGTTCAAAATGATAGTGATGGCAAGCTATTAAATTCTTCAATAAAAATTATTTCAGTGTGGAACATAACCAAGGATGAAAAGATACATTTAAGTCAGGCATCAGCAAACTTTTTCTGTAATTGGCCAGATAGGGAATATTTTTAGCTTTGTAATTCTCTGTTGAAACCCCTCAACTCTGCCACTGTAGCTCAAAAGCAATCATAGACAATATGTAAACAATCTGGCATGGCTGGGTTCCACTAAAACTTTCACTTATAAGAACAGCCAGTGAGTTGGACTTGGCCTGTAGGCTGTAGTTTGCCAACTGCTGATTTAAGTTATTAAGCAGATTTCTCCTAATGCTTACTTAACTAATGAAATTTATGTATTCACTAAATCAACACTGGAGTGCCCATATGGAATAAGCAAAAGGAACAGTTAATACTTTTTCACTGAAATAAATACTGATGTTTTATTTTAAATGTCTTAGTTTTTATTTACCCTGAATTCAAAAAGTAAATCTATCCTAATTAAAAAAATTCAAAATGGATTTCCCCTGTGAGAGAAGCTATACAGAACTAACTTCACAATTAGGATGTGACTGCAGGTCTCCCAATTCATTCTGAATGTAAACTCCTATTTAAGCATAAAAATTTTATATTTTCCCTGATAATCATGCATAGTTGTGATGACATAAATGATTTTCTATAAAAATTGAAAAGCAGAACACTAGTTGAAATACTAGTGGGCAAAATGATTTGAAGTGTATCATTTCAGTGGCAAAAGACCCAAAGAGATAAAAATATGCTTATAGCTGTATCAGCTATTATACCAGGAAATTTTGCACATACTGTTTTCAACCATTACAACCACCTAAAAGATACTTGAGGTGGAGCTCAGAAATTATTCTGCTGAATAAACAGATAAAGAGACTAAAGCTGGGCCAAGGTTATACCATGATTTTGTGGCAAAGCCAGGAATTGCACTGCCATGTGTTTGACTCCAAAGCCTGCATCTTGGGGAGGAATGGATGTTTTCAACAGCCCTCTGTTGGAGGTGACAAGGTGCAATTCTTGCCCTTCATGGGCTTTGGGTCTCATGGCTATATTTCCTTATCTGTGGTATTGGGTGTTTCTACCATTCACTCCTATTCCATCTTCACACCAGACCCCAAGTACTTTTATGGGCACTGATATAAAGAAACTCAAGTCTAGACTTGCAAAAAAAAAAAAGAGACATGTCAATTATTAAGAGGTAATAATGATTACCTACCCATTATGCTACCAAGTGTAGCAAAAATAATATGACAAACTCTTTGATAATATTGTGAAAAAGGAAAAAATCCTAAAAATTATCTACTACTCAACACATGACGTGGAGGATTACGTACCAATAACAATGCCCCCGATGGCTCCAGCATTCTGGATGTTGCGTGCTTTTTCTGCAAACATGCACTGTCCTCTTTGTATTAAAGCAATTTTTCCCATCACTGCCTCAGGGTTAGTAAGCTCTGAACAACCATTGTATGGTTTACTGCTTGCAACAAATCCTCTTGTCTGTCAGAAATAAAAGTAACTTAAATATGCTTTTATCTTCTCAAAGCACTATCTAGTCATTAAAATTCAGTAGCTAGAGCTTTAAGTAGACCTCATTTCTTTTCTGATGATAATATATCCAATACATCGGGTAAATTTTTGTTTTGAACATTGTTTTGAACATAGTACCTATCCAATTTCTATTGTGCTTTGCAGTTTATAAGACATTTTAACATAAATTATTAAATCTGATCTTTATTAATGACTCTGAGGGGAGTAAAACAGAATATATTTCCATTCTACATATGGGGAAACTGAGACTCAGGTTACATAATTTGCTCAAAGACACAAGGTTAGTAAGTGGTAAAGTTGAAAACTGTAGGCAGATTCACTACATATCCATAGACACACTTCCAACAGCTCAGAACCATTTTTAAACTCATTAGTAACCAGTAAAAATTTGGAAGAGGAAATAAATAGATTTAGTCTACATGAATCTGCAAGCAGTTCTTCTTCCCAGAAAATTTAGATCCACCAGAGAATTCATTTTAAAGATGTTAATGTAAAGACGTTACAATATCCCTCCCTATCCTAGAATGAGAACTCCAAAAGAGCATAGATCTTCACTGGTTCTATAAACTTGATAGACAGCAAACACCTTCAATTGTGCCTAGAATATTGTAGAGACTCAATAAAGAGTTGTTGAGTGGATGAATCAATCTATAGACTTACAAAGCTTTAAAATACATGCTAGAAAGAAAAAGACAAACTAGGGACAATAAAGTTCAAAGAGCCCTGGGTTTAGATTATCGGAGTATTTGGGTTCAGGTCCCAGCTCAGCAACCAGTTAGTTAGATGAACTTGTGAGGGTTCAGCTAAGCAGGGTTCTGTTTTCTATATTAAGACTAAGAGGATGGGCTAGCTCAGTGGTCTTCCAGGTTTGCTCAGTGGAACCTCAGCCTCTACGCTCTCCACAGCCACTTGAGCTGGAGCACCTCGACTTTCAGCTGTTCTCTATGTGACACCTCTGAGTTCGATTTTTGTTTAAAGAAAGGTTCTAGCAGTTGTTTTAAACTCTGAAACCATTTTTAGATAAATCAAAGATACTAAGAGAACAGACTAAGAAATTAGTATCTGAACAATATTTTAAGTTAAATTCTATAAGCACATTTATTTTATACATAAATAATGGCTCAAATTTTTCAAAATATGCTTTTAACTTTAATCCACTTCAATCTGGGAGACTGAATATTTAGGTTAGAAAATAAAACTACTAAATTAGAAAAGAGACTAAGAAATCAGACAACAGTTAATACTTTAAATTCAATTTCAACAAGCATATTTTAAGTACACACACCTCTTTATGTTTAGACAGATCTAGCCCAAACTGAGCTGGCCCGGCAGTCAATACCACCCTGCCAAAAAATGGGTGGGAAACAATTTGTACAGCTCGTGGAGGTAGTTGCTGTTCTTTTTGCTGCTGACTTGACAATTCAATCATCTCCTGCATGAACCTCAACCCATCTTCAGCGTCACTTGAGCTAGCAGCCTAGGAAAGAAACAGATTAGTTTTATCCTTTCTTTCTGGAAACTTGCCACATTTTAATTTTGTAAATACTATTATTGCACTGTAGTCTTCTCCTCTAAAATTTCTCCTTTCAGTTTTGGTTCTTATCAAATATACATGGTCTTAATTGTCCTCAAAAATATTACTTCTGGAAGTATCTTCTGAAAACAATATCTGCAATTTTTATTAGTGTGTTTTTCACTGCTCTATAAACCACTTTTGATACTAACTGAAAATCAGATTTCCACCAAGTCTAGGGTAGTCTAAGGTGGGGTCAGGAAGAGATAATTCAGGTTTCAACTGATTGAGATTAACATGCAGAAATGTATGATAGGTAGATTAAAGTTGGGTTTAAGAGTAAAGTTGAGAATCAAGAATAACATGTGTAACTCAGAAATCGTGTACAAAGATGACAATTGTGCTTGTTGAAACAGATGAGACTGCTGAAGGACGGTGTACAGAGAAAAAGGGTATGATCCAGATTCTTTGGCAGCGCCTATACTAAGTAGTTGTGCCAGGAAAGGAGAGCTACAAGGGACTCTACAAAGCAGTGAACAGAGAAATGGGAAAGATGCATGTTGCTGGAATGCCCTGGAAACCAAGAAAGGGATATGCTTTAAAAAGGGCTCAGTCAACTGTTACAGAGAAATTCAAGCAAATGAAGATTAAGAAGCCCCAAAAAGCAATTATGTCATTGGTGGCCTAGGTGAATGCAATGCCAGTAGAGATGCTGCTCCCACTACTGGAGAGTGAGGGCATGCGACACAGAAGTAGGCAGAATGCTCTTTAAGGAAGGGTGGCTCTGTCGAGAATAGAGAGGAGACAGAAATCTCAGGGGGAGGGGAAGTTTTAGAAAGGTTGAATTTGAGATTAAGGGATATCTGATATGGTTTCTAGGTTGAAATTATTTAGCAAACTATTTCATTTTCTCAGAATTAATGTACTAATAAGGTGAATAATTTAAAGGTCTCATATTACAAAAAGCAAAAATCTTTTAAAGCAAAAATCAATAAAATCTTCCCAAAAAAACCAAGTTGCCTTTTGTAGGCACAGACAGCAAGATGTGAACTTTTAGTTCTATAATGAATAAAGTACTTCAGATTCAGTGGCTCTTTGGAAACTAAAATAATGTAAACTATAGAGACATAAATACTAAAACTACCAGAGTTTAAGATTATGCTTTAAATAAATTAGTGGAAAGACAAGGGACTGAGAAACAGAAAATTTAGATTTGAGTCCTACATTTGACTATACTAACTTAAGCAAATCATCCAACCTATTTGTGATTTAATTGATTTATACCATGAAGGGATTGAATTAGATGACTTTTCAAGATACTTCCAAATCCTAAAATTCTGATTCTCTAATTTTAAACTATATACTGAAAGTTTTTAAAAAGCCAAATGTCATTATCTTCTTAAAGCTAGTAAGACCAAAAAGGGCAGAGATGGTATCTAATTAGTATAGCAATGGCTTACTTGGATTGCATGTTGAACCAACTGGACTCTCCCATCTTTGAGGTGAATCAAACTCACCCCCATCTTCTTCAAGATTTCTAAGTGTTCAGGGTTGGTGGCCATGAAATCTCTGGCTCTCAAAGGGGGTTTGGATCCACTCCTGAAACTCTCCTCTCTGCTAAAAGTAATTATAGACAAGGCTTAAAAAATTATAAACCGAACTGGGGAAAAACATAAAGCAAATAAAAATACTATCAGACATTTGCAAAATTGCTAGTTTTAGAACTAGAGAAACTGGACTAACTGAAATGTTATTTTTCTACATATAACTTAGGTTATAAATAAGTAGCATACCTTTCAAGTATATTTCACATTTACAAAAGCATTTGAAGGTACAGAAGAGCTTTGCTTAGAGATTTGTTACTATTGTTTCTTCCTCAAAAAAACAGATTTTCCTCCCGTATTTTAAAAGTAAAACAATACTTATATCAGTGAATAATACTCACTAAAAAACTTTTCATTTCCTAGTAATGGCCTAGAATGTGACTATTTGAAAGAAAATGAAGTCATTAAGCCAAAAAATTTTATTTAGCAACCAAGAAAAGTACGTCATCAAAAAAATCACACAAAACAAAAAGCTGTATTTTTCCTACATAGTAACTACAGATAAAAGGAAAAGTGTGTTCTGTGTAAAAATGAGCTACAGAAGGTAAATTATATGCTGCCCACTGACTGTTAGTCTTAGGTCATTAAACAAAAGAGACATAGAAAATATCCGTTACAATAGACATTATTACAGAATAAACTTTGCTATCTAACTTAACAATTTTAATTTTAATCAGTAATAACTACATACCTCAGTATTGTTAGTCTAAGTGAATGTCTTCTTGGCTGTTACGTTCCTTACATTCTCTGCTATTTACTAAGAATTAACTTTGATATTAGCAAATATAAAATAATACATCTTACACTCTGATGATGCCTCTAGGACAGCTCTTATCCACCACGTTTTTCAAGGGTTCACGAATGCTCTGAGCATATAGTGGGTCATTAGGGAAGAGAATCTGAGTATTTGGACAAGTCCAGTCAAAATTACTGTCATCCAGTTCTATATATTCTGAAGTCTACAATATAAAACAATGTTACATAAAAAAATTATTTTACTTAATATTACAGTTTATTCAAAGGAAAAATTACTGTCATTCAGTTCTATATATTCTGAAGCCTATTATATAAAAAATTACATAAAAATAATTATTTTACTTAACACTACAGCTTACTCAAAGGAAATACTAAATGAAATGTGACTGTATGTAGTAGGATATAATAAAAGAAAACATCAAGTGCACTTTTCCTCCTATCACACATTTATTTACTGAAATCTAGTCATGGATTTCTATTTACTTAGAAAAAAAGTAAAAGAAGAACAAGACATTTAATTCAAAAACATAACCTACTGTGTTTTTCTTAGAGATGCTTTGATTTGTAGTAGAGAGCCAAAGTGGTAACAGATGAGCTTCTGTTGTAAAGATGTAATCTTCTATATCAAAAATAATATCTTCTTTATCCGCAAATAACAGGTAGAGATATTTAAACATCTCAGCCAAGAAGAAAGAATCCATTCTAAAATAAAAGGTTACAAATAAATCTAAGAACATAAAAATATCCAAATGCCAACCACATGAAAGCCATTGAGTCAAGGTCAATAAACTTGTCTACACCAATTTTGATGTCCAAGGAACTATAGAATGTATCTGTCTGTTGGTGGTAACAGCCTTGATGCCAAGGTATTCCAAGGAAATGAGAAAGACCAGAGGGCAGCCTGTCACACAGGTGCACTAAATCTTGTCAATACTGCAGTACTATTGGCCTTCCAATGACGGAGAATTTTCCATTTCTTCTATAGAGAACCAACAGCAGGGAGGTAATGCACATGAACTTTACTACTGAGAATCAGACATGAATCTTCAATTAATATTAATCAAGGTGCATAAAGAACTACAATTTTGCTGGAGCTTATTATGCAGTCACGGGATAAACAAGCCTTTACTAGGAAAGGAAATAATTTACAGTTACATGAAAAAAGCACAACACAAAATTAGTCTTCGTAAATATTTAAATACCTGTCAAGAAAGGAATATAAAGGGAATAAAAATATACATGACTTTACAAGTGATTTAATGTTGAAATGCCTTAACAAATATTTTAAAGAAAAGCTTTAATAAAATTAAAAGTGGCAGAAAAAGAGCTTAGCTGTTAGTAATATGAAATTTGATTAGATTTACTACCTCTCAAAGCATCCTAGGTCTTGTCAGCAGTAAGTAAGTTGTAGTTTACTGGACAGACTGCATACTTTTGCACCTCTGGCACAATTCCTGGCACACAGTAGGCTCCCAATAAACTTTGACTGAATTAAATGCAAGTTAAAACAGCATCACTAAAGAATGAACGGGAGAAGCAGTGGAACACGGTGATAAAGAACATGGGCATTAGAAATAGAAAAGACCTTCCACTGACTAGCCAGCTGTGTTGACCATGGGATATCATATAAGGACTGTGAGCTTCAGTTTATGCTTCTGTAAAGGCCATAATAATACACCCTAACATTGGGGTAAATACTAAGTGAGACACTACATGTCCACTGCTTAGCAAAGCACCTGGCATACGTATGAGCTCAAAAATAGAGCTACTGTTACTTTTCCTACACATAAATGCTGTTTTGTTCTGTAACAACAACTCACCTGTAATGTCTCAACATTTTGGTTGTTACATTTTAGATGTTGATCTTGTTAAATAAAACTCTTCCCTGTTAAACTGCAATAAACATGATAATTCAATTTTTTCTGGAAGACAGCTACTATCATGAGCAACTGCTAGCTTGAGAACTGTAGACTGAGGAACAGGATTCTGATTTTTGACAAATTCTAGAGTTGATTATGAACAGATGATTTGTAAACACTTAGAATAGAATAGAGAGATGTGGTTAAGAACAGTATGAGCTGGGTAAAGCTAGCAAGTTGGGTATCATATCAAATAATCTTAAATTGTATTTAAAAATCATAAACATACATAAATGCAAACACACAGGCATTAAAAATGTCTGGAAGACAGAGATCACCTTAGGGCAAGCAGTGAGTTTCTCAGGGAAGATTTTTACATTCTTTCTGCATTTAAATTCTTTCCAGTGATGATTTGTTATTGGGGAAATACAGATATTTCCATTTTGATAAAAGTGTGTGTGTATGTGTGTGGACACTGGTGAGTCAAGCGACAGCACTAGTAGATCCATAGAGGAATAAGCAACCAAATGTACAGAGCCTGTAACTAAAACCTTTCAAGTGGCATGCCATGAGGCACTGGTGATCCTATCCAGAATTCTTCCCAAGAATTTAGATGGAAGTTTTTGAGACATGCTTATCACTGAAAATAGTTAATTTAGCTAATACATTAGATAAAATTCAAGCTCTCTTTCTGGTCTAGAAACAAGCAGCAAAAAACCCAACAAAATGACATTTTGCTGGATTAAGTATAAAGTTCTAAGTTTACAACCAAAAAATAAAAATCAGTTGCTCAAAAGCAGGGTAGGGAACAGCCATTTGTTAGCTGGCCATTGTTAAGTATCTGTGATCAACTGGCCACAAGCTCACTGTGAGCTGAATTACAGTAAAGCTGCTAAATACCCTAAAGCACATAACACAGCATGATGAAAACTAGTAGTTTTCAACCTTTTGTTGAGCCAAATGCACCTGAGAGGTACAATGCTGCCAAAGGGAACAGTGAGTTGAGGAGGTAGTGATCCCCGGTTGGATAGAGGGCATAAGCCCATCAGTCCCTCAGAAAATTAGCAACCTTGTACCTGAATCCAGATGATAACTGTGCTGTTTTGCTGGGCACATCCTGAGTATGGTTAACTCTGGGTAGGTATTTTAAGACACTCTCTATATTGGAATACAGTCAGAAGGGGGCAAAGACAGTGGTAAAAGGTCTAGAAACAATGTCATATAAGGAACACTCAGTGGGGGGGGAAAGGGGTGTTAAATTAGAAAACTGGAACTGTGCATAAAGTAAATCGGGTCTTCTTTGTATTTCTTCAACCTGTTACTCCTCTTCCCACTACAGCAGCACATATCACATGGTTGTGACGATATCTTTATATACCCTTCTTCATTAACTGTAAGTCACGGGAGGGCAGGGACTGGTTCTAATTTCTCTTTTCACCCTCACAACTAAGTACAGTGACTGGAATACAGTTGGTGCTTAATTTTTGTGCCTTGAATAACTTGCCAGTATAACATAATGTCAGGGGCCAATCTGCATTGATTAGAATTCTGACTTAACCTTACTAATTGTATGAACTTTGGCAAGTTCCCTAACCTCTCTGTGTCTCAGTTTATTCATCTATAAAATGAACATTTTAATAGAAATTACACTCCAAAGCCTATTATTAGGATAAATGAATTTAACACAAGAAGTGTTTGATTGGAAGAGTGCCCCGTATGCAGGAAGCAGTCAATAAATGGTACAGATCATACTGCTCATTTCCTGCTGTTAACTGCATGCCCACTTCCCAAAGCCTACCCACTTCTCCTCAGATTTGGTCAGGGAAGGAGGTTCCAGGCCCAACGAACTTTACGAAAATACACTGAGTAAAGGATGAACGGATGGTCTATGAGTAGAAGAGTGTCGTGTTTCACCCGCCTCCAGTCCGTCTGCTCTAACCCCTTTTACTACTTTCTAATTCTTGCACATATCTCAGGAGACAGGATCCTCCAGAAACCTTTCAGTGACTATCTTATCCCAATTTTTGTTTCATGTTCTCACAGCACTTATACAATGCTATAAAGTCTGCTTAGCTGCCTGTCCTTAGTGATTCAATCATGGAAAAGACATGTTTTCATCTTTAATCCTCACAGTATAACTCTGGCACATAAGACACCTCATAAATATTTGTGAAATGAGTATTTGCAAACCGAATAAGCAAACATGCTTTAGTGTTCACTTAGAGATGTGTTGATATGTTTTAGACAGTGAAAATAACCAGATAAGTGATCCTGCAATACCTGGAATGTTAATGAATACCACATTCACCAAAACGTGCTTTTCATAACTTGATTATTTCATGCTATCTACATCTAGGCAATATCTAATGAAACAGAATTGCCAATGATCTTCCCCAGCCCTCCAAATCAGCAGCAGAATAACAACACACACAAGATACTGCCTTGAGGAATTCCTAATTGAACCCAAATCATAATCTAGACCGTGCGACACTAAATAATTTCTAATATTTTATATTAATATAAAAAATATTAACAAAGAAGAAAACCCCGACATTCTTAATAGTCCTAACACCAAGGTTCTGGTATTTAACAATGATTTATTCATCTATTTAAAAGCCATTTGAGCACCTACTATATGCCAGGCACTATGATAAAAATAAAAACTTTTCAAGTAATTTTAAATAAGCCTATTCAAGAGAGTTTTAAAAATAAACACAATCAACTAACACATCTTCAAATACCTCTTGTCAAAGTATTAAGCTTACTGGAATTCTGCTTGTCATGTTTTGTGTGGTTTCAGAGTTACTCTGAGGAAAAGGGATGTCAGGAATTGTTTTACCTGTCCTCATGACTCCCAGTACGAACATCCTTCATGGCAGCAAATCCGCAAGGCACTCTAGCATATTTATTTAAATTTTCAATAAGTGTTTTCCCTACTTCAAGGTAGTAGGGATCTCCTGTAGCCTATTAAAAAGGAGAATATATGTATACATATATATAGCTTATATATTACCATATACCCATTCATTTATCAAATATTTATCGAGTACCTACTAGGTGCCAGGCATTGTATCAGGCACTAGAACATGTTATATGGAACCTGGCTTTGAAAACAAGCCATGCATCTGCTTTATAGAATTTCTTAAATATACAATTAGAAAGCTGTCCAACTGTGTATCTTAGCCCTTTAATTTCTAATGCCCAGAAGGCTTGCCTGATTGAAGGAAGGGAGGAGACATGCTTTAGAAACCAGCTCTAGAATATAAAATTTCTCTTTAAAGAAATATTTACAGAAATATTTTGGAAAAACATAAAACGTAGATGACAATTCTTGTGACTTTCAATAACTATGGACTAGGTGAGTAAGAACTGTTATATATCCAATCATTACAGCATTAAATAAGGACTTTTAAAGCCCAATTACTAAAATAAGATAGTGAGATATCCAACAGAGAATGGGGTCTAAACAAAAAAGAGGTAAATTAGCTTACTTTATACAAGAAGTAGGTACTTTCTGCAAATTCTGGCCTTAAAGGATGTTGAGCCCAATGTACCCTGAAATCTGTGGTAAATGCCTACACAAAACAGACATAAAAATGTGATTAAAAAAATTAACAAGTAGTTCTAGAATATATGATAATACATAAATTAGACCATAAACAAGTAAAAATAATTAAAATATTGATAACAATTTTCATCTATAAAATGAAATTTTCACTGCTTAAAATCACAATTCATTTTTGCTGAGGCTACTAGTTTTAACAATTAAATGGATTTTTTTAAATGATCATTTTGGCTATTAGAAAGCTTAGGAAAATCTATTAAACTCAATAATGCCACCATGAATACATAATTGTGTTTTCTTTTTCCATCTCCACTTTTTTCTCTTAAATCCCTTGTTCTCATATTTCATTTTCACAAATGCTCTCTTTTATATCAACCTCAAATCCTATGTGGAACAAACAGGGCATTAGTGGTTAAAAAAAAAAACTAAAATAAAAACAAAAACCTTTATGGGAATCAAATAAAACTTCATTTGTGATAAGGTGTAGTTATTAAAACCTTATTTTCCACCATGCACTCACCTGAAAGCTGAAAAAACTATACTTTCTAAAACAAACATTTTAGAAAGCATTCTAAATTGGTGGAATGCTTCAGTATCTCACAGAGGGAAATGAATGAATAAGCAGGGATTGAACTATGCCATATACAAATTTGGAAATTTTTAATGGTGTTTCTGGAAAGCCAAGAGTATGCTATTGAAATTTTGCCTTATCAAGCTAGTAAGAGTATTTATTACTAATA
The DNA here is from genome assembly GCA_032199065.1 of Smutsia gigantea. NCBI lineage: Eukaryota > Metazoa > Chordata > Mammalia > Pholidota > Manidae > Smutsia > Smutsia gigantea. Next base: position 48,590 of record JAVSCE010008435.1, read on the forward strand.
TAATGTACAAAAAGAACCAGGGAGAATAATTTCCAATCAGCACAAGGAAGAGCTGAATTTTCCAGTTTCAAGGAGCATGTATGGTCAGCAGGAATATATTCAATATAAATCATTTTCATAAAATAAGCTTTAGAAAATAACAAGTAAAAAGGTCTCCCTAACTGGTATATATGTAAAAAATTACAACGAGGCAATAGGAAATGGCATGGATTAGAAAAGGTAAAAAAAAATAATTTGTGTTTTTTTAATATAAATTTAATAAAATGTCAGCATTACCCTAAACCTGACTTCTCTTAATACATGAGGAAAACACATACAAAACTGTACAAGCGACTTCCGGGAAGATGGCGGTGTGAGCAGGGCGGCAGAAATCTCCTCCCAACACTATATTTATCTATGAAAACACAGCAAATACATCTATTCCTAAAAGAGAGACGAGAATACACAGGAAAGCGCACAGCGTGCAGCTACACCCGAGAGGACTCGGCACCCCAAGAGCGGGTGGACACGACAGCCCGGGGCAGGATCTGAGCAGGGAACGCGCCAGGGTGCTTGCAGCCGGCTCCCGGGAAGGAAAAAAAGTGCGCGCTTTCTTCAACGGTCTTAAAAAAAAAAAACTGTACAAGCCAAAAATAATTAAATTAACCAGGAAAAAATAAATGAAAAAACAAAAACCAATCTTGGGGTGAAGATGACTTTTTCTACCTTTAAATTAGCAATTTATAGTACATTAAATTAGAATTCCAAAGATTATTTGCTTACCTCTGGTAGAAAATTATGTTTTTTAATCACCTGATACAACATTTCATGAGTTTCAATAGCAGGTCTAATATCCCCCTTTAAGACCTAGAAGTCAACAATAACAAAATTACCCAATAATATAAGCTGATTTTATCTATCTTCATTCTATAAACAGAAAAATGTAGATTACAACAATTTTGAAATGTGACTCCATTTTGGTTACTCAGTTTTAGAGGTCACAAATGCATTTAATTATAATAATTTCACTTCAATATTAAGAGAACAGAAGGTTTTTTTTTTTTTTTACCTGCAAACCTGGAAAAAAGGCAAGCAAAGCATCCATCCAAGTCCGAGCATTCAGCATGGGCTTGTGGATGTGCACATCAAGAAGAAGAGGTGGCTGGCTAATGTACCTCATTATGGCGTCATAGTGCTAAAAGATCACAACATATGTTCATGAAAACAGATGAAAAAAAGATGTAATATTCTAAGCACAGCATTTCATTAAATAGCATCGTGAAGAAATTAAACCTGAATTTATATACAAATAAATTTACTAATTATTAACTACATAAGGATTTAAATTGTTTTAGATGGAAATCTATATTATATATATATATAATATATATACTCCTTCATGTTCTTTAACTCTGATGTAGAATATTAAAGACTATAATCAATGTGGCATCTTCTGAGGGAGTAGGTCTGAACATTGCTGTCTAAGATTAGCCCACAGCTAGTATGCCCTTGTGACTCAAGGATGCTCTTATGTCCTCTTGAAATACAGCTACAGGTCTCTATATTACAGAATTAGTTTTATCTTCTCCTGTGTTTAATGTTTGGTCTCCTCTCAGCTAACATAATATTCTGGTGCTCACACTACCTAAACTAATGTTATCTTATCACTGGTGCCACTTATGGTCAGCTACCTCTGCCTTTGATGCTTTCAATAACTCTTTTTTCCCCTTCTTTTATCTTCTTTTTGCAGGTATTTCTCAACTTTGACAACAGGTTAAGCTGTTAGAGTCAATGAATGATAATGAGCCAACAAAAATAGTATCTGCTCTCATTCACCTTAAGAAAATCTTGTTATAATCTAATAACAATTTTTGTGATAGTGTTTTTTAAAGTATTCAGTTGATGATTTATTAGGATTCTTACTAACTTTTTTTTTAACTCTTTTATTATTTAGTAACTGTTACAGAGTACTGTTGGATGTTAAGGCACTGTTCTAACACTTCATATGCATTATCCCATTTAATCCTCCCAATAACTCTCTATATATTGCTAGTATTCCCATTTTGTGGATGAGGAATGGAGGCAAGTAGTGTAAGGTAACTTGCCAAAATCACAAAACCAGTTTTACTCCAAGATTTAAATCCCGGTAGAACTATTTCCATACTTTTAATCACTATATCATATGGTCTCACAGCAGTGCAGGTGAACTGACAGGTGGGCAAATTTATCTTTCTGAAAGGTAAATTATTTCAAAAAGAGTACAGTGATAGAGCTGATGAGTCTGCTGTATCAATTTCAGTGTGTTTCACCTGCAGACAAAGGCAATCCAAGCAGGTTCAATAATCCACTACTTGTCCCCTAAAAATACGCCTTACCCAGACTTAAAACTTACAGACCTACTTTGGAAATGAATACTCAATAGTTTCTCCAAGTTTTCAAAGCCCTGCATACTTGGTGTGATCAAGGACTAGGCCAAACTTCCAAGATTTCAAAAAGAATTAGAGTTCAAAAGAGAAAGCTAACTAGTAATTTACTCCAATAAATTCTCTTCCTTGTACTAAAGTAGATTAGGTAAAACCCAAAACCACGTATTTTATTCCTTACTGGCAGATCTTAAAAATTTCTGATAAGCGTTGAAAATAAAACTACTTAGTAAACTAATTTTTGGAATATATGTAGCTTTTACCCTGTCCCTGCCCAACATCATAGAGGAATAGTGACAAAAAAATGACTACACTTGTAAAACTAACGTATTTCTCAGAATGTCATTCAGGTAACAGTTTCTATCAAAATTTGGCCCTCAAATTAAATTGGTCCTAAAGTTAATACAAAGTTGGATCAACTTACTGTATTAAATCTTTCCAGAAAACTATCATCTCCAAGCAAGACATAGGCTTTCAACAGATATTCATAATATGAATCAATCCCTGCTCCAACTCCACTATCTAGGAAAAAATACATACAAATGCGACTCTAATAAACAAGTCTTAAAAGTCTTTACAGAGTACAAATGAGGGTACTAGTAAACTAACAATGAAAAATTAGTCTAAACGTGAAACTATTTAAGTAAAAATTACACATTTACAGAATATAAACCCTACTATATGAATAGTTCCTTTGCTGATCATAGTTTGTATGTTAAAAAAAATCTTGATTTGCAAAATTGGTTACTTGAGGTCTTATTTCAAATCAGGAGATAATACTTTTAAGAAATTTTTTAAAGCCCACTTTCTCAGTGAGGAACTCCAAAACACTAGAAGAAGGTACCTTCGTGCATTTCTAAATAAGACCCTTAATTAGTGAGGCAACACTCTTTAAAGTTATAAAAGATTATGAAAACAAGGCTGCTGCTGTTTGGAGATACCAATTCCAATTGCTGAAACTAGCATGATTGTTGGCTTCTTCCTGTAAGATCATCATAGAGGGCCAAAGAAAAAAGAAGAACACTGTAAGAAACCTGGTAGCAGAAGAGGTTGGAGGGAAGTGGGAACTTAGGCCCAGAGCAGGAGGCAGTCAGGCATGGCTATGGAAGGATCAAATAGGGTGGAAACTGCTGGAGCTTCACTCTTACTTCTCTCCTACCACTGCCTTAAGACACAATGTTTCCTCCCATGCCTGCTACAGTTCCACTCAGATCTACGCTCCAGTATCTTCAAGAGTAAAATCAGGGCAGCACAGAGCCCTGCTTAAGGAACTAAGCAAAAGATGTGGGAACTAACTGTAGGCATTCTCTTCCCTCCCTTTCCCCTCCAAACTCCTAAGGCTGGTGAATTGCAATCTAAATTATAATTACAATTTCAATCTTAGAAATCCCCATACCCAGGGCACACTCCAGGCCAATTAAATCAGAATCTCTAGGGGTCCAGGAATAGGTATTTTTAAAAACTTCTTAGAAGTCATCCCTAAAATCATTGAAGTTTGTAGGGAATGGAATCTAATGCTGCCACAAAGTAGGTGACAAGGGAATATGAACTTATAGGCCAAGAACATTTAAGAAACAAGACTTTTTAAAAAGAAAACGTAAGTACTGGAGTAAGAATTTATTAGAAAAAGAAATATTAGAACAGGCAAACCAAGAATTTTAAATTAGCCTAACAAACATTCTAAAGAGATAGAGAAGATATTAGCAATACAAAGTAAGAAGTTTTAAAAAATTCAGCAGTATATGAGATAAAAACAGTAACAAAGTAACAAAATAGATGGGATTTACAGCAGAAAGGAAACAACTGAGGAGCACATTAGCAAATTGGAAGGTCACAGGTAATAATCTTCAAGAAGGCAGGAAAAAAAAAAGAAAATATGAAAGCTAAGATATATGGAGGATAGAAACAGAAGTAATTTAGATAACAGGAACTGCATATAAATAAATAAAAATGAAAATGATAATGATAAAAATACCTAAAATAAAAAGAAAGATTTTACGTTCAAAAACAAGGATTTTAAAGAACCCACAGAATCCTAAAAGGAGAGAGAGAGAGAAAATTCTACATCTAGTGACTCTTTTAGAAATTTCTCTTTGTCTTTGATATTCTTAATCTTTCATAGAAAAAGTGTAGATCACACATAAGGGCATAAAAATCCGAATAATATCAGATTTTTTTTAAGCAGGATGTAGGAAGACTGTATTTTCAAAGGCTTGAAAGGAAAGAACTTAAACAGGAATTATATACAGCCAAACTGTTACTCAAACATGAAAGCATAATAAAGTTACTGTTAGGCATATAAGGTCTCAGAAGCTATTAAAAGCTACTGAAAACAGTTTGGGATAAGTACTTAAATAAGAACAGAGACAAATCTAAGAGATGCTGCAAGCAATATACAAAGTACAAATGACCAAATACTTTGATAAAGTTTGTTATCTTTAAAGAAAGAGGGAAGAGGGTGGCACTAAGACCAAAAGAAAAAACAGAAAACATCCTCATAATGAATAAGAACCAAGTATCTATATGGTATCAACATAACAGTGGATGAGAGTTTGGGTGGGAGGGAGACAGAAGGATGGGAGTGCATGCTTAAGTTCATGTTTTAACTAAGAAGTAACTATAGATTTCAATTAAAAACAAAAGGATTAGGAAAGAAACACAGGAAAGGTGGGACATACTGAAATAATTAAGATGGTATAAATAAATCTAAATATATTAAAAATAGAAATAAATATAAAAGGACTAAACTCACCAATTAAAGGACAACGACTGACAAATGGCTTTTTAAAAATCTATAAATTTTACAGGAGTTACAACATAAGAACCTGCAAAGACTTAACATAAAAGGGCAGAAAAGACTTAAGCAAATATTAAGCAAAATAAAGCACACGTAGCTATATTACTACCAGATTAAATAAACTTTAAGACAAAGGGTATCATTAGAGATGGTTATTACATAATGATGAAAGGTTCAGCTAGGAAAAGATAATGATTTTAAATGAATGCACCTAATAACATAAAAAAGCAAAAACAGAACTACCGGAGCTATTAAGAAGTCTGCTATCATTGTCAGAAATTTTATCCACCTTTCTTTCTCAATTCATGATAGGTCAAATGAACAGAAGATCAGTAAAGATCTGTACATTAACTGAGCAAATTGACATACATAGAAATCTATACCCAACAATTAGAAAAAATATTTTTTAAAGCACATGTAAAATGATTACAAAAACTTGACCATGCTTTAGGCCAAAAAAATTTCGATAAATTTCAAAGAATAGTTATCACATAGATCATTAGGTATCATATAGGTATTATCAATATTCTTTTAAAGCATAAGAAACCCAACAGAAAATGGACAAAATACAAAAACATCCATTACAAAAAAGGGAAACATGCCCAGTAAACATAAAGAAGTGTTCAACATCATTAGTGATCAAAGAAATAAAAATCAAACCACAAGGGGAAATCCTTTGTATACCCATATGACAAACTCTTTGAGTCTGTCAATAAATGAGAGGATGTTGATTCATCATAGCATCTCCTTTATGTTGCTGGTGAAAGTTTAAAGAGGTGAAATTTCTTCAAAAGACTATTTTGAAAACAAATTTGAAAATTTGATATTATCTCCTGAAGCTGAACATTAACTTACACATGATATAAAAGTTCCAATCATAGATATATACCCAGAGAAATCACTATACAACAGAAAACACAAAAAAATATTCATGGTACTGTTCACAATGGTAAAATCCTGGAAACAATCTAAATTTTCAAAGATAATGGTTAACTCATCCAACAGAATATTATATACCAGTCAAAAAAAGAGTAAGCTATACCTTCATGCAACGATATGCATGAACCTTAGCAACGCCATATTAAGTATAAAAAGTTCCAAAAGGGTACATATGACATAACTTTATGAAGTTTAAACAAAAAATATACCTTTAAGAATACATAAGACTTGAGGATTAAAGATGGTGGCATGACAGGTGAGACAGAGGCTTCCTCCGAAAACCGCACATAATATGAAAATATAACTGATACAATTACTCCTGAAAGAGCAACAGGAAAGAGGACTTCGCCAAACTGCATACACCTGGAGACAAGAGCAGACCTCACAGAACAGGGTAACGTACTAAAGCTGTGGCCCGGCAGGACCCAAGCCCTTCCCCCACCCCAGCTCACCAATGGGAGGAAGAGAAATGGAGCAGGGAGGGAGTGGAGACCTGGCTGGGACTGCTGAATACCTAACTCTGGAGATCTGATCTGGGAGCACAAACCTACATTTCATAGTGCTTGCATGATATTCTCATAATTAGAGGGTTAGAAAGCTAGGACAGGCAGAATTCCTGGAGAGACTGAGATTCCAGCTGTTTGTGGAAAGCAGGGATCCATATCTGGCTGCTCTGGGACAAAAGAAAGGCAGGCAGTCTGAGAGACTTCCTAACAAGGAAGCCCTTAGCAAGAGGGCTGCTAAAGGGGTAAGGATTGCACAGAGCTTACTGCTCAGGAGAAAGGACAGGTAGACAAAACTGTCCAGGTACACTCTGCCCAGCAGGTTGGGAGCATTCACAATCTTCAGGTGCTCCAGCTCCCTGGCTGCCTACACAGCTCCAAGAACCCCCTCCGCGATAGGCAGCCTACTGTGCCTTTCTCCTGGCCAGCCCCATCTGGCTCACAAACCGGCAAACCCTACCCTGGCGTTAGGCAGCCAGAGGGAAGATCTGTCTAGTGCAACTACAAACACAAAGTATACAGGCTTATACCTGTGTGCTCGGCCCACTGGTTCAGGCAGGGAAGCAGGAAACAACTCTTTTTTCCCCCCAGGCACGAATACCACTCCCCTGCGACCCTTGACATTGTTTCAGGGGCTGAGCAGCTCCAGAGAGTAGAGCTTCTGGGCACTAGAGGGCGGCATATATAAATATGAAACACCAAAGGAACCTGGTTCAGAGTAAAATTATTAACACAACTCCTGAGAAAGATTTAAATGATACAGACCTCATAACTCTCTCTGAAAGGCAGTTCAAAATAAAAATCATTAACATGCTCATGGAGGTACAGAAAGACATTCAAGAATTCAGGAATGAACTCCGGTTGGAGATCCAATCATTGAAGAGTATAATGGAGGGTATTAAAAGCAGATTGGATATGGTGGAGGAGACGATAAATGAAATAGAAACTAGAGAAGAGGAATACACAGAATCTGAGGCACAGAGAGAAAGAAGGATCTCTAAGAATGAAAGAACACTGACAGAACTGTGTGACCAATCCAAATGGAACAATATTCGCATAATAGGGGTACTAGAAGAAGAAGAGAAAGAAAAAGGGATAAAAAGTGTCTTTGAGGAGATAATTGCTGAAAACTTCCCCAATCTGGGGAAGGAAATAGTCTATCAGGCCATGGAGATGCACACATCTTCCAACACAAGGGACCCAAGGAAGACAACACCAAGACATATAGTAATTAAAATGGCAAAGATCAAGGATAAGGACAGACTATTAAAAGCAGCCAGAGAGAGAAATAAGATCACATACAAAGGGAAGCCCATGAGGCTATCATCAGATTTCTCAAAAGAAACCTTACACGCCAGAAGGGAGTGATATATTTAATGCAATGAAGCAGAAGGGCCTTGAACCAAGATTACTTTATCCGGCAAGATTATCATTTAAATTTGAAAGATGGAATAAACAATTTCCAGATAAGCAAAAGCTAAGAGAATTTACCTCCCACAAACCATCTCTACAGTGTATTTTGGAGGGACTGCTATAGATGGAAGTGTTCCTACACTTTAATAGCTGTCAGCAGAAGTAATTAAACCACAGTACAGAAAGTAGAACAGCTAATTAGTAAACAAATGCAAAATTAAATTAACTATTCTCAAAGTAAATCAAGGGATAGATAAACAGTACAGAATAAGATACCTAATATATAAAGAATGGAGGAGGAGAAAAAAAAAAGAACCTTAAGATTGTATTTGTAATGGCATATTAAGTGAGTTAAGTTAGACTCTTGGATAGTAAGGAAGTTAACCTTGCACCTTTGGTAACCACAAATCTAAAGCCTGCAATGGCAGTAAGTACATACCTATCAATAATCACCCTAAATGTAAATGGACTGAATGCACCAATCAAAAGACATAGAGTCAGTGAATGGATAAAAAAACAAGACCCATCTATATGCTGCCTACAACCGACTCACTTTAAACCCAAAGACATACACAGACTAAAAGTGAAGGGATGGAAAAAGACATTTCATGCAACTAATAGGGAGAAAAAAGCAGGAGTTGCAGTACTTGTGTCAGACAAAATAGACTTCAAAACAAAGTCACAAGAGACAAAGAAGGAGATTACATAATGATAAAAGGGTCAATCCAACAAGAAGACGTAACCATTATAAATATCTATGTGCCTAACACAGGAGCACCTACATATGTGAAACAAATATTAACAAAATTAAAAGGGGAAATAGAATGTAATGCATTCACTCCAGGAGACTTCAACACACCACGCACCCCAAAGGACACATCAACCAGACAGAAAATAAGTAAAGACACAGAGGCACTGAACAACACAATAGAACAGATGGACGTAACAGACATCTACAGAACTCTACACCCAAAAGCAGCAGAATACACATTCTTCTCAAGTGCACATGGAACATTTTCAAGAATAGATCATATCCTAGGCCACAGAAAGAGCCTCAGCAAATTCAAAAAGACTGAAATTGTACCAACCGTTTCTCAGACCACAAAGGTATGAAACTAGAAATGAATTACGTAAAGAAAATAAAAAATCCCATTAACATACGGAGGCTTCACAACATGCTCCTAAATAACCAATGGATCAATGACCAAATAAAAACAGAGATCAAGCCATATATGGAGGCAAATTAAAACAATAATTCAACACAGCAAAATCTGTGGGACGGAGCGAAGGCCGTGCTAAGAGGAAAGTATACTGCAATACAGGCCTACGTCAGGAAAGAAGAAAAATCCCATATGAGCAGTCTAAACTCACAATTAATGAAACTATAAAAAGAAGAAAAAATGAGACCCAAAGCCAGAAGGAGGGACATAATAAAGATCCGAGCAGAAACAAATAAAATCGAGAAGAATAAAACAATAGAAAGGATCAACAAAAGCAAGAGCTGGTTCTCTGAGAAAATAAACAAAATAGATAAACCCCTAGTCAGACTTATCAAGAAAAAAAAGAGAGTCTACTCACATAAACAGTATCAGAAATGAGAAAGGAAAAATCACTACAGACACCACAGAAATACAAACAATTATGAGAGAATACTATGAAAAATTATATGCTAACAAACTGGATAACCTAGAAGAAATGGACAACTTTTTAGAAAAATACAACCTTGCAAGGCTGACCCAGAGAGAAACAGAAAATCTGAACAGACCAATTGCGAGCAACAAAATTGAACAGGTAATCAAAAACCTACCTAAGAAAAAAATGCCTGAACCAGATGGCTTCACCGCTGAATTTTATCAAACGTTTAGTGAAGACCTAATACCCATCTTCCTTAAAGTTTTCCAAGGAGTAGAAGAAGAGGGAACGCTTCCAAACTCATTCTATGAGGACAGCATCACTCTAAAATAGAAAACTACACAACAAAAAAAGAAAACTACAGACCAATATCCCTGATGAACACAGATCAAAAATACTCAACAAAGTATTAGCAAACTGATTTCAAAAATACATCAAAAGGATCACCATGATGATCAAGTACGATTTATTTCATGGATGCAAGGACGGTACAACCTTCGAAAATCCATCAACATCATCCACCACATCAACAAAAAGAAGGACAAAAATCACATCATCATCTCCACAGATGCTGAAAAAGCATTTGACAAAATTCAACATCTATTCATGATGAAAACTCTCAACAAAATGGGTACAGAGGGCAAGTACATCAACATAATAAAGGCTATATATGACAAACCCACAGCCAACATTATTCTTAACAGCAAGAAGCTGAAAGCTTTTCCATTAATATCGGGAACAACACAAGGATGCCCACTCTCCCCACTTCTATTCAACATAGTACTGGAGGTCATAGCCACGGCAATCAGACAACACAAAGAAATAAAAGGCATCCAGATTGGCAAGGAAGAAGTCAAACTGTCCCTGTTTGCAGACGACATGATACCGTACAAAAAAAAACGTACAAAAAAAACCCTAAAGAATGTACTCGAAAACTACTAGATCTAATATCTGAATTCAGCAAAGTTGCAGGATACAAAATTAATACACAGAAATCTGTGGCATTCCTATACACTAACAATGAACTAGGGGAGAGAGAAATCAGGAAACCAATTCCATTCACAGTTGCATCAAAAAGAATAAAATACCTAGGAATAAACCTAACCAAGGAACTGAAAGATCTATACTCTGAAAACTACAAGACACTCATGACAGAAATAAAGAAGATACTAATAAATAGAAACACATCCCATGCTCATGGATAGGAAGAATTAAAAAGACTTCCTACAGTAGGGGAGAATATATTCATAAATGACATATCCGATAAGGGGTTGACATCCAAATTATATAAGAGCTCATGTACCTCAACAAACAAAAAGAAAATCAGCCAATTAAAAAATGGGCAGAGGACATGAATAGACACTTCTCCAAAGAAGAAATTCAGATGGCCAACAGGCACATGAAAAGATGCTCCACATCACTAGTCATTGGAGAAATGCAAATTAAAACCACAATGAGATATCACCTCACACCAGTGAGGATGGCCAACATCCAAAACACAAACAACAACAAATGTTGGCGAGGATGTGGAAAAGGGGAACCCTCCTACACTGCTGGTGGGAATGTAAATTAGTACAACCATTGGGGAAAGCAGTATGGTTACTCAAAAAACTCAAAATAGAAATACCATTTGACCCAGGAATTCCACTCCTAGGAATTTACCCTAAGAATGCAGCAGCCCAGTTTGAAAAAGATACACGCACCCCTATGTTTATCGCAGCACTATTTATAATAGCCAAGAAATGGAAGCAACCTAAGTGTCCATCAGTAGATGAATGGATAAAGAAGATGTGGTACATATACACAATGGAATATTATTCAGCCATAAGAAGAAAACAAATCCTACCATTTGCAACAACATGGATGAAGCTAGAGGGTATTTATTATGCTCAGTGAAATAACCCAGGCGGAGAAAGACAAGTACCAAATGATTTCACTCATATGTGGAGTATAAGAACAAAAAAAACTGAAGGAACACAACAGCAGCAGACTCACAGAACCCAAGAATGGACTAACAGTTACCAAAGGGAAAGGGACTGGGGAAGATGGGTGGGAAGGGAGGGACAAGGGGGAAAAAGGGCTATTACAATTAGCACACATAATGTAGCAGGTGTAGGGGTGGGGTGCAGGGATACAGGTAAAGCAGTATAACACAGAGAAGAGAAGTAGTGATTCTATAACATCCTTCTACACTGATGGACATTGACTGCAATGGGGTATGTGGTGGGGATTTGATAATAGGGGGAGTCTAGTAACCATAATGTTGCTCATGTAATTGTATATTAACTATAGCAAAATAAAAAAATTAAAAATTGAAAATAAAAATTAAAAAATTAAAAATGACTAAGCAAATTAGGTCAAAAATGGATTAATGACAATGTCACAGACCAAGGATTATGATTAAACTTAATTATGATTAATTAATTTGCCCCTGAGTTTCAAAGCAGGTTAAAAAAAATAAATTGCAGAATCCTGAAGCCAGGATTCAGATTACTTTCAGAAACCATGTAGATGAAACATGGAAAAACTATACAATACTAACTAGAGGCAATACTTTTATTTCAATATGTTCAATTAATAATTATATCATTTTAATTTACTTAAAAATAGGCTATTATTGGACTTGCGAAAAGACAGCAACATTGGTAGGGCGGCAGAAATCTCCTCCCAAAACTATACATATCTATGAAAATACAGCAAATACAACTATTCCTAAAAGAGAGAGCAGAATGCACAGGAAAGCGCACAGTGTGCAGCTACACCTGAGAGGACATGGCACCCAGCGAGGCAGTCTTAAAGAGCCCACCTGACATACGTGGCAACTACCAGCGACCACTTCTATAGCCATGAAAAGACAGAGGAATATGGTCCAGACTAAGATCAACCAGACAACCCCAGAGAGGGAGCCTGAAGGAATGGAAATGCACAGTCTTCCAGAAAAAGAATTCAGAATAAAAGCCATAACCATGCTGATGGACGTACAGAGAAATGTGCAAGAGCTGAGGGAGGAAGTGAGGGAACTGAGGAAAGACAATGCAGAAATCAGACAAGCGATCAATGGGCTTAACAGCAGACTGGATGAGATGCAAGAGACTGTTAACGGAATAGAAATCAGAGAACAGGAATACAGAGAAGCAGAGGCAGAGAGAGATAAAAGGATCACTAGGAATGAAAGAATATTAAGGGAACTGTGTGACCAATCCAAACGGAACAATATTCGCACTATAGGAGTTCTAGAGGAAGAAGAGAGAGAAAAAGGGATAGAAAGTGTCTTTAAAGAAATAATTGCTGAAAACGTTCCCACGCTGGGAATGAAAGAGTCTCGCAGTCCACCGAAGCCCACAGATCTCCCAACACAAGGCAACCAAGGAAGACAACACCAAGACACATAATAATTAAGATGGCAAAGATCAAAGATAAAGACAGAGTATTAAAGGCAGCTAGAGAGAGAAAAAAGATCACCTACAAAGGAAAACCCATCAGACTATCATCAGACTTCTCAACAGAAACCTTACAGGCCAGAAGAGAATGGCATGATATATTTAAAGTAATGAAACAGAAGGGCCTCAACCAAGAATATTGTATCCAGCACGATTATCACTTAAATATGATGGAGAGATTAAACAATTTCCAGACAAACGAAAGTTGAGAGAGTTTGCCTCTCATAAACCACCACTACAGGATATCTTAAATGGACTGCTCTAGAGGAAGCACACCTAAGGCTAAAAAGATGTCACCAGAGAAAATAAAATCATAGCAAAGAAAGCAGACCATCCAAATACTAACTAAAGGCAAAGAATAAAACACCTAGTATATAAAGAATGGAGGACGAAGAATAAGAAGGGAGAGAAATGAAAGAAACATCAGACTGTGTTTACAATAACTTAACAAGAAATTTAAGTTAGATTGTTAACAACACGGTAACCACGAATCTAAAGCCAGCAATGGCAATAAGTACATATCTATTGATAATCACCCTAAATGTAAATGGACTGAATGCACCAATCAAAAGACACAGAGTAACAGAATGAATAAAAAAGCAAGACCCATCTATCTATATGCTATTTACAAGAGACTCACCTCAAACCCAAAGATATACACAGACTAAAGGTGAAGGGATGGAAAAACATATTTCATGCAAACAACAAGGAGAAAAAAGCAGGTGTTGCAGTACTTGTATCAGACAAAATAGACTTCAAAACGAAGAAAGTAGCAAAAGATAAAGAAGGACATTACATAATGATAAAGGGGTCAGTCCAATAAGAAGATATAACCATTATAAATATATATGCACCCAACACAGGAGGACCAGCATATGTGAAACAAATACTAACAGAATTAAAGGAGGAAATAGACAGCAATGCATTCATTTTAGGAGACTTCAACACACCACTCACTCCAAAGGACAGATCAACCAGACAGAAAATAAGTAAAGACACAGAGACACTGAACAACACACTAGAACAGATGGACCTAACAGACATCTACAGAACTCTGCACCCAAAAGCAGCAGGATACACATTCTTCTCAAGTGCACATGGAACATTTTCCAGAATAGACCACATACTAGTCCACAAAAAGAACCTCAGTAAATTCAAAAATACTGAAATCCTACCAACCAACTTCTCAGATCACAAAGGTATAAAACTAGAAATAAATTTTAGAAAGAAACCAAAAAGTCTCATAAATACATGGAGACTTAACAACATTCTCCTAGATAATCAATGGGTCAATGACCAAATTAAAACAGAGATCAAAGAATATTTGGAGACCAATGACAACAATAACACAAAGCCACAAATCTGTGGGACAGAGCAAAGCAGTTCTAAGACGAAAGTATATTGCAATCCAGGCCTATTTAAAGAAGGAAGAACAATCCCAAATGAATAGTCTAAAGACACAATTACTGAAACTGGAAAAAGAAGAACAAATGAGGCCCAAAGTCACCAGAAGGAGGGACATAATAAAGATTAGAGAAGAAATAAATAAAATTGAGAAGAATAAAACAATAGAAAAAATCAATAAAACCAAGAGCTGGTTCTTTGAAAAAATAAACAAAATAGATAAACCCCTAGCCAGACTCATTAAGAGAAAAAGAGAATCTATACACATAAACACAATCAGAAATGAGAAAGGAAAAATCACGACGGACCCCACAGAAATACAAAGAATCATAAGAGAATATTATGAGAATCTATATGCTAACAAGCTGGAAAACATAGAAGAAATGGACAACTTCTTAGAAAAATACAACCTCCCAAGACTGACCAAGCAAGAAACAGAAAAACTAAACAGACCAATCACCAGCAACGAAATAGAATCGGTAATCAAAAAACTACCCAAGAACAAAACCACCGGACCAGATGGATTAACCTCTGAATTCTACCAGACATATAGAGAAGAAATAACACGGATTCTCCTTAAAGTTTTCCAAAAAATAGAAGAGGAGGGAATACTTCCAAACTCATTCTATGAAGCCAGCATCACTCATACCAAAACCAGGCAAAGAACTCACCAAAAAATTACAGACCAATATCCCAGATGAACGTAGATGCAAAAATACTCAACAAAATATTAGCAAACCGAATTCAAAAATACATCAAGAGGACCATATACCATGATCAAGTGGGATTCATCCCAGGGATGTAAGGATGGTACAACACTCGAAAATCCATCAACATCATCCACCACATCAACAAAAGAAGAACAAAAACCACATGATCATCTCCATAGATGCTGAAAAAGCATTTGACAAAATTCAACATCCATTCATGATTAAAACTCTCAACAAAATGGGTATAGACGGCAAGTACCTCAACATCATAAAGGCCATATACGACAAACCCACAGATAAGATCATACTTAACAGCAAGAAGCTGAAAGCTTTTCATCTAAGATCGGGAACAAGACAAGGATGCCCACTCTCTCCACTGTTATTCAACATAGTACTGGAGGTCCTAGTCACGGCAATCAGACAACACAAAGACATACAAGGCATCCAGACTGGTAAAGAAGAAGTCAAATTGTCACTATTTGCAGATGACATGATACTGTACATAAAAAAAACCCTAAAGACTCCATTCCAAAACTACTAGAACTAATATCTGAATTCAGCAAAGTTGCAGGATACAAAATTAACACACAGAAATCTGTTGCTTTCCTATACACTAATGATGAACTAACAGAAAGAGAAATCAGAAAAACAATTCCATTCACAATTGCATCAAAAAGAATAAAATAACCTAGGAGTAAACCTAATGAAGGAAGTGAAAGACCTGTACTCTGAAAACTGCAAGACACTCCTAAGAGAAATTAAAGAGGACACTAACAAATGGAAATGCATCCCATGTTCTTGGCTAGGAAGAATAAATATTGTCAAAATGGCTATACTACCTAAAGCAATCTACAGATTCAATGCAATCCCTATCAAACTACCAACAGCTTTCTTCAATGAACTGGAACAAATAATTCTAAAATTCATATGGAACCACAAAAGACCCCGAATAGCCAAAGCAATCCTGAGAAGGAGGAATAAAACAGGGGGAATTACGCTCCCTGACTTCAAGCTCTACTACAAAGCCACAGTAATCAAGACAATTTGGTATTGGCACAAAAACAGACCCACAGACCAGTGGAACAGAATAGAATATCCAAACATTAACCCAAACATATACAGTCAGTTAATATTTGATAAAGGAGCCTTGGATATACAATGGGGAGATGACAGCCTCTTCAGCAGCTGGTGTTGGAAAAACTGGACAGCTACATGTAAGAGAATGAAACTGGACTACTGTCTAGCCCCATACACAAAGGTAAATTCAAGGTGGATCAAAGACCTGAATGTAAGTCATGAAACCATAAAACTCTTAGAAAAAAACATAGGCAAAAATCTCTTGGACATAAACATGAGCGACTTCTTCATGAACGTATCTCCCCGGGCAAGGGAAAGAAAAGCAAAAATGAACAAGTGGGACCATATCAAGCTGAAAAGCTTCTGTACAGCAAAGGACACCATCAGTAGAACAAAAAGACATCCTACAGTATGGGAGAATATATTCATAAATTACGTATCTGATAAGGGGTTGACATACAAAATATATAAAGAACTCACGCACCTCAACAAACAAAAAGCAAATAATCCAATTAAGAAATGGGCAGAGGACATGAATAGACACTTCTCTAAAGAAGAAATTCAGATGGCCAACAGGCACATGAAAAGATGCTCCACATCGCTAATCATCAGAGAAATGCAGATTAAAACCACAATGAGATATCACCTCACACCAGTGAGGATGGCCAACATCCAAAACACAAACAACAACAAATGTTGGCGAGGATGTGGAGAAAAGGGAACCCTCCTACACTGCTGGTGGGAATGTAAATTAGTTCAACGATTGTGGAAAGCAGTATGGAGGTTCCTCAAAAAACTCAAAATAGAAATACCATTTGACCCAGGAATTCCACTCATAGGAATTTACCCTAAGACTGCAGCAGCCCAGTTTGAAAAAGACATATGTACCCCTATGTTTATCGCAGCACTACGTACAATAGCCAAGAAATGGAAGCAACCTAAGTGTCCATCAGTAGATGAATGGATAAAGAAGATGTGGTACATATACACAATGGAATACTATTCAGCCATAAGAAGAAAACAAATCCTACCATTTGCAACAACATGGATGGAGCTAGAGGGTATTATGCTCAGTGAAATAAGTCAAGCTGAAAAAGACAAGTATCAAATGATCTCACTCATATGTGGAGTATAAGAACAAAGAAAAAAACTGAAGGAACAAAACAGCAGCAGACTCACAGAACCCAAGAACGGACTAATAGTTACCAAAGGGAAAGGGACTGAGGAAGATGGGTGGGAACGGAGGGACAAGGGGAAAAAAGGGGCATTACGATTAGCAGACATAATGTTGGGGGGGGCACAGGGAGGGCTGTACAACTCAGAGAAGACAAGTAGTGATTCTATAGTATCTCACTACGCTGATGGACAGTGACTGTAATGGGGTTGGTGGGGGGGACCTGATGAAGGGGGTAGTGTAATAACCATAATATTGCACATGTAATTGAAGAATAATGATACCAAAATAAATTATTTAAGAAAAATAGGCTGTTATTTTTAATTTTATATATAACAACATAAGCTTTTTGGAAAATAGAGGAAGTATAAAAATAATAATCTCATTAGGAATATTCTAGTATATTTCTATTTATCTATGCTTGTTTTATAGGGATGTCTTATAAAGATGAAACCATTTTCTTTATACAATCCTATATCCTGTTTGTTCATATAACATTTGTCTCTTGATTCCAATTCATTTTAATAAGGACTGGTGATAATATTGTTACAGATTTCCATTCAACTATACCTTGATATTAGATGGCTGAAGTATTCTGATCCTCTTCCTGAAAGACATTAGCCCTAGTATTTCTTCTATGCCTATATCTATGATATACTAATTAAGGCATAAAGGAAACGCAAAGTCATCTAGAATAAGCGTGTTATTATTTGGCACCAAAGAAGACAACCAGGCTAGGTGAGTTGAAATTCCAGCAATCTTGGAGAAACTATACTTTATGCTATCCCATCCCATAGATTATTTTAACAAATGAAAATCCTTTATTTCCCAACCATTCTGAGGATGTGAAGGCTTGATATGAAAGGCCCAACTCAACATACCTTTTCGTACCCAATCTCCAGTATGAATATTTATAGTCACGCCCACTAAATTGCTACTTCGCTGTCTTTTTTCCCAGAGAAAATCAAGAGCTTTTCTTGCATATTCCTATAATTACAAAAAGAACAGCATAATTGAAGAACTATATGTCTCTGCAAATAAAAAAGAAACCAAAATCACAGGCCCACAGCATATTTTAAAGATTAAGTAAAATTCCTAAGATAATATTTATGATATACATTAAATTTTTTACAAGTCAAATCTTGGCTCTTTTTCAGCCAATCAAGTCCAGTTAAAAAGAATGACTCTAAAACTGCTATTTAGTGGCAGTGATCGCACTTTACCATGTTCATCTACTCTTGTAGTACACATTCACATTCACAAACATGTATTAGTAAATTATATTAATTACTGCCATAATTAAATGCACTTACTAAAATAACATCTATCATCTAAGTGCAAAGTAAAAATCTCCTTACATATACTTATTTAAAAAATTAGAATAGAATTTCAAAGGTGGGAAGCCATATCTGAAACACAAACAGGCATTTCAAATCCCACTTTTTAAATAGCATGCAACTCTCTTTGTGAAGAGTTGATTTACTTAAATCAACTAGTATTCATTTAACAATCCCAAATTTATAACCTTACGACAACTTTTCTTCTTTTCATTTATTTTTATCTATTGGACACCAAATTAAAATTGCTTCCCATCAAATTCTTGGCTTTGGATGAAAAGATTGTTACAAAACATAAAAGCTAAGGACATGTACAACAGAGTTTCTAAGTTAAAATTAATTTCAGAGCATGAATCTATTCAGCATTGCAGAAGTACTTCTATGAACGAAAAAAAATCATTAAGCCAATTTGTCACTTTGCAGATTTCAGATTAGAGTATAAAATAATTTTAATTCTTGATTCTACCTGTTTACGCTGACTTTTTAAAACAGAGCATATTACAACATTAATTAAATGCTACCATTTCAGTGATGGAAAGTTTCTTAAAGACTTTATTTCCCTACACCTAATTAACTGCTAAGAAAACAGGCCCAGTGAAATCAAAGACTTAAGGAAGGTTTAAGCTAAAATACAAGACAGTTAGTATGAGAATTCAGATCTCTTTATATGTTAAACCATAAGTCACCAAACTTTTTCTGACAAGGGCCTGACAATAAATATTTTAGGCATTCTAGGTCATATAGTCCCTGTCATAATTATGCAATTCTGCTACTGTAGCACAAATGCAGCCAGAGAAAAATAAAAATATATAAATGAGCATGGTTATATTCCAATAAAACTTTATTTACAAAAGCACTGTAGATGTTGGCCCCCAGACACTAGTTTGCCAACCCTGTATAAAGTGATCCTCTGTCAACTGCATCAGGTTGCTTCTCTTACACTATACTGAAGTAGTCTACATTCATACTTCTCTTAGTGTACATTCAAAAAATTTTTTTAATTTTTTCCATAGATTTACTCACAAAACACAAAACAGTGATTGGAAAGAGTATGGGCTTTGCATTCAGAAAGGCATGCATCTAACTCCAGATCCACCCACTCACCCACTAGCTGTGCATCTTATCCTCGTTGAGCCTCACTTTCTTCACCTATAAATTCACTGGTATCTGAGAGAGTTTGTATTTCAAATTAGACAGTATCCAAAAGTGACTACATTTTCTAATGAATGAAAAATATTAGTCAACAAGGTACAGAATAAAAATGAAACCAAATGATAAATCCATCCTTAAGACACCTTGAACATCATACACAAAAAGGCCACATGAGTTACTCAGATCTAATGTCTCTAATGCTTGTATATATTCCCTACTTTTGTTTGCTCTACATGTACAATTTGTTGAGTTAAAAAAAGAAATTCTCCGAAGTCACATGTTTGAAAAAGATGTTACTACTGACACATTTGAACAGTTAGATACAATAAAAATTATTTTCACTGTGTTTTAGAAGATTAGTGAAGTTTTCAGAAATGCAATAGACCATCTAGAAGTCTAACAAATAAAACACACAGTAGTTCATCTAGACAATTGTGAAACGAATTCATGTAAGTAATGTGGCTAAAAAATCTAAGAGTAAATCTAGACCTTTATAATTTTTGAAAAAAATGCAAAGCGGTATGTAACACAGCTACCTCAAAGTGACTTCTATGTCTTTGACAAAGACTATGTGATGGAATTTAGGCAAACGTTCATTAAAATAATAGAAATCCTACAAATGATAATGCTAATATTTGACCAATGAAGAAAACAGAGATAGTTATGCCCAGTACCCAAGAGATCAAAGACTATGAAAGCAAACCTCAAATATTGTTGCTCCTGTGAATCGACTTAAAGCAGCAAACTCAAGGATCAAGGTACCTGCACAAGCTGTACAGGTATCTGTCTCAGTTCCTGTCCGAGCTTCCGGTTTTCTGATACCAAACTTTAAATTAATCTAAATAAAATCAGAAGATTATTATTAGCAATTATGAAGAGATTATGATTTCTGGATAAGAAACTATTTTTCAATGAAGACTTTTTATCAAATCATGAAAATAATTCATAAAATAACTCAGCATTGAAATTAAATCTGATTATCTTTGTGACTTTCCAATTAATATCTAGAGAAGTACACTCTACACACATAATGTTCATGTGGTAAATAAGTTTTCATTTAGTTCCTTCCTTGATAATATCAAAATTCAATATTGCTATGAGAATTACATAGAGAAAATACCTTTAAGAACAATTTTGTTCTCTGGACAGTTTGAACTAGTTAGTACAAGAGTAGGGAACTAGACCAGCCCTAAAAAAATAAGGTTTGAGAATTTGTGAAAAAACAGTACTATATTAAATAGTCCTTCATAGAGAAAAAAAACTGATTAAGTTAATATATATATTTAAAAGATTAAAATTTTGTTTGTGGATTTTGAAAAGTTTTGAACTAAAGAGTATACTGTCCTGATAGCAGGCTAATAAATAACATAAAGAAAATTTTTAAAGGAATTTTTTTTTCTAATTCAAATACAGCCAAGTAATACTACAGTATAAAACCTGTGTTAACCAGACCAACCTGGCTAGAAGGTGATTAGAAGTAGAATGTTTTTCTGCAGTCCAAATAAACAACAAAAGAACAAGCATATACCAAGGACTCAGCATAAAAACAAACAAAAAAATCAAACGCAAAGCATCATGGTATGTTCCCAACCAATTATTATTCAAACCCTTATAAAGAGAAGTTAAAAAAAGATTATATTTCAACTTATCTGCAGAAGTCAATTTCTGAGTATGCCCATTACCTTAACAGTATCCAACCACAGATTCTAGGAAAGTTTAGGCAAGGAGATAGGGAAAATACCCACTCAACAAACAAACAAACAATAAAAGTGACATACAGGTGAGACATGGGAAGAGTATAACTATGCTGGCTTTGGTACTGCCACTTATCTCACTTCTAGAATGTCACATGAAGCATTTACACTACATTCCACATGCTATTAGCCTGACACCACCTCTCCATACCCACTCAAATTCATATTATCTCTACTATGGAAAAATAAACAGCTTTATGTAGCTCTGCACCAAGAACTAGACTGGAAACTATCCTGTCTCCTTATGCTGTCCATATCTCTGTCTACATAAGTAAATTTGATGTTAAGAATAATGAACTTAAAATGAAGCAATCTTCAATAATAAAATATTTCATTACATAAATTACACTAAGTATAATAATTTTAAGAAATATTTGCAGTTAAGAGTCAACAATGAGAAGGATTTTCTGGTTACTTCTATTCATTCTATAATCAATGGATCGATATTTAACAATTGTCTACTATGTGGTGTGTTTTATGTTAAGATACAAAGAAACTGAAGAGATCATTGCCTTCAAGAAGCTTAAGATCCAGACAGAGCAAATAAGACATATATGTAAATATAGACGATAACTAATAATGGAAAGTCGTAAGTAAGTGCCAAACAAATGGAACTGACAACAAATGCTAATATCTAAAAATCAGAAAAAATATCCCTGAATTGGGAGTAGTTAAGTCCTAAGAATGGCAAAGTCCAGGGAGCAGTTGTGAGAAAGCAAAGGCAAGACAGAAAAGAATAAACATTTGTATCCTATTTTTTAGTATCTTTTCTCTTAAAAAAGGAATACTTTGAATCATTAGTTTCATACATTGAAATATTTAAGATACTTGGTATATTAGTCTTTACTGTCCCAAGATGGCTGCTACAAAATGATGTAAAAGGACTATTTCTTAACACATCTAGAGTCTCTTATCATTTCAGTCTTTATGCCGAAGACAATGGTTATTAACTGCCAGATGCAAAACCTAGATACATTTCTGCTTCCAGAGGGTACTGAGATTTCCACAAGGCAAGGAAGAAGGGTTCAGTGCCTTTTTTGCTTATGGGCATCCTCTTGTCTTTTGATTTAAAGGCTGGTAGATAGGCTTCTGTCCCCCCTGAAAGGCCTCAAATGATTGTGGTACGGGTAGGACCATCTATTTATTCATAGAAGTTGGAAACAAGGAGCTTACTGCTTGCTCTGTTTACCTCTGTTTATCTGCTTAAAACAAAAAAGGATAAAAGTGTGATAAAGGTTTAGTACTTGGAAGGAATTTGGAACTTAGTTCCTACTGTCCTGTGTTCCTGAGAGTCACACAGTAGTTCTTAAAAAGGACCCTATTTTACTGAAAGCTTAAATTACCTAAACTAAATTTATCTGTATTAGGTATTTGCTACACTCGCAAATCCATAAAATATGTATTAAACCATAACAGAATTTCTGTTAATCCTGTATTTTATTAATCTAATCATCTACTCAACCTTATAAATGAGGTATTAACTGAAAAGCGGGCAAAGTGCTTTTAATTAGCTTTGAGGAAATGACATCACAAAATGTGGACTGGCTCTAGGGTTGATATGAAAGTTTTAAAAATGGCCACTAACTGTTACAACAGCATTTCTGTCCAGAAAATTCTTCTGAGTTAAAGCCACTAATGCAAATACTATCTATCATGTATGCATATCAAAGAAATGTTAATTGTACAAATTTTCATGAGCAAAAGTAGTATTTACTAAGTGTGTATAAGGAAGAATGGGAAGGCAGTTATTTTCTTCCTGCAGTCTTCTTCTAAAATATAATTAAAATTTTTTTCTTGACACTTCAGAGGATAAGAAAATAATTTTCTTTGTTTTACTATAATGCTCACAGCAGTTTCTGTTTCAATTCCTTGCCTACTTCTTACATTATGGCATAAATGAAAAATGCTCAATTCCTCAAAATTCAGCACCTCTATTTACAACAAAAACTAAAGATATTTACTAAAAGCTAATTCAATTAAATAAATATCTAGATTGTTTAGAAAAACTGATTTTAATTTTAATATGCTAAGAAAATAAAAAAATTAACAAGTTTAATCATACCAATAAGCAAACACATTCAAATTAAAACATGACTCCCTATTTTTTCTACTGAATGGGCAAAATAATGATAACAGTGTTGGCAAGAAGACAATGACACATGTGCTTTTATACAACACTGAGGAACTGTAGAAGCAGACCACTCTGAAGAACAACTGGACAGTAGTACCCATTTCTGTGACTTATTATTTCCCCTTCCAGTAATTTATCCTAAGGAAGAAATTAAGTAAGATGTATATAAGGATGTTCACAGAGGAGCTATTTCAAATATCAAGAACTAGAAATTTAAATAAGAGATTTAATACTAGTCTGTTACACTAAAAAAAAAAAGTGTTGGTCACATCTACTAAACCAATGGCTAAGTCAATGGGCTATGAAATGCACTCCTTTGTATTAGGCTCTCTCCCCAGTCAGATTTCTTGATGATGAAGTGAATCTGATTTGATTTACAAAGGTAGAGAGGTTATTCCAGGTAATAGAAATGACAGGCCTAAAGGTGTGGAAATGAATAACAAACAAACCGAAAAACCCTAGGTGTTGCGGGAGACACAAACCAATTATTTTGGCTGAAATTGAACACTCATTTCATTGGGGTATGAGGCGTAAGACAACATCAGAAAGAAAGTCTGTTGCCAAATCATAAAGAATTCTTAAGTTAAAGGACACTCAGTACAATAGGAAGAGTCAGAACTTTTGAGGGTCATTTGATAAAAATATGGTTTAGTAAGATTAATTTAAGTCTCTGAAGCATAAACCAGAGAGAAAAAAGATAGTTATTTTCAGTAGTTTAGGAATAATGTATTGGTTTCAACTAGCATGGTGATAGTAAAAAAAGAAAAAAATTAATAGAACTTGATAATGGCTAAGGTCTGACTTGGATAAGAGGGAGAGAGTATAGTGTTAATAAAAAAATGTTAGGAGAGTTCTTTCCATTGCAATGGCTTCTTTCCCTCCACTTTAAGTATGACATTTTCTTGGCAGAAAAAAACACAAAATTCCCTTAACTGACTCTGCTGCCAACTCTCTTTAACTTTCAACATAAAAGAAATCTCAAATGAATGGTCCCATACTTTGACCTATTTTGAACCCTTCTTTCCCTTTTATTCTACCATATCACATCCCTCAAAGCTCTGTTTACACCTAATTCTCCTAATGTTATTTAGAACATCTCCTTTTTGGTAGCTCCCTTTTTATGGTTTTATAATATCATGCACTACTTTGTGGCTCTCCTCCTAAGTCGGTCGGTCAACACTCTCCTTTTCACCATTTTATTTCCTTCTTAGCCCCCTTCTGTCCTGTGTTCTCTCTCCATTCTCTCCCCTGGAGAATAAACACCTACTCTCACTGCTACAATTATGTATTCTGCACAAATAATTCCATGCCCAAATTCTAGTCTGGCATCTGTTTATTCCTTCCACAGCATAATCTAATCTGTTACACAGTGACACATAAAAAACTTAAACTAATCTAAATTCTCACACTGCTCAAATGCAAATTAATTGAAATGTCAATATAAATTAGTTATACAGCTATGAAGCATACTTTTCCAGCCTCAAGCAGATGAGGAACAATGGCTCCAATCACAAATATTAGTTTCTTTTAAAACAGCAAAGAAAGTATATAAAGATTGCCATATTTTTCAGAATTACTTACTCTTGGGTAAGGAAGGCCACTGGTAGTATTGAAAGCTGGTAAAAGTTTGTAACCCAATTGCTTTGCCATTTGGAGAAGTTCATCACTGTACCACTGCATGTACTCCCCTTTTTCTTTCAGCATGATTGCCAATGAGTGTCCACCCAAAAGACCCCTACAATCACAAAGATGGACATTACCCACACCTTACAGATACTTAAAAGTCACCACCTAAAAAGGCATGGGTACCTTGTTATCAACAGTTCAGCATACATAAGGAAAAAACACAGAAGAACTTAATTTTTTACCTAAGTATGGCTACTCATTTTATGGCAAACTGTCATAATTACACAACCAGTACAAAAAAAATTCAAATGTTCTATCTGTTGTAAAGTGTTTGGCATTCTTAAATACCTTAGGTTTTGTTAAATAAAGAACATTCTAGAAATCACTTAACAAATTTGACTTATTTGATTTGAATAAATCTTAAATTTAACTGAATTATATCATGAAATCTTTCTCTTAATATAACATTAAAAAAACGTTTAAAAACTCTATATTAAATGAAACAGATTAATAAACTGTGAAAAGCTACATAATTATTTAAATTAATTGAACAGATTCACTTTGACAAAAGGAAATGACTTACAGTAACACAAAAGTAACCAGTAAATATAAAAATTTAATGATGTTGAAACTTCAATTAATAAATCCTGTAATTCCTTATTTTTAAATGTTTCAAGAGCATTTCAAACTAGCTGAGAGATAATCCTATAAGTTTACTTCCATTTGGCTTGAAGAGGTGCTGGCTAAGGTTAGCAAACTATGTAAGCTAATGAAAAACCTGTGATGTAGCTAATGTGCCAATGTTTAACCTACTTTTTATTTATTTTATCAAAGTATCATTGATATACAATCTCATGATGGTTTCAAATGAGTAACACAGTGGTTCAACATTCATCCATATTGTCAAGTCCTCAGGCCCTCCATTGTAGTCACTGTGTATCAACATAGTAAGATGTTAGAGTCATTAATTGTATTCTCCATGCTGTACTACTGTCCCCATGACCTACCTATATTGTGATTACAAATTATTGTGTCCCGTAAGCCCCTTCACCCTCCCCCTCCCTTTTGGTAACCACTAGTCCCTTCTTGGTGTCTTGAGTCTACTACTATTTTGTTTCTTCTGTTTTGCTGTTTTTATACTCCACAAATGAGTGAAGTCATTTGGTTATTTGTCTTTCTCTGCCTGGTTTATTTCACCGAGCATCATACCCTCTAGCTCCATCCATGTTGTTGCAAGCAGCAGGATTTCTTTTCTTTTTATGGCTGAATAATATTCCATTGTGTGTATGTACCACATTTTCTTTATCCACTCATCTACTGATGGACACTTAGGCAAATGTTCAACCTACTTTTTAACACAACCTATAAGGAATACCCTTGATTTTACTTTGCAACTATTTCCACAGCTTGCTGCTGTCTGTGCTGGATATAATAATGCAAGATCATCCCACAGCCTCTGTGATTCATAATATCTCAATTTTTATCCTTTAAACATAAGAAATTTTTTATTTTTTAAACATAAGAAATTTCTATTATTAAAATTATAGTTTCAGTGTCTTTCTTACTTACTTACCCAAGAACTCTGATGTTTGTTTCAAAGACTGATACAACTACATCATTATCTAAATTAACATCTCTTAAAACTTTTCTCACTGCATCTTCAAATTCTTTAGTTTTATTTAATACCTAGAAGAAGAAATTATGAAAATAAACTTCTTTTCTACCAAGTCAAAGAGAAATAACCTCAGAATGAGCTACTAAAAATGACATATAAAATATTTCCTTTAAGCATATTATAAAAATGTGTTAACATTGAAAACTGAAAAAAATTAAATGTCTAATTATATTATAAGGAATCTTTATATACTTCTTCTTTAGACACACTGAAATACCATTAGGACTTTAAAACAAATCAGCATCAGAATAGTTAACCAGTTTCTTAATATATAACCTGTGACCTAGAGTTACATGAGGTGAGCTGTACTGGGATTTGGTGTGCAAGTCAACACACACACGCACAAATAGCCTATTCAACAAACATCATTTTAAAGGTTACTTACTCTCAGAGGAAACACATCCTTTAGGGGATGACTGACTGACCCCAAACCATATACCACCTGCCATCTTCACCCAGCAGATGCCCGAGCCCCTAACTAAGGAGGCAGTACAATGTTGCAGTCAAGAGCAAGCCCTGATTTGAATTTTGGTTTTTTCATTCACTACTTGTGTAGTCTCAGCTGTTATTTCCACCTTTCAGCCTGTTCCTTCATCTACAAAAATAGGAAATATCTACTTTCACAGGATTGTTTTCTTACATAAGGTAAAGTATATACTTTTAAGAGAGTGCCTGACTTAATAAGTACTTAATATTATTATTATTATTATTATTATTATTATTATTATTATGAGTGTCTAGAATCCTGACTAAGCTAGTAACACTGGATTCTTGCTATGAGCTCCATGAAAGGTTGCTTTCATTCTTCAGTCTAAATTAAGGCCACACTATTAGATGTTATTTTAGATCCAGATCCATTAAAAGTAGTTTTCCTTTACTACGCTGTTTAATCTTTCTGTTTGATAACATGTTGTAGTGCTTTTACAGTTTGATACTTTCACTAAAAATTCTAATTCAGATATAAAACATTCCTGACTAAAATTCAAGTCAAATTTAGGGTATGTCCTGAGTAAAATATAATATGAAGTCAGATTTTAAGTTGACTGCTTTCCTTCCTCAATCTCAAAGTCCATGTAAATTCTGCAGCAACAAATGCAGATACTTCTAGCCCTCTATCACTTTTAGAATGAGACACAACTGTTCTATTCCCCACTCACACACACATATCCTTTTTAATGTCATTTTGTTAATCTTATTCTTCTTCCTAGCTCTATATCCTGAAAATTACTCCCAAGAAATATACCAATGCTATTTGTTTAAAAAAAGAATAAAGTAGGAAAAGAATTCTCTGTCAATAATTAGCTAGAAAATTCATTCTAACAGTTTCATTAGGTAAGAAGTTTCTAAAGCTCCTAGCTTATAACAAAGGATTAATTCAGCTCTCTTCCTTTCCCCCAATTATCTTCCATTTGTTTCAATATCTTTTTTTCTATAGATTCATAATAATGTTGAATTTAAACGTAAATTTGAAGTTTCAATGCTTGACTTCACTATAATCAATAGAAACTAGATGTCTAGGATTAGGAACAAGAGTTTAATTTAAAGATCAAATATGACAACAGAAATTCTAGCTAATATATATTGTGGTAAGGCCAAAATAAAAACAGTAGGATTGTGTGTACTATCACAAGTAATATGTCCTGTTAGTATTTTCAAATAAATTAATCACAGATGAAAAAAATAATCCCAAAGGAGAGGCAAAGTAAATTAGGAATATCAATACTTATACTGGTAAAGTGTACAAGATAGCATTCCTTCTAAATACAGGAAAAAGCTTTCAAACACCTTTCTTTTAACTCCTCTGTTTAAATTTTTTAAAATGTTTAAAGAGAGAAATTCAAAATGAATTTGTACATTTCAAAATTATTATGATATATAATAAAGTAGGTTATTTCCACTTGAAAAGATTGAAATTTAAAGTTTTTGAAGTATAATTTTTTTAATGTTTGTAAGACTTATCAATCCTTCTTCCTGACTCTTCTTGAGGATACCTTCAACAAACAGAGGTTACACACCTGATTCCGAGCGAAAGATCACTAGAAATAGTATCTTATGGTTAATAGGGACCTTAAGATCACTAGAAATAGTATCTTACGGTTAATAGGGACCTTCAGTATCTAGTTGAGGCCCTTCTGAAATGAAAACAGGATCCCAGTGAAGTTAAATAATTTGGCCAAGGTCACACATAGCAGTATTGTGTGATCACTTCTTGTGACTCCCTGCCACAAGGAGCCAGAACTCAGTTTACACCAGGTTACTGAAAGGCGATCTGCAGACCAGCAGCAGTACACTACCACATGGTAGCTTATTAGGAACACAAATTCCTGGGCCCACCTTCTGTCTTTGGGATCAGAATCTACATACTGACAAGATCCCTAGATGACCTGTAGTACATTAAAGTTTAAACAGTTCTGCATCAGTGTACAGTGATTCTCAAACTTTAGTATACATCATAATCATCTGGTCGCTTGTTAAAAAAACAAACTGCTGGGCTTCATTCCCAGATTTAGTATGTCTGGAATGAGACTCCAGAATTTTCATTCCTAAAAGTTGCCAGGTGATAGATACTGAAGCTCTTCCTCCTGGAATCATATGTTGAGAATCAGTGGCAAAGTATATAATTCATATAACTTGAATGATATAAACTTTATAATAATTAATGACTGTGCGAGTAGAAGCTAACAGATTTCTAAATACAGGACAGTTATGTAGCCTAGGATCACCTTTTACTCCTTCATTTCTAGCGAAATTTTTAAAAACATAAATGATATCTGAGGTCCATGTTAAAGAAAATCAACAAAGAGCTTACAGCAAGATGATGGGGAACCTGCTACATGGAAGGAGAGAGCCAAGGTAACAGAATGGGGAAAAAACTTAAGTTCATCCATAGTCTTTCCAAACACACAGTTGGTGTTCCTCATATCAAGGGAAACCTGATGTGCACAGTCCAGCTACAGTTACAAATAAATAATAACACTTTTCTCCCAAGATGAGAATCTGTGGCTCCCAGGACACTTTGTTTACCTTTTTCTTGTATAATTGAGAAAGGCCTATTACAGCAGAACCAACCTAGGACCACTCAGTCAAAACTAAGGCATACAATATTCTCTCTCATTCTCATAGTCATTGTAATGGAGCTCATGCTTTCCTTTAATCTTTGAAAAATGAAGTCACAACTTTTGAAACCCTGATTCAGCTAAAAAGGTCTAAACAACTATGGTCTCAACAAAAAGGTGTTCTCAACCTTGGCTGCATTTTATAAACAAAGAGAAGCTTCTGAGGAATAGATAATAATGCCCAGCCTCACTCCAGAACGATTAAGTCAGAGAAACTTGGGAGAGGGGGATATTTTTTTTTTATTTCATAGGCAATCCTCTTAAAATGCTGGTGTAGCTGAGAATCTCTGGACATCTGTAACTCAATCTTTCCCCTCTGCCATCACAAACTGCCCTAAACCAGTTAATTAAAGTGATTTTGCATCCTGTGAGGTTGAAAAGGAATATCAAAAAGTGATCACTTGCTGCTAAAAATCACTGCTGGGAAAAATTATTTTTTTAAGTGACCATAACATATAAATTATACTAATTAAAAAATTTCATAATCATTGTGGCATGCCATTCTGTAACAAGAATATCAATGGTATTTTCTAGAACTACTATCTTCCAACAGATTTAACCTCCTTGTCCAAAAGGAAACAACTTTCCTAATTAAAGTGCCTTGGCATAAACTGACATACCTATAAATTGTATATCTCCATTATTACATCACATAATTTGTCATGACATTTTTCAACTCAATAATGTGAAAGATTTAGAAGCAAAAATCAGAACATCTTAAATTCTGAAGGCCTCTATTTTAGACTTACCATATAATGATATATTCATAATACTTGTGTATGCATGTTATAAAATTTATAAAATAAGTAAATTCAAGATGAATCAAACCTACCACAAGAGTGTCCAAAGAATCAATCAGTGTCAAGGAAAATCTAAGGAACAAGTATAACAAGATACAAAACATTAGAATTCTCAGTATTTTATCCATGAACATATAAGTAGATATATCTATGTCCTACTGACTGGAGTTTCTATCAACTAGTATTTCCATGCATCTGTAGTAAAATGTGACCTAGAAAGTACTGAAGGAGCCTGAAAAGCCTTTATATTATATTAATGTTCAGCATGTCTACATCTTTCATAAACATAAATAGCCAGGAGCTCTTTCTAAAGCAAAAAATATATATATTCAAGTATCCTCCTTTGTGGATGAAAAAGGGGCTGTAAGGAAAGTGACTACGAACTTCTTTTCTGCCTTA
This sequence comes from Smutsia gigantea, assembly GCA_032199065.1. Lineage (NCBI taxonomy): Eukaryota > Metazoa > Chordata > Mammalia > Pholidota > Manidae > Smutsia > Smutsia gigantea. The sequence goes on from JAVSCE010008435.1 coordinate 80,071, forward strand.
TAAGATCACTAAGTTGAAATGCTGTGTTTACTGTTCACGTATACCTACTTTCGGTGATAAGTGTAGGCATGCTTTAGGAAGGTAGGAAAGTTTTACTTTGCATATGTCAAATTTAAATTCTAAACTTACTCTGATTAAAGAATTCAGTAGACAGTTATACAGGGGCATGTTATTCTGTGTTATCTCCTCTAGTACAAAGAATTCCTAGAATTCTGATTTGCTCACGTGTGAGCTATTTTATTGGACTATCCCACTCTAGTGTAAAGCAGAATGGATTTAGTGCAAAGACCTTCAAATGTGTTTTAACTTGTGCTCATTTTTGAGAATCAAAATGTGCATCCTCTAGTATTCTTTGAAAATTTAAAATATACTGTCACAGCTAAAAAAAGAAAAATTCAAGCATCAGCACCTTATAATGTGTCAATCAATCACTTACATACATTCTAAAAGTTGCATCATGTTAATAACTCAACTTTTCATTGATCTAAGAGGTAAAATGATTAATTTTTTACAGGAGATAAAAGAAGGGATTAAAGGAACTTAATGTTGTAATTAAAGCAGTCTTTGAAATAAAACCAAGCTCCAGAAATACAACTGTAAAGTGCCTCTAACCAGCCTGAGACTTGAGATGCCATGCCATCCATTGGGTGAGCACTTACTTTCCCAAAGCATCATCAACATCGCCCCGACTCGGCTCCTGGCCTCTAACACGACCTCTGCAGGTTAAAGGCATGAGTTCATCAGCGGGGTAAGCATGTTCCTAAAAGGAAGATCTTAGTGAGTCACTAAGGAAAATAAGAGAAAGCACGCATCATTTAGAGAACACACCTTTTCAGTTATTAAAAAAAGTAAAACAAAGGTTAGATGAAGTTTCTACTATCCTACATTCCATGGAATCTATAAAAGAAACTTTAGTTATAAATGTAATACATGTCTGAAAAAAAAACCATACCAGAAAATATTTCCTTAAAAACCTGATAATCTGCTTCCCCTCCACCCAATCTACTCCCCAGAGGTGGCTATTAATTTTAAGACTGACATCTAATCTTCCAGATTTATCCACATACATTAAAATAACATGCATATATATAATTTAAAAATTTTACTTACAAGCAAGTGCTCAGGTCATATGCACACATTGCTCTAAAATTTGTTTACTTAAATCATAGGCTTTTTCCATGCTAGAATTTGATAGATGCATTTTCTTTTTAAGAAGTGATAATATTAGATAATATCATCAAGTATTTATGTTCTAAGCACTGTTGTATACACTTTAGTTCATTTAGTTATCACACACCTCTGAAACAGACTCAATTACAGACATACCTCAGAGATTGCAGGTTGGTTTCAGACTAATGCAATAAATTGAATATTACAATAAAGCAAGTCAAATGAATCTTTTTGTTTCCCAGTATGTAAAGTTTTGTTCATACTGTACTGTAGCCTATTAAGTGTACAATAGCATTGTCTAAAAACACAATGAACATGTCTTAATTAAAACATAACTTTTTTGCTAAAAAATGCTGTCATTTCATATCTGACAAAGGGTTTACATCCAAATTATATAAAGAGCTCACACACCTCAACAAACAAAAAGCAAATAAGCCAATTAAAAAATGGGCAGAGGAGCTGAACAGACACTTCTCCAAAGAAGAAATTCAGATGGCCAACAGGTACATGAAAAGATGCTCCACATCGCTAATCATCAGAGAAATGCAGATTAAAACCACAATGAGATATCACCTCACACGAGTTAGGATGGCCAACATCCAAAACACAAACAACAACAAATATTGGCAAGGATGTGAAGAAAGGGGAACCCTCCTACACTGCTGGTGGGAATGTAAATTAGTTCAACCATTGTGGAAAGCAGTATGGAGGTTCCTCAAAAAACTCAAAATAGAAATAGCATTTGACCCAGGAATTCCACTCCCAGGAATTTACCCTAAGAATGCAGCAGCCCAGTTTGAAAAAGATATATGCACCCCTGTTTATCGCAGCACTATTTACAATAGCCAAGAAATGGAAGCAACCTAAGTGTCCATCAGTAGATGAATGGATAAAGAGGATGTAGTATATATACACAATGGAATATTATTCAGCCATAAGAAGAAAACAAATCCTACCATTTGCAACAACATGGACAGAGCTAGAGGGTATTATGCTCAGTGAAATAACCCAGGCGGAGAAAGACAAGTACCAAATGATTTCACTCATATGTGGAGTATAAGAACAAAGAAAAAACTGAAGGAACACAACAGCAGCAGACTCATAGAACCCAAGAATGGACTAACAGTTACCAAAGGGAAAGGGACTGGGGAAGATGGGTGGGAAGGGAGGGATAAGGGGAAAAAGGGCTATTACACTTAGTACACATAATGTAGTGGGTGTGGGGGTGGGGTGGGGGGATACGGGGAAGGCAGTATAACACAGAGAAGACAAGTAGTGATTCTATAACATCCTTCTACGCTGATGGACAGTGACTGCAATGGGATATAATATATGGTGGGGACTTGATAATAGGGGGAGTCTAGTAACCATAACGTTGCTCATGTAATTGTATATTAATAATAGCAAAATAAAAAAATAAAAAATAAAAAATGCTGTCATTTGAGATTTCAGCAAGTCTTAATCACTGATCACAGATCACCATAATATAGTAATAATGAAAAAGTTTGAAATATTGCAAAAATTACCAAAATGAGGCACGGAGACATCAAGTGAGCAAAGGCTTCTGGAAAAATGGCACCAACAGACTTGTTGCAGGGTTGCCAAAAGCCTTCAATTTGTAAAAACCGCAGTGTCTGTGAAGTGCAGTAACATGAAGCACAGTAAAACGAGGCAGGCCCGTTATCTCCATTTTATAGATGAAAACTGAGGCCCAGAGAAGCTAAGGAAGCCTATGTCATGCAGCCAGTAAATGATGGATCTAGAATTCAAGCCTGGCAAATTAACTTCAGAGCCTAAACCCTTCATAGTACTTGGTCCTCACAGATTCCTGAAGGACGGATATGCTAAAATGTATTCATTCCTCTACTGATGAACATGTAGGTTAAACTCAATTTTTCACTGTATAAACAAAGCTATGGGAAACACCTATACACATGTATCTTTTGTACATGTGCTTCTATTTCTATAGGTTACAACCCTAAAAACAGATCCAATGGGTCAAAATTTGGATATTTAATTTTTGATAGCTACTATCAAACTGAACATACCAATTTATACTCTTATAATACTCTAATATAGGACATAGTCAATGGTGTACATTTTGCTAATCTGGATAAAAAATGGTATCTCAAGTTTCACTATTAATGTGGCTAAACCTCTTTTTGTATTAACCATTGCTATTTCTTTTTTGTAATGTCTGTTTATACCTTTTGTCCATTTTCTATTGGTTGACTTATTGGCCAAGAGATCCCCTATAAATTATGTTTGTTATAAGTAATAAATACTTTTCTGTCTTTTGTTTGGTTTTCAACTTTGTTTATACTGCTTTTTAACTTCAAGCTTTAACTACATAGTTAAATCTATCAGTCTGTGGTCTCTAAATTTCAGCCATGGTTAATTAGATTATTTTGAGCATCTGAAAACAGTACTCTTATAATTTTATCTTTTTATGTCTAGATATATATTCTATCTGGAATCTAATTTTGTTTATGGTGTGAGATAGGGATGTAACTGTGTTTATCCCCCTAAATAGCCAATTTTCTAAAAACCATTTTTTAAACTCCTTCTTTTCCCTGCTTGCAACACAGCTTTATTCAAATCAGCTATAGTTCAATATTCTCTACACACACACACACCTTGCTCTAGCCTCTACTTTGTTCTATAGCCTATCTGCTCCACAGACCTATTTCCTACTTCGACCACCCTACAAGTCCATTTGTTCTACAGACCTGTTTCCTGCTCCAAAATCATTAATTATCCTATCTTTGTAACATGCTTTGCTTCTTGGCAGAGCAATTCACTCTCTCCCATTATTTTTCTTCAAATTTTCTTAACTACTTTTTCAAATTTACTCTTCTGGATAACTTTAGCATTTCCTTAAAATTCCACTGAAATTTTAATTGGAAGAGCCTATTTGGGAAGAATTATCTTTACCAATTGAGTCTCCCCATCTAGGAATATATCACTATATTAATTGAGATTTTCTTTTATGAATTCAGTTCCCTCCTACAGGTCTCACATTTTTCTTAATATTTATTAGTAGGTATTTTATAGTTTGGGATAGTGTTATGAGTGAAGTTTTTTCTTTAAAGAATGACCATGATAGAGTGTTTCTAGTTCAGATAATAATGAGGCACATTAAAGGACATTCCCTCCTATTCACTACAAACACAATGAAATGCTGTATAAATTTTTAAAAAATATTTTTAATACATAGCTGAGCTTGAAAATAAGAAACTTTCAAGTGCCAAAAGTGAATAGTGTACTGTAGAAAATGAAGCTGCACTGCGTAGCACAGGCGCCAGGAATAAAGGCAGGCTTTGGTGGGAATCATGTTACAGCCCAAAGGGTGTGAGAGTTGGTGCTGTTGGCCCTGCATATATGGCCACAGGCCAGAGGAGCAGGTTAAGTGGGGTGGTTGTTTCAGTGAAAATGGACCAGAACATCTATTTTCACTGGATGTGGGTCTTAACAGAAAGGGAGAAAAACAAGGAAGACCTACCAAACTTTACATTTTCTTCACAAGGGAAGAGTCCCTAAAAAATTCCTCTAAAATTAGTAAAATATGATTATGAGAAACATTTAGAGGTTAGAATCACTGTGTTTATACATATTTCAATTTTAGACAATATATATTGTCTGCCAAGAATAACAGGATTAATATACTCATATTTCCTTGCCAATAACAACAGGATATATTCATATTTCTGCCCATTCAACTGAGGGTTTTTATCAATTATGTTATTATAGGCCGTCTTCACTTTGCATAGCTCTGTTTCCACAGTTTCATTAAAAAAACCCTCAGTGACATGGCTCAAATTTCAGTTACCATTGTATATTAGCTGCAAGTAACTGCATAAAATGCAAACTTTGGTATTAGTCCTTCATTCCTCAAATCACTATGTAAACAGACGCTCATCACCATCAGCAATCAGGGACATCACTTCTTTCAAAGTCTGTCAGTTATTGGTCACTGTGTGTATTTTTTAGCTCACACACAGACAGCAAGCGGGTGCTTGTGTTGCCTCGTCACTCAGTGACAATTTATAAAAACGAATAATCAAAAGAGGAAATTAGTCAACAAGGATGAAAGTTCAGCAAAAAAAAAGTGATCACCACTTTTGAAAGAGCAATTCAAATTGAATATAAATGGAGCTACAGGAGAAATAGCTGACCATGAAATACTGATACTGGTGCCACGTGAGAGACTCTAGATATGCAGCCAGAGGAACTTAGTGAAGATCAAATTATCTACACAGATACAGAAAGTGGCTGTCACATAAAGGATGAAGATGTCACAGAGGAAATGATGCCTGCACAAAACTTCCCATTAAAGGAATTCTCAGAAAATATTAGAACACAGAGTGCAAAGGATAAACTTTTTCAAGCTGATTCAAACTTTGAAAGGAGTGGAACAACTCGCCAAGGTATAGAAAAGGTACATACTCCATCTCTTAACTTACACAATGAGATGAAAGCAAGCAAAGCAAGCACTGTTCACACTTCTGTTAATGAGATTTTTGCAGAGAAAGAACACTGTTATTTTCAAACTCTAATATTTTGAATTATAGTATACTGAGTATCTTTGCTATTTAAAAAATTTCTCTGTTCATTTACAACTATCAGAGACAGAATTTTTACTGTTTTGACAAAGATTTTAAAACGTTCATGGCATTTGTATTTTGGTCTGGAACCATTAATTCTTGCAGTTGCTGGTGTTAAGAGTTCTACTTAGGTGAAGTCAATGCATACCATTTTTCTGCAGCTTCTCCATTCTTGAGTTTTTATTTTGATTTATCTCTTGGTTGCCTGGACAAAGTCAAAGTCTTCAGGTAGTCTTTTTTTTTTTTTTAGAGTATCATCAGTATTGTTACTTCTCTCGTATTCTTGGGTTAGTCTGCGTCTTGCCTTACATTTGAAAAACAATCTGAATGGTTATAAAATGCTTCGGACATATTTTCTTTCCTTCAGAAATTTGAAAATATTGTTCTACAGTCTTCTTGCCTTCATTAAGTATTGCTATGACAAAGTTTCTAAGACTAATCTGGTCTTTCATACTTTGAATATGACTTGCTCTTCCTATACTTGTATGATTCTTAATTCTTGAAGTTTGGCAAAACACTTCCCAATTCCACACATAACTCCATCCTACCACCTCTCGCTAAACTCAGCTATCTATAGACTCCAAACTCACAGCACATTAGCAGCAGAAAAACAGAGGCCAGGAACACTGAACACATAGTCAACAAAAAGGGAAAGATTAAAAAAAAATTAAAGTTGGCTAAAGAATACAAAAAGCAATGAATATGGCAACTGTTAGGTATTTTTAAAAGTTCTGGGCTCTATAATGATTCACTCATTTCCTGAGGAAAAGACTCCAGGCAACAAATGTTTTGATATAATTAGAATCCACATGCAGCTGCTAAATTCTGAATTCAATACTTTCTAATATTTACATTACAAATAATTTTTAGCTTAAACTCCTAGTAACATTTACATGTCAAGTTCTGACTTTTTCAGTGTTAATTCCAATTACAGAATGCACATTACTTTTATTGCTTCATAGTTTCATATTTAAAACATATAAACAACACTTAAGAGTAACTCAAGAAAAGTGTGATTTTTTCAAAACTTGCTGAAAGAGGTATTTTGAAAGATACTTTGTAAGAGATCATTCAAATGTTAATTTGATGGTGAAGAGTTCCTTATTATTTAAACCACGAAGGAAGCTTATATTATTTTTAGGGTTTTGCAAAATACACACGCATACACAAACACCTTTGTCTGAAATTAAATATGAAACTCCAACCCTACGCTTATCTAGATAAGAAATATATTAATAGCAATTGCAAACCAGAATAATCAAATCAGGGAGTTTTGAACCAGGTGTAAAAATACTTTATGTTCCCCTGTTTCAAGATTAAGGATAAAAACAAAACCACAGCCTCTTCTCTGAGTTAACCACAAAGTAAACTACAGTTGCTTTGCACAAGTCCCAAGCAATGCATACGTGGCAAATAAACAGCCACATTATGCTTCAAGTATCCTATCTAAGCTACAGTAATATTTTCTCTTTGCAATGTATTGCCACAACCAGTGATAAGTAATTCGTATTGCTATGACTCAAAGCCCCAAAAAACTCTTAATAATTATCAGTCAGAAGTAAAACTCAGGTGATAAAAGAACCCTATATAAATTAAGTGGAACATGGGCCTAGCAAAAATCTAGAGAAAAAACATGAAACAAAACAAAATACAGTAGACTCTCCACATCAGATTCTAAATTTACTAGTGTTCTAAAACACTCAAGATACAGCAGCATCCAAAACTGACTTATTTAGTAAAATCAATTTCAAAAATGAGGCAAAGGGAAAAGACTTTATCCTACTAAAAATAATAAAACAAAAGCATTATTTATAAAAGCGAGTTGCTGAAAATATCAAATATATTTAATTTCTAATAAAGTTATATACATTGTTAAATATTCTATTCCAGATCCTTATTGGTAAACACCTCCTTCCTTGAGGCAGATTTCCTTCCTAAACTAAAACCCAAATGATATTTAATAAGCCGTGTATCACACACTAATAGCATATGCTAATACTGCCTGAACTTGCATAGGTAATCAGTTCTCTCTCACCCCAACTCAAATTTTCCTTTTCCCTTTTGTTCACTACACTCCCTTATCAATCCATCTTTCTGCCGTTAGGATTCCATTTACCTAAACTATTAGACTCATTTTCTACACTGAACATTTATTGTCCTTTTTGGTAGCACACTTTATGGAATGTTTTTCAGCTCTGAGGAAAAACAGTAACAAAACTGCAGTGGTCTCATAAGATTTTCAGTTAATCACTACAGAGTAGAAATCAGATAAGAAAAAGTTCCAAATTCTTCAAAATATTTTAATTTGGTTTTGATTAATAATAAGATAAACTTAGGTTACAAAACGTTAATAAATAATAATGTCATAATAAACAAAGCCCTGCTACTAAACAGATCTTTTTTTAAGGAAGAGTATATCAGTAGATGCAGAAAATGCATTTGACAAAATTTATTACCCTGTAATGATGAAAATTCTCAGTAAACTAGAAATAGGAAGGAACTTACTCAACCTAATATAGAGCATCTGTGAAAAACCAACAGCGAACACTGCCATTAACACTGAAAGGCTAGCTGCTTTCTCCCTAAGATTAGGAGGAGCAAGGCAAGGACCTCATCACTTCTCTTCAATTTCTTTTCATCAGTCCTATACATAACAATAAGAAGAAGAAATAAAAGGCAGATAGATTGGAAAGGGAGGAGAGTCTCTTTGTTTGCAGATGACCTGATCAACCATGTGGAAAATTCTAAAGAATCTGCCCAAAAAAGCTACTAGAAATAATAAGTTTAGTGAGGTTGTAGGATATTAGGTTAAGAGACAAAAAGTTATTATATTTCTACATAACATCAATGGTCAATTAGAAATTAAAATTAGAAAAACTACCATTTATAATAGCATCAAAAACATGAAATATTTATGAAGGAATTTAACAAAAGATGTAAAGGACTATACACTGAAAACTGAAAAACACTGCTGACGTTAAATATGACCTAAATAGGGATTCAAGATGGCGGCATGAGAGGTGACATGGAGAATTCCTCCCAAAACCACAAATAGTACAAAAATATAGTTAATTAATACAACTAACCCTAAAACAGCAAGAAGAAAGAAGGCCGTGCCAGACTGCATACAGACCTCATGAAACAGGGTAACGTAGGAAAGCCTTAATCCGGCAGGATCCAGGCCCATCCCCCACCCCAGCTCACCGTCGGGAGGAAGAGAAATGGAGTGGGAAGGGGGTAGAAGCTTGGGACTGCTGAACACCTAGCCCTGGAGATCTGCTTTGTGAGCGGAAGCCTATATTGTGTGGTGCTCTGGATGCTGGGGAGCTCGGACAGGTGGAGTGCTTGAGAGACTGACATTGTGGCCGTTTGTGGAGGAGAGAATCTACATCCGCCTGCTCTGTGTCCAAGGAAGGGCAGGCAGTCTGAGAGGCTTCCTAGCAGCGAGAGGGCTGCTGAAGGGGCAGGGTTTGGGCGGAGCTTGCTGCATGGGAGAAGGGAGAGCTGGACAAGGTTAACGTTATATGGGCGTGCTCTGCACAGCTGGTTGGGAACTTTGAGGAGCTTCAGATCCTCCATCCCCCAGGCTGCCTACTCAGCTCTGAGGCCCCCCACTGTGACAGGTAGCCTGCTGCACCTTCCTCCAGGCTTGCCAGCACCAGTTCGCAAACTGGCAGTCACTGTGGGGGCGACAGGCCAGCCAGAGGGAGGCCGAGCCTACAACAGCTAGAAACACAAAGCACAGAGGCTTATACATGTGTGCTTGGCCCACTGGCTCTGACACTGGAGACAGGCACCACAGACGGGAATCAGGAAACAGCTCTTTCCTCCCCCCAGGCACCAGCTTCACTCCCTTACGACCCCCAACCTCACTCTAGGGGCTGAGCAGCTCCAGCCACTGGAGTTTCTCGGCAATAGAGGGCACCACACAGAAATATGAAATTTCAAAAGATCATGGTTCAGACCCAAATCTCAAAAACCACAGAAAAAGGGCCAAATGAAACGAAACTCACTAATCTTCCTGAAAGAAAGTTCAAAATAAAAATTATAAATATACTTGTGGAGGTACAGAAAAATATTCAAGAACTCAGGAACGAATTTAAGTCGGAGACTCAATCATTAAGAATTCCATATCTGAAATGAAACAATGGAGGGATATAAAGCAGATTAGATGTAGTAGATGAGATGGTAAATGGAACAGAAATTAGAGAACAGGAATACAAAGAAGCTGAGGCACAGAAAGAAAAAAGAACCTCTAAGAATGAAAGAATATTGAGAGAACTGTGTGACCAATCCAAACGAACAATATTCGCATTATAGGGGTACCAGAAAAAGAAGAGAGAGAAAAAGGGATAGAAAGTGTCATTGAGGAGGTAATTACTGAAAACCTACCCAATCTGGGGAAGGAATAGTCTCTCCCGCAATGGAGGTGCACAGATCTCCCAACACAAGGGGCCCATGGAAGACAACATCAAGACATATAATAACTAAAATGGCAAAGATCAAGGATAAAGACAGACTTTTAAAAGCAGCTAGAGAGAGAAAAAAGATCACATACAAAGGAAAACCCATCGGGCTATCATCAGCCTTCTCAACAGAAACCTTACAGGACAGAAAGGAGTAGCATGATATATTTAATGCAATGAAGCACAAGGGCCTTGAACTAAGAATACTCCACCCATCAACGTTATCATTTAAATTTGAAGGAGAGATTAAACAATTTTCAGATAAGCAAAAGCTGAGAGAATTTACCTCCCACACACCACCTCTACAAGGCATTTTGGAGGGACTCCTATAGATGGAAGTATTCCCAGGGCTAAACAGATGTCACCCATGGGCTAGACAAAGAGTACAGAATATGATTCATAACATACAAAGAATGGAGGAGGAAGAAAAAGAAACCTTTAGGTTGTGTTTATAATAGCGTACAAAGTGAGTTAAATTAGACTGTTAGATAGTAAGGGAATTACCCTTGAACTTTTGGTAGCCACAAATCTAAAGCCTGCAATGGCAGTAAGTACATTCCTATCGATAATCACCCTAAATATAAATGGTCTGAATGCACCAATCAAAAGATATAGAGTTACTGAATGGATAAAAAAAAACAAAACCCATCTATATGCTGCCTACAAGAGACTCACTTCAAACCCAAAGACATACACAGACTGAAAGTAAAGGGATGGAAAAAGATATTTCATGCAACTAATAGGGAGAAAAAAACAGGAGTTGCAGCACTTGTATCAGACAAAATAGACTTCAAAACAAAGAAAGTCACAAGAGGCAAAGGACATTACATAATGATAAAAGGGTCAGTCCAACAAGATGATATAACTATTATAAATATCTATGCACCCAACACAGGATCACCTACATATGTGAAACAAATACTAACAGAATTAAAGGGGGAAAAAGAATGCTATGCATTCATTTCAGGAGACTTCAACACACCATTCACTCCAAAGGACACATCAACCAGACAGAAAATAAATAGAGACAGAGGCACTGAACAACACCTTAGAACAGACGGACCTAACGGACATCTACAGAACACTCTATCCAAAAGCAACAGGATACACATTCTTCTCAAGTGCACATGGAACATTTTCAAGAATAGCTCATATACTAGGCCACAAAAACAAACTTCAGTAAATTCAAAAACATTGAAATTGTACCAATCAGCTTCTCAGATCACAAAGGTATGAAACTAGAAATAAATTACACAAAGAAAACGAAAAAGCCCACAAATACATGGAGGCTTCACAACATGCTCCTAAATAATCAATGGATCAATGACCAAATAAAAACAGAGATCAAGCAATATATGGAGACAAATGACAACAACAATTCAACACCGCAAAATCTGTGGGACGCAGCGAAGGTCGTACTAAGAGGAAAATATATTGCAATACAGGCCTACCTCAGGAAAGAAGAACAATCCCAAATGAACAGTCTAAACTCACAATTAATGTAACTAGAAAAGGAAGAACAAATGAGGCCCAAAGTCAGTAGAAGGAGGAACATAATAAAGATTAAAACAGAAATAAATAAAATTGAGAAGAATAAAACAATAGAAAGAATCAATGAAAGCGGGAGCTGGTTCTCTGAGAAAATAAACAAAATAGATAAACCCTTAGCCAGACTTATCAAGACAAAAAGAGAGTCTAACATATAAACAGAATCAGAAATTAGAAAGGAAAAATCACTATGGACACCACAGAAATTCAAAGAATTACGAGAGAATACTATGAAAAATTATATGCTAACAAACCAGATAACATAGAAGAAATGGACAACTTTCTAGAAAAATACAACCTTCCAAGGCTGACCCAGGAAGAAACAGAAAATCTGAATAGACCAATCACCAGCAAAGAAATTGAATTGGTAATCAAAAAACTACCTAAGAAGAAAACACCTGGACCAGATGGTTTCACTACTAAATTTTATCAAACATTTAATGAAGACCTAATACCCATCCTCCTTAAATTTTTCCAAAAAGAAAAGAGGAGGTAATATTCCCAAACTCATTCTACAAGACCAACATCACTCTAATACCAAAACCAGGCAAAGACACCACCAAAAAAGAAAATTACAGACCAATATCCCTGATGAAAATAGATGCAAAAATACTCAACAAAATATTAGCAAACCGAATTCAAAAATACATCAAAAAGATCACGCATCATGATCAGGTGGGATACATCCCAGGGATGCAAGGACGGTACAACATTCAAAAATCCATCAACATTATCCACTACATCAACAAAAGGGACAAAAACCACATGATCATCTCCATAGATGCTGAAAAAGCATTTGACAAAATTCAGCATCCATTCATGATTAAAACTCTCAACAAAATGGATATAGACGTCAAGTACCTCAACATCATAAAGGCTATATATGACAAACCCACAGCTAACATCATACTTAATGGTGAGATGCTGAAAGGTTTTCCTTTAAGATCAGGAACAAGACAAGGATGCCAACTCTCTCCAAGATAGTTCTGTTGGTCCTAGCCACAGCAACGGGAAAACACAAAGAAATAAAAGGCATCCAGATTGGAAAGGAAGAAGTTAAACTGTTCCTGTTTGCAGATGACATGATATTGTAAATAGAAAACCCTAAAGAATCCACTCCAAAACTACATCTAATATCTGAATTCAGCAAAGTTGCGGGATACAAAATTAATACACAGAAATCTGTTGCATTCCTATACACTAATGGTGAACTGTTAGAAAGTGAAATCAGGAAAACAATTCCATTCACAATCGCATCAAAAAAGAATAAAATACCTAGAAATAAACCTAACCAAGTAAATGAAAGACCTATATCCTGTAAACAACAAGACACTCTTAAGAAAAATTAAAGAGGACACTAATAAATGGAAATTCATCCCATGCTCTTGGCTAGAAATAATTAATATTGTCAAAATGGCCATTCTGCCTTAAGCAATCTACAGATTCAATGCAATTCCTATCAAAATACCAACAGCATTCTTCAATGAACTAGAGCAAATAGTTCTAAAATTCACATGGAATGACAAAAGACCCCAAATAGCCAAAGCTATCCTGAGAAGGAAGAATAAAGCAGGGGGATTTACGCTCCCTGACTTCAAGCTCTACTACAAAGCCACAGTAATCAAGACAATTTGGTACTGGCACAAGAACAGACCCGCAGACCAGTGGAACAGAATAGAGAGCCCAGATATAAACCCAACCATATATGGTCAATTAATATATGATAAAGCAGCCATGGATATACAATGGGGAAATGACAACCTCTTCAACAGCTGGTGTTGGCAAAACTGGACACCTACATATAAGAGAATGAAACTGGATTACTGTCTAACCCCATACATAAAATTAAACTCAAAATGGATCAAAGACCTGAATGTAAGTCATGAAACCATAAAACTCATAGAAAAAAATAATGGCAAAAATCTCTTGGACATAAACATGAGCAAGTTCTTCATGAACATATCTCCCCGGGCAAGGGAAACAAAAGCAAAAATGAACAAGTGGGACTATATCAAACTAAAAAGCTTCTGTACAGCAAAGGACACCATCAGTAGAACAAAAAGACGTCCTACAGTATGAAAGAATATATTCATTAAAGACATATCCGATAAGGGGTTGACATCCAAAATATATAAAGAACTCACGCACCTCAACAAACAAAAAGCAAATAATCCAATTAAGAAAATGGGCAGAGGATATGAATAGATACTTCTCCAAAGAAGAAATTCAGATGGTCAACAGGCACATGAAAAGATGCTCCACATTGCTAATCATCAGAGAAATGCAGATTAAAACCACAATGAGATATCATCTCACACCAGTGAGAATGGCCAACATCCAAAACACAAACAACAACAAATGTTGGTGAGGATGTGGAAAAAGGGGAACCCTCCTACACTGCTGGTGGGAATGCAAATTAGTTCAACCACTGTGGAAAGTAGTATGGAGGTTTCAAAAAACTCAAAATAGAAATACCATTTGACCAGGAATTCCACTCCTAGAATTTACCCTAAGAATGCAGCAGCCCAGTTTGAAAAAGACATATGCACCCCTATGTGTATTGCAGCACTATTTACAATAGCCAAGAAATGGAAGCAACCTAAGTGTCCATCAGTAGATGAATGGATAAAGAAGATGTGGTACATATACACAATGGAATATTATTCAGCCATAAGAAGAAAACAAATCCTACCATTTGCAACAACATGGATGGAACTAGAGGGTATTATGCTCAGTGAAATAAGCCAGGTGGAGAAAGACAAGTACCAAATGATTTCACTCATCTGTGAAGCGTAAGAACAAAGAAAAAACTGAAGGAACAAAACAACAGCAGACTCACAGAACCCAAGAACGGACTAATAGTTACCAAAGGGAAAGGGACTGGGGAGGATGGGTGGGAAGGGAGGGATAAGGGCGGAAAAGGGGCATTACGATTAGCACCCGTAATGTAGCCGGGGGTGGACACGGAAAATGTAGTATTTACAGAGAGGACAAGTAATGATTCTATAGCCTCTTAGTACGCTGATGGACAGTGACTGTAATGGGGTTGGTGGGGGGGACTTGATAATAGGGGGCCTAGTAACCATAATGTTGTTCAAGTGATTGTACATTAACGATACCAAAATAAAATAAAATAAAAATTATAAAGCAACAAAAAAAAGATCTAAATAAATGGGCAGAAATACTATGTTTATGAGGACTCTATATTGTTAAGAAGTCAATCTCCCCAACCTAATCTTCAGATTCAATACAATCTCAATTAATAGCTCAACAGGTTCTTTTGTAGAAATGATTCTACAACATGATTTGTGACAATATGATTCTGAAATTTACACAAAAATGCAAAGATGCAAAGAATCTAGAATTTCCTAAACAGTTTTGAAGATGAACAAAGCTTAAAGTCTTACACTGCCTAATTTCAGGACTTAATACTAAGTCAAGACATTGTGATATTGGTATATGGATATTTAGATCAATAGGAAAAAAATAGTCTAGAAACAAACCCATGCATATGTGGTTAACTCATTTTACATAGGTGTCAAAATAATTCAGTGGGGAAAAGATATTCTTTTCAACAGTAATGCTGGAATAACCATATTCACATAGGAAAGAAATATAAATCAACCTTTATCTCACATCATGTACAAACAGTAACTGAAAACGGGTGATACACTTAAATGAACGAGCCAAAATTACAAAATACCTAGAAGAAAACAAGAATGTCGTTGTGACCCTGGGCTAGGCAAGTTTTTTTAGGTAAAATATGAGTGACATGAATCAAAAAAGAAAAAAGGATAAATTGAACTTGATCACAATTTAAAACATTTGCACTTCAAAAGACATTGTAAAGAAAATTAAAAGACAAAGCACAGACTAGGAGAAAATATCTACAAAACATATGTGATAAAGGACTGATATGCAGAATGTTTAATTCTTACAACTTAGTAATAACAGGACAAATGACCAAAATGGGCAAGAGAGCTGAACAGATGAGTCAACAAAAAAGATAAACTAAGCACACAGAAAGATTTTCAACATTAGTCATCAGGATAGATCAAATTAAAATCTCAAGATACCACTACACACTCGCTATTATGGCTGAAGTTAAAAAAATTGAAAATATCAGGTG
Organism: Smutsia gigantea; assembly: GCA_032199065.1. Lineage (NCBI taxonomy): Eukaryota > Metazoa > Chordata > Mammalia > Pholidota > Manidae > Smutsia > Smutsia gigantea. Next base: position 95,988 of record JAVSCE010008435.1, read on the forward strand.
TTGGAGATGTGCACTGACTCTATGTGAAACTCTTCTACGTTGCAGATGGGTAATACAAAAAGTTATAGAAAAGTTTGGCAGTTTCTTATAAAGTTAAACTTACCCTTCCCATACGACTCAGAAATCCCATTCCCAGGTGGGAAGTACACAAAAATGTATGTCCACATAAAAACTTGCATTCACAGGTTTATAGCACTTATTTAAATAATGCCAAAGACCAGAAACAAGCCAAGTATTTATCAACCAGTGAATAAATAAACTGTATTCAATCAAATCAATTGAATACTACTGAGCAATAAATAGGAACTATAATATATCCAACATGGATAATTTCAAAAACATCATGCTAAATGAATGAACCCAAATCAAAAGACTATATATTGTATGATGGCATTTATATGAAATCTTAGAAAAGGGAAAACTATTGTGACAAAAAGCAGACCACAACAGTTGCTGTAAGTCAGAGGTGGGGAAAAGGAACTGATGGCAAAGGAGCATAAGGAAGCTTTTTGGGGTGATGGAAATGTTCTGTATCATGATAGTGCTGGTAGTTAAACAATGGTATACAATTACAAAATTCGTGCACTTAAAATTGGAAATTTTTCTCTAGAAATTATACCTAATTAAACAAAGACACCTGGTTCTACTGAGTTAAATTCCTATGTAGAGTAAAGGAGTGTGATAAAACTTGAGGAGAGGATACTACAGAATTTCTTATGCCATTCTGGCAAAATTTTAGGATGTTCTAAAAACAGAGGCCAAGGAACAATGAGTAACCAAAGGTAGCCACACAACCAGCCACACACAAAAAAGATGCATATAAATTTCTATCTTCCCTTCTCCTAGCCATTAGTACCACTTCTGAATACTTTATTTACAGAATTACTCTTTTTTGATGAACAAACTGAGTTTCAAATGGGAAATATGAAAAAGTTCTGGAGATGTGATGGTTGAACAACGTGAAGGCCACAGAACTGTATGCTTAAAAATGGTGAAATTTGGTAAATTTTATGTTATGTATATTTAGCCACAATAAAAAATGTTTAAAGAAAGAAATATTAGGGAAAACAAGTAATTCTAAGAAAGGTTATATAACTAGAAATCCATAGCGGTTACATTTTTAAACAGTTCCTGGTCTGAATGACAGACTAATCTACTTTCTTTGAACTGTGCTCTCACACAATGTACCTTAAAGGTGGTTGTGACATATGATTCTACTAGTGAAAGGAAACCGTGCCTACCAGTTCTTTTAAAGTTTTTTTTTGTAATGTTTAAGGCTCTACCAAAGTATAGGTTTTGCTTATAACAGTTTGAGTTTGTAGCCAGGAAAAACACTGGAAGACAAACATCAGAGAGCTCACATCCAAAATGGTTCTACATTTACTGGCCTAAATGCATGTCATTTTGTCGTCTAAACTAATCTGCACAAATACTAAAAACATGCTAATAGAAGCCCTAAAGTGGCTGTAGTATGGGGTTAAATAAGATTACACAGTAACTGCCAAAACATCAAATTTCATGTTGTTGGCGGAAAAGAGAAAACCATCTGCGTAACTCCCTGTGGATAAACTGCACTCGGGCTAAAGATTCGTCAAACATAGTTGTTATAATGTTAATATTTATGCCAATAATTGATAAAATCAGAAAAAGTAACCACCAGGGATGGCAGAGATGTAGTAATCTACCTAAAACTGTCAAGGCACTCTTACTGAAAAACAGCATTAACAGAACCTGTGAAATCAAAAAAAGGAAAGGAAAAAACAAGCTCAAAGGACACATGCCTAGACAGGAAAGAATGTGTGCTTTAAAGAACTTCTCTTGTAATCTGGGGAACGAGTTCTACATTAATGCCTAGATGAATTTCACAGGGCACTTTGAATCTCAGGCAGAGAATGAAAAATGACAGTAGTGGTAACAGCAGTAGCAGTTCGTAGCAGTTATACAGTGCTTCCTATTTGCTGGACACTAGTTCTGAACACTTTAATTATATGAGCATGTTTAATCCTTACAATGCTGTGAGGGAGGCAAACCATTTTAGAGATGAGGACATAGGCTCAGGGAGATTAGGTAACTTTCCCAATGTAACCCAGCTGACAGGTGGCAAAACTGCCTCAGGGTATCCTGCTCCATTGCCAGAGTTCCTGCTCTTAATCATATTATATTGCCTTGTTTGGATAATACCATCATTTTCCAGAGAACCAATAAGTTTCAAAGGAATTGCTCTAGTTATAGACTAGCCTGAAGAGCAACAGTAAATAGACTAGTGAGAAATGAAAAGCTTTCCAACATTTATTAAAAAGCCCACCATGTACCATGAATTTTACATTTTAGCACAGTAGGCAACTGGCTACCACAAAGTAGAGTTACAGATCCCCAAATTCAGTATGAACTTGCATTTTTAATGAAGTTCATTAAATTATTTGAATTTAAAAAGCAAAGATGAATCACAATAATCAAATGCAAAAAAATTAACATGATTTGATTATATTTTCACAAGAATTCAATTCAGTTCTTTAAAAAAAACATTGAAAAAGCATTTATGTGGGAGTTATGATGCTAGGCACGGGACATATAAAAGATGAATTCATTAAAAATTAAGGAAAATGGTCCCTATTCTCCAAAATTTTACAGTCTACAACAACACTTTGCAATTATCTCCATTTTATATAGGAAGACACTGCTCAGAGAGGTTAAATGATCCATTTAAGGTCCAAATCATTAAATAGCTGAAAGGATTTGAATCCAAAGCCCATACACTTTTAATTTAGCAAGGTAATAGTGTTTCTGAGTATAGGAAAAGTATATATTGCAAGAGACTATCAGATGAGTATGGATCCATTGGAAAAATGGAGGGGGTGTTAGTTTTAGGAGTTCTGTCTTTGGAGATGAAATCCCTCTTCTTTAGATCTTGTACATAAGTTAAGCATAACAAAGTTACCCAACTAGGGCCCAATAAATAGGAACTGGACCAGGGGGTCCTCTGAGGGCTGCCCCTCCGTACCTGCTCTGTCACAGATTTATTAAGTGAATTCTACAGTAGGAAAAAAGTGTATTGATATAACTTTCTGCTGTTAACCTAATAGGGACAAGATATTAAAAATCTTAAGGAAGATTTAGGAAGAGAGGACCCTATTCACAGTGAGTTGTACTGAACTTATCTAACTATATACCATTTATTCAACTGTGGAACCAAAAGTATGCATTTATGAAATGACTTAAAATTTCAGGGTACAGCATGGATCCACTTGGCAACGTCAGAACTATCAGCTATGTTTGTTAAATTATGCTTTGCCCAAACTGAATTACCCAGGGATAAATGACTTTGAAAGAGGTGTAAGGGAATGGCTGCAGTCTTGAAAAATGAATTTACAGCTGTGTTTTCAATATGATTAAAAAATACCCAAAACTTTGTTGCTATCATATTCTGAAAACATTAAGAATTCAATACATACTCTTAAAAAAAAGTACAGTATAAAAGGAAACAAGGATCATCAAATATAAAACATTAAAAAAATACAAGAATGCATAAAGAATATTTCCTTAGATGTTCATAAAGATAATGTTAATATATAAAGATATTTGCGTAACATACAGTTGACCACTGAACAACACAGGTTTGAATTTGTGCAAGTCCACTTATATAGGGACTTTTTACAATAAATATATTGGAAAATTTTTGAGATTAGTGAAAATTTGAAAAAACATTCTCTTCTCTAGCTTACTTTATTCTAAGAGAACAGTATAATCTGACATATATATAACATACAAAATATGTGTTTATCAACTGCCATCTGTAAGGCTTCCAGTCAACAGAAGGCTATTAGTAGTTAAGTTTTTGGGGAGTCAAAAGTTAAGTGCACATTTTCGACTACATGAGGGGTTGGTTCTCCAACCACCACACTGTTCAAGGGTCAACTGTGTAACGAGAAATGGATTCACAGAATCAGTTAAAAAAATACTTAAAGCAGAATCAAAGTTAGTTCTCTGCCAAACTTTTTCCAACTACATTTTACAGGCCTTAATCATAAAAGAAAATCTGCTGACATATTTTAAAATGTAAACAAGGTCATCAGAATTCTCAGAATAATTTAACGTTTTTTTTAATTATAAAAATTTACATTTCTTTTGAACTCAAAAATTTGATTAGTTCACCTTTTTAGAAATCAAAAAAAAAGTTAAGTTTAAGATCAGTTTATTGAGGGACAAGAGCAGGGAAAGGTGGGGGGCAGCTACAGCCCCTTGCAGCCCCAGCTTGGAGAACAGACACCGTTACCCTGACCTGACCTCCTGCCCTGTAAAGAGTTCCTCTCGTGCTATAGAGATATAAAATTTTTAACTGTGGCAAAAAACACATAACAGGAAATTTACCATTTTTATCATTTTTAAATGTAAGTTCAGCAGGGCCAGGTACATTCACCATTCTGAACCTTTCATCTTGCAAAACTGAAACTGCTTTTTCATCTCAACTAGTGAACACTAAAACATCTTAAAACAATACAGATCTGCATCACTAGAAGACAAAATATATGCAAATCAAAGCCCACTATGAGGACATAATTTGGACAGAAACTAGGTGATAGTTCATCTCTTTTAAGCAATGGTGGTTTTCTTTATAGAGAGTAATACTGTAAATAGGTTTTTTTTAATTGAGAATAATTTCCTTTAAGGCCAGAGATAACATCTTATTCATCCACAATACCTAGCTATATAAGGCACTCAATGAACATGTTGATACCATGTTTAAGCACAAGGTTTCATAATCTAAGTCAATTCATTCTTACTATTCAATACATTGGTTCCCTAAGAACCAATACCAGGAACACTCTGCACTGTTTTGTTTAAAAACTTCCTTTAAAAAAAAATGTGCTATTAACTCAGGTTTCAAAACTTCGTTGACTGTGCTCACATAATAATCAGCTCACATAAATGGTATGTAAAGATAAGCTTTCTACTTACCATATAGTTACCATAAGCATGATCAAACATTTCCAGTACTTGATTCCTAATTTTAAAAAAGCAGAAATGGAAAAAAAGTTTAGTATATTCTATTTATTATCTTTCAAAAAGTTAATGCTCCTTCATAAACATACACCAATAAAAAATCAAAAGAAGCATTTAGTTAGAAGGGGACATTAACAGAGTCAGTAAACACACCCCAGTGTTAGCTGACAAGCTTTCATGAACCACACAGAGCTGGGCCAAACTTTCAGTATTTCCAGCAATTTATGTAAAATTCATCTTGTCATTTTTCCTAAGAAAATGGATGAATGATGCATGTCATGCAGATAGAAGGAAATCTGATGCTGAAGAATAATTACCTCTTAACAAAATTATTTAACAATACCTGTCTTGAAAGGGGGAATACTGCTGGAGAGCACAAAAAGAAATGTGTAATTATTGCCACCATTTATTGCTTATACTACATATTCTTCAAAAAGAGAGGGGTGGATATGTGCATTTACCGATATGAACTAATACTCTGTCAAGCCTCCGCCTTCCCTCTTAAACTGAATAAAATCACTAATGCCTAGCTTAATACACAATTATTAATAAATGTTTGTCACATTTTCAAAAGATACATTTATGATTTTATAATGTACTCTCTGCTTCTTTAAAAAACTGTCAAAAGTCAAACTGTTTCTCTAAAATGAGAAAACTAACCAAAAAAGAGATCTGTGTGTTTTGGTTAACTGTTTCTCAAAATCCCCAGTATGACTTTTAAAATGGAGATTTCTCTGTATGTTGACAGACGGAAACTACACTTATCATGACGAGCATTTAGTAATGTACATAATTGCTGAATCCTATGTTATACATCTGAAACCAATATAATATTGCATATCAACTGTATTTCAATTAAAAACTTAAAGAAATAAAATAAAATGGAGATTTCTGATTCCCACACCAGATGTACTAAGGTTAGGACAAAGGAATCAATCAGTCTTTCAGTTAAGCACTCTCCAATTTAGGGGCTTATGGGCTATTGGAAAAACTTAAGGCAAGGCCAAATCTCTCATAATTTGCAAAGGAAAAATAGTTTAATAATCTTTTATTAACTATTACTATTGTTCCCAAAGTTACAATCACTTATGGCAAGAACTGATGATAGTGTTAAAGAAAATGGCTGCGTACATTTTAATTTTGTCTCCTGTTATATTGCAATTATCATTTACAAATTGTAATCATGGATGATTAAATACTGGCAATAATAAAGCGGGCAGACAGAAAAGGACTAACTTCCAGATCCTGGCCTATAATGACCAGCGAAATCAAGTAATTAAGTACATTTAAACTTGTGAACAGAAAAATTAAGTCTGAACAACTTTTTATGAATAATAATCATTTTAAAACACTTAAGCATTAAAAACAAGATCTTATCACTTTTCTAAAACATTAATTCTTTATGGGTTTACAAGTAGAATAGACTATGGATCAAGTTATCTCAGGAAAGTATGGAGTATCTTAAAGAATCCTACACATTAATTATATTGCAGATGAAAAAGGTCTCTCAAATTAGCTAATAAAAAAAGTGGAAAATTTTCCCTTTCAAGCATTGATATTAAGAAATATAACACTGTCACTATGTTCCTTGCATTGTTCACCTTGTGGGAGCTTGTTCACTGTTTTGGAACTTGTTCGTTGCATGGTGAGCAATAATGTCTTGTGTATTGAAAAGTTGTTAAGAGAAAAAACCTCAAAAGTTCACATCGCAAGAAAAAATAATTTGTAACTATGTATGTTGAAGGATGTTAACTAAACTTACTGTGATAATCATTTCACAATAAAAATAAATAAATAAAATAAATAAAAATAAAAATAAATCATTGCTTATAAAAAAAAAGAAATGTAACACTGAAATTCTTCTTTTCCCTTCCCCTGAAATGGAATTAGTACAAGATCATTGCCAAGAAGTAGAATTCATGTAACTGATAATTGTAGTGTCTAGATGTGTGTATTACAGATAAGATAAGCTTAACTTTTCACCCAACTTTGCAAGCATTCAGTTTTAAAGATTATAGGACATGATTGCATACGAGGACACATTATTTTCCAATCCTACATTTATGCAGCATATGATCTAAAACTGAGATATTTAATATCCAGTTGAGTGCCTCTCTTTCTCACTTCAATCATCTAAGTCCTAACAAAGTCATATTTAAATAGAGAGTGGTAGAATGATTATTATACTGAACAGGACAAAATGTTTCTATTGGGTTTTATATCTATTCAACAACTGGATAAAATGTATTGGAATTCAGATCCACAGTTCAAAAGTTATGTCTCTTTTTAAAGACAATCTGTTAAGTTTTTTCTAATGTTACAGGCCTACATCATGGTACAGAAACTGGATTGTTTTATACTTCATTTTTTTAAATTAAAAGATAACAGTAATATCTGCTTTAACATTTAAAACAAAAAAACCCCAACATATTCTAGGGAAGATAAGACTACATATAACCAGGTAGATAATCCCATAAACTACAAACTGCAAGCATCAGAGCATTTGCTTACTATTTGTGACAATTCCAGTCTTTTTATTAGTTTGTTTGGGGCATTTTCTGCTTATCACAAATCATTATTTGGGCTTTAAAAAAACTGTGCAGGTGAACATCACAAATCGGGTTTACTTTCCTAAAAATTCCCAGAGGGGAAAGCAGTCAGACAACTGGGTGTGGATTATATAGGTCCAGACTCTTACTCTACTCTTATTGTACAGCAAAGTAATCTAAAGCCTAACAAACTGTAATGTCACCTCATAAGTGATCTCAAAATTTAAGCTTAAATCGCAAGCCAATTTGGTTGGACTTGTCCAGATAAAAATTAATTTTGGTCAAAAATGAGTTACACAATGACTTTTCTTCAAATACTACTTTTAAATAGAAAGGGAGAAAGGGAAATAGTGGTCAAATAAGATACTTGGTATCCTTAACAGACTTAACAGTCTCAGAAACCAATTCTTATGAAAGTGCAGCATGGTGGAGAGAACATGGGCTCTGAAGTCATATAGACCTGGGTTTGAATACTGGCTTCACCATTTACTAGCTCTGTGACTTTGAACAAGGCAACCTTGAGTCTCAGTCTCCTCATCTGCAAAATGCGGATCAACATCCACCTCAGTAAGAAATAGGGAGGATTACAGTATATGTAAAATGCCTGGCACAGAGTAAAAGAGTTATCACTGATACATTAAATCCCTAGAACTTAAGATACTTATTAGAGTTTACTGGTAATTTTGTTTTGAAAGATGATACTTTATCTTTCTTCCATCAGCTTTTTATTGATATATTAAATTGATATATTAAAAAAACTAATACAACACTTTTGCAAAAATTTAAATAAGGAAGTATATAAAATAAACCTGATGGTTCCACCTCAGCTCCATCCTAATCAAAGGTAATCATCTTTCCATATTTTCTTGAGCTTAGACAATTTTTCTGTCTTTAAAAAAACATGGATGTTACTATACATATTATTCTACAACTTGCATTTTTTGTGTCTTGGGAATATATTCTGGATAGCCTTCCAATGATCTACCTCCTCCTTAATGTCTGAATATTATTCCATAATATAGATGCTCCAAGGAACAATTCCATTGTTTCAAAAGGCACATACTTGTACACCTATCTCGACATTAATAGTGCTTTTATTTCTACAGGAGTCCCTGAGATGGGATTAATGAATCAAAGAGTATATCCAATTTAAATTTTAGGGTATACTGTAAATTACAGTAATTTACATTCCCACTAAATTTATTCTCACACCTCAACTATCCATGTGTTTTATAATTATAAATCTGATGACAAAAGCCAACTATCTCACTGTTTTAATCTGAATTTCACACTTACGAGGTTAACTTTTCATGTTTATTGGCCATTTGCATTTACTCTTTGGTGAATTAACTCTTCTTGCCCTTTGCCCATTTCTACTGGTTCTTGGCTTTTTTCCTCTTCCTTTGTGGGACTTAGCATATGTTAGAAATGTGACTCTGAATTAAATGCTGTAAATATAACTAATTTTATGACACTTTTGAGACCGATAAAATCACTCTTAGCAAAGTGAATAGGTACATACTTAACTGGGGCTTTTCTTGCACTGTTATGAAATGCAATGCAAAAAAACACTGCAAGGAAATGGTAAAATGTGTAAAGTTCAAGTTCCAATGAACGCCCCCTTTTCCGTAACAGGTGTAAACAATATTTCCTTAACTACTTTGAGATCAGCAACATTTTCACAGCTGGAAGCTCACTTGTGCGAGAAACCTATGTCACCAACGAAAGACAACCGCAGGACCCTCGCCCCCAGCTACGCGGACGGTAGCCCCCTTCACGGGCCACTGACATGGCAGCCGAGTTGACACACCGCGGCTGGCCTCAAGGAGCTTGCACATGTCACACACGTCCTGCGCGGCACCCGACAGCCCTCCGAGGCTGCATCGCGGGCGGCGGCCCTCACCCTCCCGGACCCTGTTCACCCCTCCAGAGTCCTCGCGAGGCAACAGCCATCCCAATCGTGACAGGAGAGGCCCCTGCGCGCCCAGGTCGCAATGACAGGCACCTCGCCGGAGGTCCGCCTCACCAGGAACCCATCCCCGGCTGCCAAGCACCCTTACCCAAGCTTCTGTTTCTCTTCCCTACTCATGGGCGCGGCCCCCGCCGTCCACCCGGACGTGGCTGACACCAGGCAGAGCACGGCCGTGGCCGCCACCAGGCTCCATGGCGCTCGCTGGGGCACCGGGGACCCACAGCCCCGGCAGCCGCCGGCTTCGCTCATGGCCCCAGGGTTCCGCGCACGCGCAGCTGCTACGCCCGGCCAGTGGGACACATAGCCGGACGGCGGAGGCAAGCGGGCTGCGAGCCGTGTCGAGGACGGGATGCGGACTAACGCGAGCGGCCGCCGTCGCCGAACTGTTTCCCGAAGCCACCGAGCCGGTCCCCAGCGCCAGCGATGCCACCGCCCTCCTCCCTCGACAACCAGAGCGCCTCCCCCAGCTTTCCGGTGTCGTAGCCTAGGAAACCTCCTCCCTCAACGCTCCTTCCGGGTAGGGGCCAAGGCGTTGAGGCTCACGACCAATGGGGACCGGATCGGAGAAGCTCAGGCTCCGGGAACTGGAGAGGGCATTGGCCGGGAGAAGTGAATCGTGGACAAAAGGCAGGACTAGGCGTGAACTTGAGACCTGAAGACTACCAGTCCCGGCGTGCACTGCTTCCTCCGGGCGGTCCCGCAATCCGATCAACCGGGCTCAACTTCCACCCTGGGTGGGCGCGCTGTACCCTGGGATGTGTGGTCCCCCGGGGTGGGGTGGGAGGCGGGGGCACCTGCGATCCCGCTGACCCCGTCCCCCTGCCGCCAGCCCTCCCTCCGACTCCCCGGGGACCTGTCAGCTGTTTATTCCTCTTCCTGCGAATGACATTTCCCCGAGAGCTGGCCAAGTGAGGCTCACACGTACCCAGGTCGGTGCTACACGCCTTAGGGAATAGTGTTGGAGTAGACCTCCGCCTTCAGAGAGATTACAGAACAGTAACAGCAAAAATGAATTGAGCCTTTGACGGCAATGTACTGAGAGTGTCACATTCTCTCCTGCACGCTTCTCAACTGTCAGAGGTAAGTACCACCATCCCCACTTTGCTAACGAGGCAACAGACGCCAGAGAAGTTAGGTAACAAGCCCTCTTCACTGCTGGATTAAATTCCTAACAGCCCCTATGACTCAGAAGCCGTTGCATGTAACCACTGCTCAATACCACAAGGATGAAGGAGGGCACTGAGGCTTTGTTCTTGATTAATAATAGTTATCTGAAGAGCTCAAGTGTAAGGAGAGTAGTGTGAGTTGCAAAGAAAGTTTAATAAAGGAGATTGGAACTTGCAATTTATTTTGGTAACTGAGACCCAGGCTAACCATTGGTGAAAGGAGGGGTAGGTTCCTCTTTAAAAACCACCCTGTTTTTCTTGTGGAGTTTGCGAGCTTGGATGTGACCTTTACGACCACAGGAAATCGCAAACTCCATCCTCAGCAGCATTCACCTCTCTTTCTGGAAACTTTTTTTCCTTGATTCTATCAGTTTACAGTATCCACTTTTCTCTCAGACCGACCATTCAGGTGACCAATGACTCTTCCTTTTCTCCCCCTCTCTACTTTTTCTTAAAAATGCAGGGGTTCTTTGCATTTTAAGGTTGTCTTTTTTTTTCCTTTGTTTTCTATTGCTTGGTGATTTCCTCCACACAAATGAATTCCACTGCTATATCCCTGTGGTTGATTTCTAAGTCAACATCTGTCCTGATTTCTAGACCCATATTTCTGAGACCTCCCTAATAAAAATTCTCTTCTTTCTGGTCCAGGAATAGCAATATGTCCGAATGTGTCAGAGTCATCTTCAACTTCTCCTCCTCCTCCATGGTCCACATGCAATCCGTTGCCAAATTATCTAGATTCCATTGCTGCTATCACTACCTTTCTTTCTACTGCTTCTATTCACTCTGAGCCTCTTTTACCTCTTTTCTGCCTTTAGCCCTGCCCTGCCCTCAAATCCTGTATGATACATAACAGATTCTCATGTTATATCCTTTCTATGCCTTTGCTTTTATTGTTTCCTCTGCCATCCCACCGTCTATGTCCGTAGAACAGTCACTATGCATTAAGTCTTGGCTCAGATTCCATCTCCACAAAACCTTTCAGTCATTAGAAGTGGTCCTCTCACCTGTTCTTCCCTTGTATTCTGTGTCTTTATTGTGTTTTTATAGTCAGCTACGGTCACTAGATTGTGACTGCCTGGAGGATGTTACTGACGTTAGCTGATTGATATGCATATTCCAAAACTAAGCACTGTGCCTCTCCTGTTATAGATACTTGGTAAATGTTGAATATACTTGTTTCTGGATTCCTTCAGTTTTCTTATCTATGAAGTGGGAATAATGTCTTTTATTTACTTATATGGAGGCTGGGAAAACCGATGAGGTCATTTCTGTACAAGGTTTAATTTCATTGTTTGTATGGACCTGCAACCCTACCGTGGTTCCATCCTGGATCCTCTACAGCAGCTTTAATGGTGAAGTTAGTTAAATAAATCATACCAATGAATTGTACTTAGCTCTGGCATAGAGAACACAACAAGCTAAAGGTCAACGTCAACCATCCAATATTTGAAAACTAGGAACAAAGAAAAAAATAGTCAGTGACCTTCAGTTATATTGAAGTGTAGTTAAGTCAATTATTTGTAGTGGATTATTGGCAATAACTCAATTTTCTTTACCTTTCTGATATTCTAAGCCTTTTAAAGAAGTCAAAATTGACTGATAGCTGTCATTAAGAAACAACATTATCAAGAAGGAGAAATTCTACTGGCTTTTAATGTTTAACATTTTCTAGGTTTTTTTTCTTGGCTTATCTGCTTGTTTTCAAACTAACACTGCATTTTGAAAGTGTATAATGAGAAGATGTTCTTTGTTTACTTGCTAAATAATAAAAGTGTTTTTCTCTCTTACTGAAATTCTATTTCTAACCAATGGTTGAGTCTATTTTTCACTATTCTGTACACAATAATAAGTACGAAAGCTTGTGTGGCTTAAAAAGCATTGGAATTAATATTTATCATATCTAAGGTGGAATACATGGAAGTGAAAGAAAAAATACATTCACAATGTGCATTTCAAAAGAGAACCCATTTGAACCCCTTAATGGAAATAATAGAAATTCTTAGCTAATTGGAAGTTTATGGATACTAGGAAATATTTACATTCATTATTTAAAAACCTACACATATTATTTTAGAACCTATTACACAAGACCTTGGTGTGTCATACAAGGCAAAAAGCACTGGTGGAAAGCATTAAAGAGAATGAGGATAAGAAATTTTAAAGAATATGGAAGAGATTTTAGATGTGTAAAGCCCATTAAAAGTGGTAGGAAGTAAGAGCCATTTATAAAGTGCCCTTTAACCAGTGAAGAGGATGTTTACCCAGCCCTGTATCTTATGTAAATATGTATGCTCACCTGGTGTTTACTTTCTTGCTAGATGGATTAGGAGTTAGGGAGGGGTAGGAGCCCTGGAGAGAATCATACAGATTCACAAACATAAGGGAGAGTCTCCACTTTAATATTATGGCTCAGAAATAGTCCCAGGAGGCTGTGACCAGTTGGGTGAGACTGACCGTACAGCAGCAGTTGCCCCTAAATGACTTGAATTCTTTAGTATGACAGGTCCAATTAGTTATAAAACTCTAGGGTAGAATTTGGGAGTAGTGATTTTGTCCTTCAAATTGTTTTACCTATTTTTTGATAGTGTGTGGAATGTATAGAATACTTTCCTTCTTAAGAATCCAATCTTGCAAACATTAAATACACAGTACTTATTATACATTCACAGCAAGGGACTTGACTGCCCTAGAAAGAGTACTTCATAAAAAAGGTACTCAGTGAATGTCATGGACTGACCCATGCGTGGCTGTCTGACTCATCCAAATTCCAGGAAAAGAGAATGGGAAATTAAGTTAACTCACTACCCCCAGGGCTCTTTCCACCTCTCAATCATGATTCCAGATCTTGGAAATCACTTCAGCTTCAGATTATTATCTCATTTCTTGCAATGACATCTGCACTGGCTGGCTCTCTGAGGCAAGAGATTTCCTCCCATGTCATGTTTAGTGTTAAGCTCTCTCTGTGGTTGGGTCTCTCATTGAGTAGCTCTTGTCCATTTACTTCATGTGGCAGAAACAAAGCCAAGTCCCATGGTTCTTCACAAGCAACTGCATCTTGCTCCCGGACCCCTTTTCTAAATCCCCATTTTGCACCACCAGTATGGTTTCCACTTTGCATTTTGGTCTGGCCACAAGGTTATAAGTCAGCATCTTCAACAGTTTCCACATAGGTAGCATGGTGGCCAAGAACAACGGCTCTGAGCCAGCTCTGCCACTTATTAGCCATTCACAAATTACTCAATTTCTTTGTGCCTTAGTTTCTTCATTTGTAAAACGGGAATAAGAATAGTATCTACCTCACAGCGGTTTTTAGGAAGACTAAGCGGTTTAATTGCTGTAATACCTTCCTTCTAAGGGTGATGTGAAGATGGTGAGATGATGTGTGTAAAATATTTAACACTTTGAAAGAACTCAATAAATCGTACCTATTGATATGCTCCTTGTTATGGGATAGAAAGGAAAAGTTGCCATTGTTGAGAGTAAGATTCAAGAGTAAATGCAGCTGGCTTACAGTCCTAGGGCTCGGACTCTGCTCAGCCCCCGAATCTTGTCTGTGTCCTTGGTTCGCTGACCACATGCAGCTCCTGCAGGCTCCCTGTCCAGAAATATAGCTTGCCTGGACCTGTAACTCAAGAGACCATTGAATTCAGGCTGTTCCTGCCTGAATTGGGGACCTTGTATAAGCTACAGAGCCTCATCCATGTATTAGAATAAACATACATGCTAACACAGGTACTTTTAGCCCCTCTTAAAATTAAAAGTGGCCTCATCTGTAAGCCCCTTGAAGTTGTACAGGTTGTGGAATAGAGTTGTCAGAAAATCTTTTCAGTTTTTGTGACTTTCCTCGGTGTTACTTTGTTTTTACAAAAGTACATCTTACTTACAGCCTCAATGGGATTTAGAAAGGTACTCAATTTTACAACCTATTTTAATTATATGTGAAATTGAGGATGCCAGTGAAAGACACCCAGTTGATCAAGTCAAAAAACACGAGGTAGAGTGATCTCATTATTGTGACTCTTCAGAATTAAAAATAAGCTGTTTTTGTAGTGATGCAAATATTACTTATTATCCAAATCTGACATTCTTACTTTGGAGAAACTCCCTTTCTAGAAACTCCTCTAACAAAGTATACAGAAATATAATTTGTACACCCCTAATACTATCTTCTCAGGCTTTCTTTCTCTTATCCCCCAGTCCTCCGACAAAGTGATCCAATTTATCAAACCCTGTCATTTGTTATCCTCAGAGGTGTGCTTTCCATTGAAATAATGCTGACAGTCCATAAATGTTTGAAATGAACTATTTCCTGGCTTTTCTACAGTGTAAAGTTGTATGAAAATTGTACTTTGTTTCTGTTTCTTCTCCAAATGTATTAAAAAGTTTTTATGCTCTTTGTTTGTGGTGGTTTGTTTATGGGGTGCATGTGTTTTTGTTTTTACAAGCAGAGCTTTTTGTATATTCGATGATAAGCCAAGGGGAGGGAAAATTTGTCATGGGTGAAAAATAGAATAAATAGTTCTTAGTTTCTTTGCAGATCGATCTCCCTGAGATGTTTTAAAATCAGTATATAATTTCCAGTACACATGATTATACTTAAAACTTTGAGAGATGTGGCTCTAGATACCACTGCTCTCTTGACTGCAGAAGCACCAGGTAATGAAGCAACAGTTACGCTGTGCATGGAAATGTGCTATTGTTAGTTCACTGCTAAAGATCAATAGGCTTTATTATTACCTCTAGAACTAGCTCTTAAGCAAATATTATCTTTGGAGCCTTTCTAGCCCTTCTTTGAGGGTCTTGTTCTCAATATTAGCATCCTCTTTGTATTCCCAGGGCACCCAACTCTAGCCTCTAATATTTTCTTTTCTGTTTACCCCCATGTCCCCTCCCATCACTTCCCTTTTCTTCCTAATCCTCTTCATCTGGCACAAACATGCTCACATGTATGCATGCCCCCCCACACACACACCTACACACACATACAGACATACACATATATTTGCTTTGTGCCCACTTCTGAGCATTGGATTTCAAGTCACATGATTTGAGTTCTAGACCTGGATCTGCCATTTATCATTCCATACAAGTTGGTTTCTCTAGGACTTGGTTTTTTGTTTTGTTTTGTTTTTTCATTCCAGATGGCCAACAGAGGTGGGCAGAAGTTCCAGATGTAGAATCACATGAGTGGTTAAAAAGGGGGAAATAACTTGCATATATTTTAATCATGCAAAATGATTGGCTTATTTTTGGCAGAGAGATGGCAGCCAAATTGTAGGAATTGGGATGAAAGTTATTCTCAGCAACCTCATAACCAGTTTATAATTAAACCAACTCTCAAGCCAATTTCTGTTGTACATACAGACATTTATGAAACAAACATTTGTTATCAAGCAGAGATAGGTAGCACATGCCACGTGTACTGTGAGTTTGATGAAGTGCCTAGTCTATTTCCTTGTAGGTTTTGCAATTATGACCTCACATGAAAGATTCACTGGAGGCAGATTAGTAATATACCAGAACCAGGATTGTGTCAGTCTTACAGTAAGCAGTAGACAACTAGAAGGCCTCCATTCCATACACCATCCATAATGGTCCAGCTTCTTATAACTGAGAGCCCCCCCTTTAAGCCTCCCAACTCCATTTTAAATGAGGTTTCCTTTATTCACTAATTTAGTCATTCAACAAACATTTTTTCAGAAATTGTAACCTGGGTTGATGCCTTTATTTCTTTATAACTTGAGCAATTTATTGGTTGGTGGTGCCGCTCACCACAATGAAACCATAAGAGGAGGGGCAGTTGGGGAGAGGGCGATAGATGATGAGTTCAGTTGGGACATGATGAATTTGAGTTGAAGATACCTTTTTGACATCCAAGTGAGGAATACAATAAGCAGCTTGACGTTTGGGTCTGGAGATCAACAGAGAGAGAGAGATCCAGGCCAAATATAAAAGATTGGAGAGTCATCAAATACCATACATGGGAATTCAAGCCATGGAAAAGTTTCCTAACCTGAGGGGTAAGGACCCTTAGAGAGTCTACTAGTTGCTTTAGGATGTCCTTGTAACCCTAAAATTATATGCAGCAATCTCAGAATGTATTTCATCACAATTTCAAGAGGTTCATGACCAAAAAGGCTAAGAATGAAGGGTGAAAGAAAATTCAGAAAGGAACATTGAGGACCTCCAGCATTTAAGAAGTAGGAGAAGAGTAGCAAAGAAAAAAAAAGCCAGAAAACTTGGAAGCAAGCCCGAGAAGAGTCACAGAAGTCAAAGGATGAGAAAGTGTTGAGGAGGGAGTGGCCATTAGTCACCCATACTGCAGAAAGGTCAAATGAGATCAGGACTGAAGGTCCTTGTCTTAAGCTGCAGGATCCTCCAGGCTGGGTTCAATATGCAATGTATACTCAGTGAATGTTGACAGAAGAAGTACATCCATTAAATAATTGAGGAGGGGTGAAGTAAAATTAATAAAACGATAGGCTGATGGCAGACTTAATTAAGTTTGCCTTTACATTGACAAGTGAAACATATGAAATGAGATAGTAGCACTTATTAGGTCATTTTATAAAATCTTTTGTTAAGTGTTGAACTGAATCAGTCTCCAAATCACTACAGCCAGCTTCTTCCCACAGGTAAAATAAGCAGCCACTTCCATGGGCTAACAGAGAAGGTTTAGGTCTCAGATATTTCAGTATCCCTCCTACCGCTATGTTACAATGTCTGAAAAAACGAATTACTCTAGAAGTCTGTGCATGTTGACTGGATTATGTTACCTGGGAGGTGGGCCACATTAGCTGGCCAAAATGTTTGCAGAAATACCATTAACCCACTACAGTCATGGATTATTAGCTTGAGTTAACATGACTCTTTTTTGCAACCTTTTAAGTTTACAAAGATTTCATAAATATTGTGTCACTTAATACTAACAATTCCTTCAAGCAAGTAGTCATAGAAGTCTTCTTTCTAAGTTAAAACAAAGCAACAAACAAAAACAAGTCCCTGTGTCTTTTATGGATATAATCTCATAAGTAAAGATGATTAAAAATAATAGACAAAAGTTTGAACATAGTACAAATGCTAGTGATGATGATGATAAACCCTTTTAAAAGTTATGGCAAAAGCCCCCAAGGTGCTGCAAGAAAGAGCCCCCAAATACAGTGATTTATATGAGGTGGTTGTTTCTCACCCACATAATATTCAGAAGGAGGTGCTGATGGGCGGCTCTGCACCACAGACTCACTCAGGAGCTCAAGTTTCTCTTCTATCTGCTGGGAGGCATCTCTATAATAAATGCCGGTTAATCAGCATCACAGAAACCTTCCAGGTGGCCGGAAAGGGAAAAAAAAGAGAGGAGGGTAATCAGTTTTCTTTATAAAGGATGTGACTGTGAAGGTGCCCAGTCCCTGATGCTCACACGTCATTGGAAAGGAGTTAACCAGGTGGTTGTACCTCTCTGCAGGGAAGGCTGAGATTTTTAGCCTCTAACTGTGGAGCCATGTGCCCAGTTTAAACTTAGGAGATTCCATAACAAGCCCGGAGAGAATAGCCAACATTGGGAGACCCCTGTGCTAACCTCTTGCTTTGGTGTTTTTACAGTCATGATTATACTTAGGGTGAAGATGCAAATAATGAGTTTTTTATACGTTCATGGATCCCTAAAATCGGTTAACTGTGAAAAATCTGTCTCGTTCTGCTTTTAATTTTGCTTATTATATATAGTTTATCAAATTCCTAAATACTGTAAATAAATTATAGGATCTCTGTGAAGAGGTGTTTAAAAAACATCATTATTTTGACTGAGTCTTGGAGAAATTTTATGGTTATAGAGGTAGCCCAGCTTATCTTTGTAACTTCTATCCTTTCTCCTCTAAGATGCATAGAGATAATGTGTTACTGGAAATAGTGCGAGGCACCTTCCCTTGAGAGTACTTAAATCCCATGGTGTTAAGAGACACAGCTAGTAAACAGTAAAAATTATAATACAGTAGTTCCCTGGGGCATATGTTCCAAGACCCCCAGTGGATGCCTGATACGACAGAGAGTAGCAAACCCTATTACATACTATGTTTTTTCCTGTATGTACATATCTATGATAAAGTTTAATTTATAAAAAGCACAGTAAGAGATTAACAATAATTATAAAATAGAACAATTATAACAGTATACTGTTAACAAAAGTTACATAAATGTGGTCTCTCAAAATATCTTACTGTACTGTACTTACCACTTCTTGTGATGAGGTGAGATGATAAAACGCCTGTGTGATGAAGTGAGGTGAGAAACAGGCCACAGGTAACTGAAACCACAGAATAAAGTGAAACTACTGTATCATTAATTGTAGTTGCTCCTAGAATAAAAGAATTAAATATAATGGGATTATTATAAAAGTATTAGAGGGTTGTTATTAACAGTTCCACTTTTGGAGAGGTTAACTTATAACCTGTTAAAAGTTGATAATAAAACTTAGTGACTTGCAAAGTTGTTTAGTTTCCATAATATTAGCTGTTGGTAAGAAAGCAGGGAAATGAGAGGTCACCCAAGAAGTATAACTGTACACCAGTCTAACAGAAGTGTTTCCCCATCACTTCCATTCCTCTAGTATACCAGGTAACCTGGATTTTAAAAACCATGTTTGTGCAATTTTGAAGTGGTGTTTTTTACTCCCAGAAATCTGATTCACTAATTCATTAATGGCACAGTCCAGAATGGGACTGTTCAGTGTGGTAGCCACTGGCCACATGTGGCTATCGAGCACTTGAAATATGGTCATTTCATAAGTGTTAATATATACTGGATTTCAGAGAATTGTTATGAGACAATAATATAGAATATCTGATGATTTTTAACACTGGTTGAATGTTTATGTGATAATATTTTACATATATTGAGTTAAATAAAATATATTATGAGCAATGTCACCTGTTTCTTTTCACTTTTTTAATGTGACTACTAGAAAATTTTAAATTACATTGTGACTCATATCATATTCCAATTGGACAATGCTGATTTAGAAGCTATGTGAGAGAGAGAATAGATATCTCTTTTTTCAGGCTTGAACTGACCTATTGTGTGGCACATTGTCCTAATCCAAAGGTTATAGAGTTCTAAACTAACAGCCTCCCCACTTTACACCCTCTCATACCCCAGAGCAATGTAAGGGCACTGAGAGTGTATCCCAGAGTTGTTGGCCTTGGGATGAAAACTTTCTAATGGTGGATGTATTACTACTCTGCATGATGATCCTTTCCACTTATGGACAATTCAATCAGAAGCCCTTTCTTTACAGCAGGAAGAAATTTGGCTCTCTGTACTTTCATCTTCTAAGACCTTTTCCTGTAGCATAATTAAGATAAATCTAATCCTTCTGGCCATATGAGTCTTACCATGCAATTCAATTTTAAAATGGCAAGGTACTATATAAGGAACTATGTCCATTCCATCTTCCCCAGCTCAAGTCAACTCCTTCCCAGGGCAAACGGAACAACTCCCATTCTTCTTCATTGTCTGAAACTTTCTCATTTGTCAATAGAAGTTCTTTCATCAGAATATTTATTCTCCAAAACTCTGCAAATAGAGGTCTGTAGACAAGGCAAGGGTCATGATGAGGTGAAA
Organism: Smutsia gigantea; assembly: GCA_032199065.1. Taxonomy (NCBI): domain Eukaryota; kingdom Metazoa; phylum Chordata; class Mammalia; order Pholidota; family Manidae; genus Smutsia; species Smutsia gigantea. The sequence goes on from JAVSCE010008435.1 coordinate 116,294, forward strand.
ATATTCCCTAGTGAACTGACCTCTAAAAATGTTCATCTGCGCTCAAGCATCATTTTCAGTTTAAACACCAGTGTCTCTAGGACACAACAGATTCTTCCAAAAGGAGTGATTTAGTACCAGAGGATTGAAGAGCACCAGGAGGAAATTGACGAAGCCCTTCAAGGAATGAATGGCTTTTATGATGATGTAGCAAAGTCCATATGCTGTGAATTGTCTCTTACACTGTGAAACAATTTTTCTGTCAGGAAAGGTTCTTTGCAGACAAAAAAAAACACCATCACCCTTACGTGACAGGTTGAAAAACAGGGCCCAAATTTTAGATGAGTGAATGAATGAGGGAATATCTAGGAATGTAAAGTTTACATTCTGGAAAACAGAATACTGTATTTTCTTGACATTCTAACTTTCTCTCTCAATTCTACATCATTCATTTTTGAGAAATTCATTGCCTATTCATCTGGTCTCTCTTGCCACTTTCTTGATGTTTTAAGTATCTTATGATACCTCAGAAGGCCTTTAGAGTGGTGGCTCCCCAAAAGGTATGGCCATGTCCTCATCCCTGTAACCTGTGAATGTGATCTTATTTGGATAAAGAGTCTTTGCAAATATAATTAAATTAAGGATCTCAAGATGGGTTCTGGGTTATCTGGGTGGACCCTAAAGCCAATACCAAGTGTCCTGTTAAGAAACAGAAGAGAAGACACAGAGGAGAAAGCCATATGGAGACTGAGCAGGGGCTGGAGTTATGCAGCTACGAGCCGAAGAACACTGGAGCCACCAGCAGCTGGAAGAGGCAAGGGAGGGTTTGCCCGGGGAGCTTTCAGGGGGAGCACAACCTTGCTGACACCTTGATTTTGAACTTCTGTCTTTCAGAACTGTGAAAAAAAAGAATTTTGTTGCTGTAAGCCACCAAATTGTGGCACCTTTGTTATGTCACCCTTAGGAAATGAATGCAACCTTTCTTGATATTTTTTTAAAAAGCCTTAATGTATAAACTAGGTGAGGAGAAGGGAAGGAGCTAGTGAACTTTCATTCTTTACTTTTGGCCCAGATAGACATTCTACTGTTCTTTGGTATCCATGTTGGAGTGATGGTATAACATGTCAAGTTTCTCAGCCCTACATCTTAACCCCTATCCTGCTGCTGTCTTGATAATATAAGCAAGTTGTTTTGTCTCTTTGGGTCTAAGTTTGCCCATTCCTCAAATTAAAATAGTAAATTAGATCAGAACATCCCAAACTGCCATCTTGAGGAATTCTGCTTTGAAGGATGTAAATGGTGTACCCAACAGTGCCCTTCCCCAAAGCTAGAGACTGGGGTGGGTAATATTCTATGTTCAAATATATTTAGGAAGCTCTGGGCCAGATATGTGCTATGTCACTCACCCCTGGATGTAGTTAATTTGGATGAGGGGTAGACATCTGTCCCAAACTGGACCACACAGAGTCTCTCTCCTGAGAATTTGAAATTGAGACTCAGAAATTCTAGTCTTTGTTGGTTCCTAGAAATAGGGATAAATAAACTCAGGGGCTCTTATTTGGTCACAGTCCTCCCTAGGTACAGAAAAGCAGAGACGGCTACACTGCAGGGAGATGAGAATGGAGCAGATGTGCAGAAAGAAGCAAAAATAGGAGCCATACCTCAAAGAGAGAGAAAGATGGAGCAATTATCTCCTCGTGGATTCTGGCTTCTTCAGTTTCCGTGAGACACTTCTGTGACTGTAAAATAAACTCTCCTCTTTTTTTGCCTAAGCTAATTTGAGTCGGGCTTTCTTCCTCACATCCAAAATAGCATTGCCTGGGACAGGAAGATCAGCCCTTGGAAACTAAAATCTTAACGGTGCATCTAAAATACTACACAGAAGAATACTGTCAAACAAATCCCTGTCAATCCCTCTGAGGGATGGGAGTTAAAGGTCAGAAAAGTAATAGAGGAGAGGAAAGTAAATTTTACACACTTCACAATTGATTTCATCATTTACGTTTTAGCACTAGTTTAGTTAGCAAGAGGGAAGCATAAAATGTAATGCATAACACCTGTTCTCAAGGATTTTTACTATAGTACTCCTGATTCCAAACTAGTATTTTTTTCAAAATAGATTCTTGATGGCAGCTGTGTATAATTTATAAAGGGTCACCAGTTTTAATTAAGTGGAACAAAATTACTCTTTCCATGATATTATGTAAGTAGGAGTAAAAAAATACTCCATTTAAAGGAGTGTCCCCAATTTCAATGGGTTTACTAAACTTCAAAGAGTAACTATGAGATTGTCTGGTTTATGGAAATGTATTCAAAACGCTTCTTGTCCATGTGTCTAATCTCATCCCTTTAAGAGAGTCTAGGAACTTTATCTTCAGGTGATTTGCACCCACCCAGAGAAAGTTGCCATCTGTGGTTTTGATCTAGAAACCACTATTTTTCAAAGAATTAAAAAGGACACATTTATACATCAAAGGATATTCAGATGAAAAATTTAAAACTCAGGCATTTCAGACTTCAAATAACCATATGTTGTGTTTTTCACAGCATGTCATGTTGTGCTCTAATGAGTGTTAGCTCTTTAGTATTTGTAATTTCTTAAGGCATATCAAGCAAGCAGTAATGGTCTTAAATAGTCTTTCATGTTAGACCTCTTGGGGGATTCCTCAGCAATACGTGCCTCAAAAAACAGAACCCAGGAGGAGTTCCTAACTCCCCACTGGGCAGTCTGTCAGATCTCACCAGGTGCAGGTGTGTGGCTCCCCATGGTTGGAAGAAAATGCTGGTGAGCCAGGCCATCACCATAGGAATTCTGGTGAAGAAGATTTGAACTTCAAAGCAGCAGCAGAGCCCTTCAGAACAGTACTCATCAAATGGTTATTTTAGGGAGTCAACTTTACCTTGGCCAAGGTTTCTATTGATTTTTTCTCTTTTGCTTATATTTCACTCCCCATTATACACTGTTGTTAATGGCCTAAAGACAGGAGGAAATGCACCCAAAGAATTCCTTAACTTACAGGATTCTAGAAATACAGAGGACCCTTTTGTCAAATTTAAGTTCAAATTTGAAATATTTTTAAACATTCATGTTTTTCTGATTTTGACAGTTAACACATCTTCATTGTGGAACACAGTGGGCAGGGTTGGCGCAGAGTGGAAGACAGGAAGACAATAATAACCATTTAAACTGTCACTAGCCCAAGCCACCATTTTCCATTTCAGCAAATTTTCTTCCAGGCTCTTTTGCCCATGCGTATATATTTAACCTTCTTGAGACTTTTTTAAAGCTCAAAACTATGGCTAAGCCTTTCCCAAAATATTGCAAACAATATTTGTAAACAATCCTTTTCAAGGTTGGTACAACCATATATTTGGAAATAAAAAAGCTCAGCAGAAAGTTTTAAATGCCTCTTCTTAGGGTTAGGGTTAGGGTTAGGTTTGGGTTAGGGTTAGGGTTAGGGTTAGGTTTGGGTTAGGGTTAGGGTTAGGGTTAGGTTTGGGTTAGGGTTAGGGTTAGGGTTAGGGTTGGGTTAGGGTTAGGGTTGGGTTAGGGTTAGGATTAAGGTTTGGGTTGGGTTAGGGTTAGGGTTAGGTTTAGTGTTGGGTTAGGGTTTGTATTAATAAGCTCTGTGGAGTTCCACTGAGTTTGGGTTAGGGTTAGGGTAAGGGTTGGGGTAGGGTTAATATTAGTGTTTGGTTACAGTTAGGGTTAGTAAGCTCAGTGTAGTTCCACTGAATTTGGAGACCCACACTTGGAGAAGATAGTTTTCATCACCTTCCTGCAGTATAAATGGAGACTCTGAATCTACTTCATTAGATAAGTGATGTCGGCTGTACCTTGTTATAGAGCTTTTTACTGTGGATGATGGCCTTTTCAATCATGTGTTCATGGTGTTGAAATCATTGCCAGCCACAAATCACACTTCTCAATGGTGTTCAAAGCCACCACATTTGTTATGTAGTCTTAGCTCATGTTGGTATCTGGTCATAAACATCATTTTTAATGACTGTTTTATCAGTCCACGTTTTTGCCAGCAGCAGTCTAGCTAATTCAATTCATTAATTTCAATTTTTACTGAATGTAAATATGTTCATCTCTTGGATGGCCCAAGAACCAAGCTAGAGAAATATAAAGCCCAAATTACAGTACAAAGATGGTTCAGGAATTAACTGCGCCATTGTTCTGGGAGGTGGGACGTTGCTGCTGGAATGCTGGAGGTGGGATCCTCTGTCACCACCTCCCTAAGAGCTCAATGTCTCTCTGTTATCATCCACCACCCATAGCAGAATGGATTTTTCATAGACACCTCCTTCTTCTCACCACTCTTTTGAATTGAAATTTTATGAAAGCAAAGTCTCCAGCAAGTGTCATTGGGGGAGTGAGCATCACATACCCATGCTCTACCTGTAAGGGAAAGTGGGAAAACTAGTTGGTGATTCTAATTTAGGAAAAGAAAAATTCTGCACATATCCGAAGGCTATTCATAAATTGCTGGGCAGAGAAAAAGGGTAAAAAAATCCAAAACAATTGGGTAATGCTTTATTGTATAAATGTTTCATAATATTTAATAAGGTCCTTATTGTTGAAAATTGGGGCCATTTAAGAAAAAATATATTTTTACTCATGTTTGTTGAGGTGTAATTAACTAAGATTCACCCTTTTCGGGTGACAGTTTCATGAACATTGACAAAGGCAGAGTCATGGAGCAGCTACCATACTCAAGATGTACAACAGTTCCATCCCCCTCCAAAATTCCCTCACCTGCCACCGTCTAGGCAGTCCTTCGCACTCCCCTCAATGGCAGGCAATTAATGATGGACTTTAATCCTGACAGTTTTTCTTTTCTTAGAATGTCATATAAAAGGAATGATATACTATGTATCCTTTTTTGTCTGGCTTTTTCCACTCTGATTCTTTGATACTCATGCAGGTTATTATGTGTCTGTTGGTCATCTTTTTTTATTGTTGAGTAGCAGTCCACCACACGGATGTACCATCCTTTGTTTACCCAGTCCCAGCCGAAGAATGGTTTGTCTTCTAATTTCGAACAATTATTAATACAGCTACCATAGACATTGGCATACAGGTTTTTGTGTGAACAAAAGTTCATTTATCTACAGTAAACACCTAGGACTGGTTTTACTGGATCATATGGTAAGGGTGTGTTTAACTTGGTAAGAAACTGACAAACCGTTTTCTAAGGCAGGCGTCACAGTTTGCATTTCTACCAGCAGCATATGAGTTCTCCTTGCGTCCTAACTGGCACTCAGTTTTGCTTTCCTTTAGCCATGCTAATATGTGTTAAAAATAATATTGATGCTGGACCTCGATGAAACTCGAGGAAAGAGAAGAAATATCACATGGGAACCCCAGTGAAAATTCACTCTCCTTCTCTTCCTTTCTCCCTTTGCTCCTCTAGTCCTCCCCCCCACAAACTTTCCTTACAAAATATCATATAAATTGAGAACATAAAGAGAAATATAAAGTAGATGCAAGTGGGGTTTGATGAATTAGTAGTTGGTTACCTGGCCAAGCCCCAAAAAGTTCCATGTAGGAGAAGGTCCTTAGAAAAGAGCTAGAAGACCTGTTTCGTAACACATTTTTATTTATCAAAAGCCTTTGGAATTTTTTTTGATTTTGGTATCATTAATATACAATTACATGAGCAACATCGTGGTTACTAGATTTCCCCCATCATCAAGTCCCCCCCACATACCCCCTTACAGTCACTGTCCATCAGCGTAGTGAGATGCTATAGAGTCACTACTTGTTTTCTCTGTGTTGTACAGCCCTCCCTGTGCCCCCCCTACATTATGTCTGCTAATCATAATACCCTCTTTTCCCCCTTATCCCTCCCTTCCCACCTTCCATCTTCCCCAGTCCCTTTCCCTTTGGTAACTGTTAGTCCATTCTTGGGTTCTGTGAGTCTGCTGCTGTTTTGTTCCTTCAGTTTTTGCTTTGTTCTTATGCTCCACAGATGAGGGAAATCATTTGGTGCTTGTCTTTCTCCACTTAAGCCCTTGGAATTTTGAAGGATACCCTTGCACATAGAGATAAAAGCACCTGGAAGTCCAAAAGTTAGTTATCGATATGTGCACTTCCTCCACTGAGCGTGTTGTGACTTTACATGTTCCCTTAATTTCTCTGTCTTCTAAATTTGCCCTTTGTATTGAACCTGCTCATCAAGGTTGTGGTTTGGCTCAGTTCCTGGCTTCAGCACTTCTCCTTATCCACCACCCTTCCCCCCAAACAGCACTTGGTATCAAATTCACTTACTCCCCTGGCTTTGGACCTGCCAGCGTCAGCATTTAGACACCTGTTATTGGCTTCTGACCAAAAACTCAACTGCGTAAGCACAGGATGGGAACTCATGAATTACTCCTGCTACCTATGGAAATGACAAAAGGTTTCTTATGAGTCACTGGAGTAGTACAGTAAGTGGGAGTGCTAAAAAATAGTCATGTGTCCTGAAGCTATATTAATAGACACAGAGAGGATTGGTCACCAATGGAGATGTTCCCTCTTTACTCCATCAGACCACATTTAGAATATCAGCTTCAGTTCAGGGTAACACACTCCAAGGTCGACAATGACCAAAGGGGTGTATCTACCTTCACCTCCCACCCTGATCTGGTTTCTGTCATACCAAGGTACTGGTGGCCTTTTTGTGAGCCAGTGGACACGCTTTGTGTCTTACCATCCATACCTGACCTCACTATAGCCTTTCATGTATCGGCCACTTCTTTCTTCGTCTACTTTGGCCTCTTTTACTTTTTCAATTACTTACCTGACCATGACTTTTTCTCCTCCAACTGCACAAACACAGATGTTCCAGTTTCCAAGCCCACTGTTCTTGTAAAACCTTTGAAAGGGAGAGCCTTTCTATTGCTGTAGCTTCAAATGCCAAATATATGCCATCGACTCCCAAGCCCTTATTTCTAGCCTTGACCTTTCTGAGCTTTTCTATGTACCCTCTTTTTCTTTCTTTTTTGTTTTTGTGTTTGTGTGAAAATATTTTATCAATAAATGCCCAGAAGACAACAAAGTCTCTAAAGGGAATGACAAAATGTCAAAAGGAGATCTTCCTTGGTAAGACAAATCTAGTGGACATTACTTGCAATCTGGAAGCCCTTCCAGATAACACTTAACCATTGAAACACTTATTTTGCCTGAATTGCATTCTGGGAAGAGGTGCCTTCTTGAAGAAATGGGATCATTATGGCCTCTCCAAGTTAGGATCAACTCTGGAGAGGGAACGTTGCTGAGCCTTGCCTTTGGAAATGGTACGCTGACAGCCAACAACTCTTCCTTTTACCTTCTCAAGAGGAGTCTGAAGTGATAGACCTGGAAACTTAAATCTAAGGGCTTTCCTTTTTTGTAATTTTTAGTTATTATTCTTAGGTCATTTATCTTCTGACAGCAGCTGAAAGCAAAAGTTTGACTATTAAAAAAACCCTACTCTTTGCTTTTTTGTAGATAAAAAGAGAGGGGGGAAGTGACAAGAAGGTGCCTTACTCTGGGCTGGGATTGGGAAGAGAAGTTTTTGGAGAGAAAGGGTGCTAGACTCTGAGATAGGGGACAGTGAAGGAGAGAAGGGGAGTTTTGAGAAAGCTGCTTCAAGGAAGAGGGGAAATACAAGGCACTTGTTTGCAACTGTTATAAAGACTGAACAGAAGAACTCAAAGCCATGTCACATTAAAAAAAATAATTTGGGTATATTTTGTCTGAAGAAGGGATCTCAGTTGTTTGAATCTGTGAGGGAAAGAATTTAGAATGTTGTAAACAGCCCTGATGGATAGAATTGGACCCATGGGATGGACATTATACTTGCGGATGGTGGTGGAGGAAGAGTGGAGTATGAGACAATCTGTTTGCTCTCTGCCCATCAGAGCTGTCTGAAAACGGAATGATCTCCTCTGGAAGATAGTGACTTTTCCATCCCTGGTGGATGACCACTTAGCAGGAAGGCTTTAAAGGGGAAATGCAAGAGCTATGGATGCATTTGCCCTGAATGAACATTAGGGTATCTTCCAAATGAAGAGTCTATGCTTCTTTAAATATACTGAGTATGTAAATGTGCAAAGAAAACTCCCTGTCTTCCAAAATGTATTAGTCAAGGCACGTAGGAAATCATTAGAAATTTCTTGGTGGTGCATAGTTAAGTGACAAAATCAATGTTGTCAGCATAACAGCCAGAATTCAGAGAAAGAAGCCTTGAAATGATGCGGGGAGCAGCATGTAATGCTCATGTGTCCTATGTGTTGGATAGACAGAAAAAGAACATCCTTGGTGAGAGATGGCGTACTAGACGATGTGGAGTAAAGTGGTTGTAAGCCCAAGACCTTTTATTCAGCCTTCATTAAAAATCTAAAAGACAATCGCAGGTCACCAGGCACAATATTCTAGCAAGAAAACTAGAAGGGCAAAAATTTGATACAAGTGCTTTAAAAAATGTGATGTCCTGGGCATTGTATTTTAACAGGAAAGGAAGAGGAGTTAGGACTATTTACAAATTGGTTACCTTGCACTTACAAAGAATAACGAACACTGACCAAGTTAGTTAAGTTTTTGGTGGGAAGAAATAGAATTCCTAGCTGGTTTAGAATTTTTTTCTTTTGTTCTTTTAAGAAGGGAAAAGAGCTTTCCCTCAAAAATGGGTGTGTGTTTATAGTTATTCCCCAAGGACTGAGCCTTATCTGAAGACTACAATTCTGTGCTCTAGAAAACCACATCTGTCCTTGGCATATTTGTTGCAGAGAATTGTGCTAGTTTATCTGAAGTCATACGCTATGTTCACAGGTCAAATTTTCTCACTCACTTTGAGATAATTAACATGTTGCTCATTGTTATAATTATTCTAAGCAGTACATGAACAGTATGAAATCTATTGCTGAGAAAGGAAAAAAAACCTTTTAGATCTTTCTTCTTACACAGTTTTAAAAATATTAAAAAAAATTAAAAACCAATGCAAAAAATCAAATCTGATATATTATTGGACTGGGGTTCACCTAATGATGAGTGGGGCTAGGGCAGCACATAGGCATTGGGAAGTATGTGAGAGGAACCATCGTCTGTTTATTGTTAGTCTAGTATAGAGGCAAGAGTTTGGGTTTTAGATTCAAACAGGAGTCATTTGAATCCTGGCGAGGTAGGCTTATTACACTGATGGCCCCAGTTAATGGGCTCCCTGGACTGATGCCCAGTGTGACCTGACTTGCACCTCTTCCCATCCCTTGAATCTTGGCCAGCCTTGTGACTTGTTTCGGCCAATAGGATATGGCAGAAGGGATGTCCCACCAGTTTTGAGCCCAGGTCTCAAGGAGCTTCTGCTGCCACAGGTTTTTCCTCTCCTCCCTCTCTCTGAACCTGGCTTCTAACACGAGAACAAGACTGAGTCGGCCTGTTGGAGAATGAGAAAACAGCTTTCTTTTTCCCCACATATCTTTCTCAAACCAATGTACAGAAAAGCTGCCCCCAACATGATTCAGGCAACAAGCAGAGAGGGGGTTGTGGTTTGAGGTGTTACCAGGAGAGGCTACCCCTCTGGTCAAAATCAACTCAGTAACTCACAGGAACTCTTCATGACATAAACCCACTTTCCTACCCCAACAATTCCACTTGGAATTGTGCACCATAAGCATACTCCTTTGTGTAGAGACCAGAGGCAGAAAAACACAACCACATCTGCAGGTCTGGACCAGCATCCACAGAGGACTCAAGATTCCTGGAAAGACGGTGTAGGGGCTGACGTAACGGGATCCTGATAAACGTTTTCTTCAGGGTATCTCTCTGTAGGCAGTTGGATTTTGGATTTTAGTCCATGACGGAGAAGAAATAAAAGAGGCAAGAAATAAAGAGCAGGCTTAGAAGGTTCGATATACAGCAACAGCGACTCACCTTTTCATCTTAGAATGCTGTTCCTCCCAGCTCAGGAATGACATTCGCTCAAAAGGTGAAACCAGCCCCATTCCAAATAAATATGACATCTGGAGACCTCTTCAAGGATGAAAATTTTATTGGAATATAGGCACTTGGCAGAGTAAATATGTGGTTACAAAGTGTTTTATTTGCTTTGTATAGTGACCAGAAATATCAATCCGCAGTGTAGATTTCTCTTGAAGTTGCAGACTTCAGAAGGCAAACCCCAAACCCCATCTGTGTATGGTGAAGAAGGCACGTGTAGCCAATGTCTTCACCCAGTGAAACTCTATTATTGTCTTAGTCAGTGGTGTCCTTCCCTTCCCCATATTAATGTTGCTATGCAGCATATATCATTTAGCACTTTTTATAAAGAGATAAAATCATCTGTCTGAAGAATTGTGAATCCCTTTGAAATCACTGGCTCCGATTGGGAGGGTTAAAAAACCAGATTTGAGCATCTTTGAAGTAAAATGTAGATTGGGCCTAAAGACCTGCGGTTCTTCACACTCAGCCTTTTTATAAAGCTTTTGGACAAACTGGAATCTTATCCTAGTGTTCTCCAAGATACTTTTCTTGAAAATTCAAAGTTCACTCTGCATAATGCAAGGCACTACTGTCTCTGCTCTAAGCTGCAGAGGAAAAAAAAATGCCATGCTAATTTTTTTCAAGGAAAAAATTATTTCTTTGTGAAACACCAATAGCAACATAACTAGTTTAATGCCGTGGAATTTTTGCCAAATACCATGTCTTGAGATTTTACGCATTTCTAATGTATTTGCCCAGAGGAGCGATCCCCAGAGCAGCAGGCAGAGGCTTTTCATGTTTCTGATTTAAATCACAATAACCTTGCTCCAACCTGGAAACCACAGAAACCACACATGTAAGTGTATTAAAAGCAAGACAAATCCATGGTAAAATGAAGTTACTCCATTCACCAAGTTAAATGAATAAGGAATATTTCTAATGCACTTAAGTTTCCTGTTCCATCTCCAAGTGGAACAATCATCCCACCTTGTCTAGTGAACTTCTGGGAAATACGTATAGAAAACTTTGTTTTAAGTACACCCTTCCACTTAGTGTGCCATCCCTTGATGCTCATCCACCCAGTGCACTGAAAATGTACTTTGGAAAAATCTCTTAGCTTTGGAGGCCTCGAGAAGCCCTGAGATGAGCAAAGGCAGGAAGCTGAGAAGCCGTGGGCTCAGCCTGGGCTGGGACCGCCTTGTTTGCTACTGTTTTCCAGGAGGGAAGGGCAGTCCTTGGCAGGGCCGGGCACTGCTCCTGTGGCTCCTGGCCTCGCTGGGCAGTGCATCTGACCATCTGGCCGTCTGTTGCTTGGGCTCTAGACTTGATTTAAGGCAAGACTCCCCATGGGCAGAAAGCCCAATTAAAAGCATCTCCCTGCCTGGCAGCAAGCCCCAAATAGCCCCAGTTACAGCGTGTGGCATGCTCAGTGCTCACATTTCCTGAGCAGCTGGCCACAGGCCATTTCCAGTGCTAGGCACTAGTAGTAACAGAGTGACTGGAGAAGGCAGGGAGCCCTTATTTAAGGCTTTGTTTCTAGCAGGAAGCACATACTAGGACTAAAGCCTAGTATCTGTCCTGGAAGAATCTGGAAGTAACCATCATTTTAATATTGTGTGCTAAATGCAAGGACGTGAGCGTGCAATGAGGGGCTGCTGCAGAGACCGGGGGTGGGGGTGGGTAGGGGTGGGGGGTTGGCGGTGGGTGCGTCCACCTGAAACCGTAAGGAGGTCCTTCAGAGATGTGAGGGCCTAAACACTAAGAAAAGTCGAAACAATTCAGCGTGAGAGAGTATCCTCATACTGATTCTTTCTCATCATTTTTACCTGGAAATCTGAGAGATTCTTCATGGGAAGGAGAAGAGAGAGGTACTTTAATTCCTGGTTAAATAGTTAAACTACGACACTTTCTTGACAGACGGATATAAACTTGCTGATCTGATCAAAACAAGCTTTAGGAAATAAGCTGTTTAACGTTAACCATTGCAGGTCCTAAAACATTTAGAAGATGTATCGGTGTCCATATCCATGAAAATGTAAGTTCTGGGAGAAAGGAGCAGCGTCTTTTCCTCCAAAGTATCTCTGGCACATGGGCCCTGATAGGGTCAGTTTACTTGCTAAATGATGACGGAACGAACGATTTCCAATTTGGGTGATGATATCTTTGGACTTTGGAGTTACACATCTTGGCTTTGCTCTTTCTTTCTCTCTCTCTCCCTTTTCTTTCCTTCCTCCTTTTTCTTCATTTTTTTCACTTACTTTAGTCCCTCCTGGGAATGAGCCAGGACTGTTTCAATGGAAAGAAAGCTGTCATGGTTTGAAAATTGGCATTTTTTTTTAACCTTTTAGATTAAATTCCCATGGAATTTTTAACTTATACTAGACAAAGAACTGTACCTTTTTTTTTTTTTGACACAATGCCTAACAAAGCATGTGGCACAGAGGAGTCGTTCCCATAATGTCTGTTTAATTGGCTTTACACTCCGTAATTTAGAGAAGGTCTTTCTTCTCTGCCCGGTCTAAGGCTAATCTGGAATGCTTTCAGGCTGAAACATGCCAAGGAAATTTTCTTGCCTCATCTTAATTTTCCCAAAAGGTGATTAATTATTAAGCATCAACAAGATTAATTGAGAAGAGGTTGATAGTAGAATTAGCAACAGGTTCAGACAGTCTGTCCCGTAGACCACAAGCTTCCAATTCCTCCATTTCCACGCCTCTTCCACTGAGATCTCTGGGGCATAATCTCTCAGGCTCTGGGGGGCTGCGCACAGCAGAGTTAACTGCTGCTCACCACCGACGCTTTGTTACAGCCTGACTGTGGGTGAATGCTGAGTCTTTAAGAGATGGTGATGTTGGTACAGTAGATGGTGAAGCTGGGTTTACAGTATATGTTTGCATTCTTACAAAAACCTAAAAATCCTTAAAGTGCATTAGAAGAAAATGTGCAGAATATATTAAAAACCGTGCTCCTACTGCTTTCTTAGTCTTAATTGCAACACCATTCCCTCCCTCGGACACCCAAACACACCATTACCTGTGTAAATCCTATTAAAATGCTAAAGCAATAATTCGTGGTAGAACAATTCAATTCCACAAAGATTTGCCTCGGTGCTCATGGCCCTGTATTTTCCTCTGCTTTTGTTACACAAATTAAGGAAGTACTTAATACATTTGTTTTTTGGAAACAACTCCCATGCGTCCCCCTAAGCGTACCCATAATCATAACCCTTTCGCTGAGTTTGTTTTGCCAGGTTGTCCGTCACTCCTCTGAGGGCTGCTCTGGGGCACTCTCACTTGCATCCTCTTTCTGTGCACCTAGGACATCGGTGTTCGGAGTGTTCTCTACCACCCACTCACACCCGTGAATGTGGGCAGCCTTAAACTCCTCGGCACCCCCGCCAGCAGCAGCCTGGGCCGGCCTGGTCTTCCCTTCCGCCGCTGCTTCTTGCACAGAGACCTGACTCTCACTGGAACAGACAGGGTCGGAACTTGAAGTGCGATCTTGGGGCACAGCCTCACCCTCTGCAGAGCGCTCAGCCCCTTCTCCATGGGCTTCCGGGCTGGACGCCCGTCCTGCAAGCTCCCTGTCAGAGGGCTCCCCAGCCTCTGCTTTCTCCTCCGTGGGGCCTGGGCCACGGGTGCCCTCTGTGGGCCCTCCACAGGCTAGCTGAGCCTCCAGAGATGCCCCTGATTCCACCCCTCCGGCCTCGGCCTCTGGAGAGGGAGAACAGGCCTCCTTCTCACTGACTTCATTTTCTTCATAGTTGTCTCGACTGCAGGCAGCTACTTGATTAGCTTCTGTGTAGATCTGGGCTGTTTCCTCTTCTTTTTCAATTTCTTGAGGAACAGGGATCTCCTTATTTGTATCTTTTTCAATCTCAAGGGCAGCGGACTCCACTGGTACTTCAAGGGTCACCGTCAACAAATTTCTGATCTCCTTCAAGGAGCCTGAGGCAGAGCTGGGCTCTGGCATTTCGTGGGCGGGCCTTTCATCCTCGAGAGTCCCTCCAGCCTCCAGCTGCGAAGACAGGGTGCCCAGGGCTCCTGCCGTGTCCTCTGCAGCCACATGACTCACAACAGGGTCATTCAGGCTCGAAATGATCACCTGCCCGTCCCCACCTGGGGGAGGGCGGGGCACAGGGAGAGAAAGGCCTTCTCCTTTGGCCAGTGGACCAGGGACCCCAGGCTGCTTGCTTTCCTCTGACTCCTGGAACACTTCGTTACTCAGGACCTCAGTGTCCACAGCGCCTGGTAAAATGGCTGAGGCTCTCCTGGCAGGGCTGGCCTGGTTTGACCCTGCAGGGGTCTTTAGATCCGTTAAGCTGGAAACGCTTTCACTGGGCAAGGCCATGTTGTCTTCAAATAAGTTGTGTTTTTTCAGGATAGCAGCTTCCTTTATCACTGGGAGAGACCAGAAAACAAAGCATGCCATTAACATTCTGCCCTGGCCAAACTGGATTTTCTGATTTTATCCAGAAACAAAAGTCTTCTCTTAGCTTTTCTGGCTATCCTAATTTCTCAATTTCAAGTTCCAGTTCATATCCACCCTCTTCCGGGTAGCGTTCCCGGGTGACCAGATCCTGCAAACTTATTCTAAAACTCTGGACCTCTGTACTGTTCATTCATTCATTCCTCCACTTATTTATTCAAACAGCGAACATTTACTGGGTATGAACTATGGGACAAGCTTTGGGAATCCAAAGATGTATGAAATACGGTAAAAGGACCTCACAATCTAACAGTATTATCTGTATCACTCATGGAGGCCCTCATCACATTTAATTAACTGCTAAAATTGTGGTTTCTGTTTGTCTACCTCATCTGAAACTCCTCTAGGACAACGGCAGGTCTTAGAAGGCTGTATTTCCTGCTTTTTGTCATACATAGTTCAGCCCTGAATGTGAACGGGTACTCAGTACTGACCCCGGAGAGAATGCTGTTGACTTATAGCGTTCAAAATAAAAAACGATGGACAACCAGCTCAGTCTTAGAGACCATGAGAAGAGTAAAAGCAATAATAGTAAGGACAGCAACTGACATTCTTGGCCACAGGCCTCCACTTATGTCTGTGCAGGTTGTATATGCCCCGAAATTTCAGACCCAGCGGGGTGCCGTTCACACCAGAGACCGTGGAGCTCTGTGCATTCAGCTTAATCATCTTCCAGCAACAGGCAGCAGAGTCCAGCTCAGTATCAGTCTGCTGTGGCTATGTTTTACAGAGAACAGTCAAGTATCTGGAGAGAGGGAGCCCTTTTTATTTTGCCCAAAGGCACCGTGGTGGACTCGCATGGCCTTAGGCCCTCCCTCTGAGGTGCAGACACCATGCTAACATTTTTACATTCCTTATCTTATTGGATTATCTACTGTGACCTGGGGCTCATGCTTGGCCAGTCTTTGTGGAGGGTTTTTTGTGATACTCAACACCTACCCTATGGAGACCTGATATGTTTCAGGCTTATGGTTTTAGGGATGGCCCTCTCCAGCATATTTCTATCAAAGGTTTCCAAGCCAGACTCCTGTCCCAAGCAAGGCCAGATTCCACTGGACAGTGGGTGCTGGAGTGCTAACAAGACACAGAGGCCCATGTCATCACACTGTCTGTTCTGTCCAGCTGAGAGCTGGCAGGCCCTGCTCCAGGAATCACCTGCTCCCAGCTCTGGGAGGGGTTGTGAGCCTGTGGATATGAAGAGCCCCTTTTTTCCTTTGCTCTGTCTCAAACAGCTAGAGAGAGAGAGCTGTTCATGAGACACTCCAGGTTTAATCTCTCTAAACCTCAGTTTTCCCACCTGAAAAATGAAGCCTAAAATTCCCATCTCCCAGAGTTCCTTGTATGGAAAGAGAAATAATATCAAATGGGCCAAAACAGTGTGTGCCAAGTCACGGCTGCTCGGTCAAGGTGAAATCCCTCCCTCTCTTCCCCTTTTCTCTTGGTGTCCTCAGCACACCAATGCCAATTTCCTCCTCCCCTTTCACACCAGTGCAGAAAACCTAGCTGGCTGGCTGGGTCCCATTCCAGGGGTGCTCCCCTCAGTGTAGAGTTCCCTCCAGCACTGGGTGGACGTTCCTTACCTTTCAGACTTTCATCAAGGAGGATCTGATGTAGAATTTCCTCATAGACGTTTTCAACATGGATCATATTGGTGTGATCTGCGAAGATGAACTGCTCGTATTTCTGAAGCTCCTGGAGAGCGAGAGAGAAGATAAAGAAGACAAGGCACAAGATGTCAGTTCATAGAAGAGATATGGAAAGGCTGACCCTACTCATGGTGCCCTCCTTGGAGTATGGGGTGCTTAGCCATTAGTCATTCTCTTCCCTCTGCCCAGGCACTATTCCTTGTACTGGGCACATGCTCTATGTACCTTAGGAGACAGATCCCAGACATTCTGACCATCTCACAGCTTGGTCTGTGGGTCTGGGGCTCTCTTTTTAAAAATTTTTTATTATAACCAAAATATTTTCTTTTTTTAAAATATCAAGTACTTTACCAAGGTATAAGTTACATACAGTAAAACCCCTACATTTTAAAAGTACAGCTCAAATGGTTTTAAATATATAAATATATCACGTAACCATAACCCAGATCAAGACAGAGAATGTTTCCAGCTCCCCATCACTTTTTTGTCTACAACTTCCCAAGAGATAAACACTGATTTGGTATCTATCACAACAGATCAGTTTTTCTGGTTCTTGAACTTTATATAAATTGAATCATACATTTATATTTTGTATTTGTTCTTGAGATTCATCCACGTAGCTCATTCCTTTTTATTGATAAAAGGCATTCATTATGTGGATAAACTGAAGTTGTTTATCCATACTCCTGGTTTTCCATTTTGGACTGTTATCAATAAAACTGCTATGAACATTCCTGTGCATGACTTTTATGGATTTAAGGATTTATTTATCTTGAGTCTATACCTATGTGTGAGATTGCTGGTCTTAGACTAGATGTATGTTTGACTTTATTAGAATGGGACCCCTTTTCAGGTGTGGAGCATCCCTTGTCAAGGACTCTTCAGGCACATTCTCCTCTTTCCCTCCTACTGGTCCTGGCACTCACTGATTTCCCTTTAAGACAACCAAGGCGTAATGCAAAATCCTTTCACCCTTCCTGCTTTCCAGGGGTTTCCAATGGCTTGCCTGTTATCAGCATGAGAGCAGGACAGGAATTAAAATGTACCAAATCATATCCTAGTGATTAGCTGAGTAATCTTGGTACCCGAGGGTGCTCAAGTAGGGTTCCCCATACCTGGAGAGCCAGGGACTGAGCAGTGGGATTTGATGCCTTTTGCCTAAGGTTCAGAAGCCACCACATTCAGACAACTCTCAGTACTAGGACTCGGGGCTCTGAAGCCCCGAACCAGATCACAGCGGGCAATAGTGGGGTCCCTTTATACCCACGCCAGAGCAAAGCCAAGGACTGGAGGACATGAGCCTCCATGACCCCAGAGAGTCTGCGAGACAGAACTGACACACAGGTGAGAACCGTATGGAAAGAGCACTGCCCAGGAGACTGGGCACTGTCCTGGATCAGCTGTGGGGCCCTGGGCAAGTCACGTCATTGCTCCGTGTCTCTCTCTTCCTCTGCAAAATGAGGGGCCCAGGCTCACGTCTGCAATACCCTTTCATCTCCCTATGTGGTCTTCCACTCCTTACTCCCCTGACTGTTGTTTGTCCCTCAGGACTGGGTGCAAACATGACTGCAGAAAGTCCTCTCTGACCCATAAGCAGAACTGGGCACCCTCCGCAGAACCCAGACCATTGCTCTTCCCCATAAGGCTACTGCTGTGCTCATCACAGAGCATCCTGTATGCTATCTGCTGCCTCTAGGCTGTGAATCTGGGACAGCAGGGACATTGGCCTGGAGCAGTGCCTGGATCAGATGGGATACATATTTAATACGTGTTTGCTGAATAAATAAGTAGACCTTTAAAATTTCAAACAATTAAATAACTGTGCGGAAAGGAATAATTTCTAGGGATGTTCATACTGTTGTGACATGTCCAGCTTTATAAATCAGGTCTTCTATAGTGACTGATTGACTGTGACATATGTTTAATTCCCTGGAGCGCTGAAACTAGAACTCCTGAGGGTAGGTCTTGGGGAATCAGAACTTTTTTAAAAGCTCCCCAGGCAATTCTGATGTGCAGCTTGGATTGAGTAGCACAGGTCAGGGAAGGTGTGATTTAAAGAACCAAGGGAAACACACCTTAGTAAAATAAAGACTTCTATGAGGCCGATAATCCCCTTATTTATCCATTGTGTAATTCCAGATTTTTAAAAATCTCCTGACACTGAAACAATATCCTTCATTACTGAAAACTCTGGCTCTCAGTTCCTTCCGAAACCAGTCTCTCCTAATTAAAAATCACAAGATCCTTTTACAGATTGGGTACAACTGATTCTTAGAAAGAGGGGAAAAGATGAGAAGGGAAATTTTCTTTACCTTCCCTTCTCGGGGGAGGCGGCTCCAAGGCCCTGAACTGCCTTTGAGATAGAAAAAGAAAACCACCCTAAGCAGAATGCCTTCCTTTGGGGGTGGCTGAGCTTTTCTGTCCCCATCAGGCCAAGGGATAATCGTATTGACAGATTCTGTCCTCCCTTGACTCGATAAAATCCTTTTCTACGAAATAAACACACCCCAGAAATAAATGCCAGGTACGAGACATGTCAATGATGCTGAAGAAAAACAGCATTTACAGAATCTAAAAATGACCAAAGAAATTTCCATACTAAAATAACTTATGCAAAGGATTTTAATATTCTAATGCTTGCAGACTCTCTAAGATGACAAAAAGCCCTTTTTAAATTCTGAAAAGCTCTTTATCATTTGCTCCAAGAGGGAGCAGGCCTTGAAAATGCCCAGGCTCATAGATCACTTCTGAAATGTACAAGTAGTAATAGTAGCAACTTATACCATTTACTGAGCACGTGCCATGCATTTGGTGAGAGAGAGCTGGGAGCAGACAACGGTTGCCACCCACAGTGGGTCCATTACTTAATCCCCCAGGTTTCCTCACTTGGACAATGAGCATATAAATAGTTACTTCTCACAGAGGCGTCATAAAAATTACTGAGATAATCCATACAAAGTGTTTAACGTAGTACCTAGCGTATGGTAGGCACTCATGAAATGTTAACTGGCTCATTCTAGTTTCCGCAATCTTAAGAAAGATACTACAAAATATATTATATCCCTTTTCTAGAAAATGGAATCTAGTCCAAGAAAGAGGAAGTGACTCGCTCAAGGCCCCAGACTGGATATATGGAGGGGCCAGAACTTGAACCCGAGTCTTGAACCAGCCTCCACTGTCAGTTTGCCCATTACTCTGCTCTCAGACTAAGTCACACCTTCCTAATCATGGCTTCACTGGTGCCTGGTGTTCACAGCAGCTTTAAATGGTTTCAGTTTCATTGACTTCACTAATTAATTGACTTACTGGATTGAATAAATATTCTTCTGTAATCATGTTAAATTTAAGGTCTTTCTTGGATGTAGCAGTTAAATTTCAGAAGGAGACGTGTTGGACCTACAAGTCACACAATGAGGGACACCTGGTATTCTCAGGTGTTCTGTGGCAACCCTGAGCTTGGCCAAAAGGCACATCATTACCTTTTGAAGTTTTGTCTAGTCTAGCTGCTTGTCTTTGTACATAAAGTTTTATTGGAACACGGACATGCTGTTTGCTGATGTATTACTGTCTGTGACTGCTTTTGCACCACCATAGCAGAGTTGAGTAGTTGCAACAAACAGAGTATGCTCTGTGGAGCCTATAATTTTACTTTCTGACCATTTACAGAAGAAGTTTGCTAACCCTTCCCTGGTCTAGTCTACTGTTTGCAAGCACATCACGGGAAATGAACTTGACTGCACTTCACAGACAGTCAGAGTAGGCTCTCTGGAAAAACCATCCCCTTACGGGTTTGCACGTGGACGCCAGTGCCTTCTGCACAGTGGGAAGTGTGATCTGAACCAGGGCCTCTTGAAATATCCTCTTCCGGGTGGTGCTGCTGTCATAGTCATATTGCTGTCAACACAGAGAGAGAAACATGTGCTAAATAGCAACATTGCAATCTGTCCACTTCTGCATAAACTAAAGCTCAGGCACTCACTCCATTTCCCTCCCCTAACTACTGAGGTCCCTCCTGGTGTGTCCAAGGTCTCACGGATCTTTTAATGCAATTAGGTGGATGTTACATCTCACAATAACCCATCCTACCCCCTCCCCCCCAACACACACAGAGATATAGAAACTGAAGCAAGATCTGAACAGCAACTTCTGAGTCATATAGAACTGGGAGGTCGGTGTGTACTTCCTCGCCCTTGTCCTGTGTGTGCACATGGCACGCATGATCACCTACCTCTGTTACTCTACATATTGAAAGTAGGATTAGTGGGTTGTAATGATTTCCACAAGGGTAGTGAAAGCCTGGCTCCTGGCTCCCTCAACACGCGGCATGTTTACCAAGAAGTTTAACATCTAGAACAAGAAAGGTGATGCTTCCCTTTGTTCTGCACGGAGCACCCAAACCTAGAGACTGGAGTTTGGTTTTAGGTGTCACTTTAAGGGGATTGCAGATAAACTGGAGCACATTTATAGGCAGGTGAGCAGAATGGTCAGGCTAAATAAAGCACGATTAAAGAGATGAAGCATTTATACAGGAGACAATACCGTGAGGCAGAATTATAGCTCTTTTCAAACTACCAAAGGAAGTTTGAAAATGTGGAAGAAGGATATGAACAAAGAGGGTAGAACTAGAATTACCCAAGGTGAGAACTTGGGCTTAACATTAGAAAGTGTATTCTTGCAGCTCAAAGAGTTCAGAGAAGAAATGGACTGTCCTGAGAGGTATAAAATGTCCTGACACTGGAGGTGATATGGACTTTCATACTATCTTTTCTTTCTCAATGGCAAGTTCCTTATTATTGTTGTTACCATGTTAAATGCTGCTTTTAAATACAACGGTTTTGTCGCTGTTATTTCCTCCTGCTTGTAAGACATCAAGTCTGAAAATCAGGGACCACCTCCTAGGCTCTGTGGGACTTTGATCTCTGCTCTAAAGCACTGGTAGGGGAAGTAGGAGGTTAAAAAATAAGTGGACTAGGTTTTAGGATAGTTTTAGCTCTAGGCTCAGCATTGACAGCCTGTTGAGCTTATGTCAATTATGTTAGCTCTTAGCTTACTCGTCACTGCAAAGGGGACATATTTCAATTATCTCACAGGCTTTTTGTGACGATCAAATAAAAAAGGATAAGTTTTGAAATAAGCTTTAGAAATATAGCATATATGTACAAGCTTCTATTATTAAAACCACTTTGATATGTACTTAAGCCTTAAGCACATTAAAAAATAAAAACAATTTCATATGGCAGGTGTCTTTTGCTTGAGGTATTTTTTCCTTTGCCATGAGATTTAAAGTTTTCTAAAGAATGTTGGCCAATCTAAATGGATTTTACTATAATGTAAATAAACTCTTTGAAGAAAAAGGTTGTGCCTTGTCTATTTTTACATTCCATACAATACCTAACACAATGCTTTGCTTACAGTGGGCTGCAAATAAATAGCGAGTCCAATTGCTATGAAAGTAAGCTGGGACCTGTTCGAGCGGATGGACGATGCTAAGGACCTGTGGTCCCTGAAGTAGCCACTAGATGGCAGAACAGGCCTGAAAGTCGTGCTGGGGGACAAGCTGCTCCCTCCGGCCGGGAGATGGGAGAAGAGTGAGAGACAGACTTGATATTTTCCACTTAACAGAAGAAACGGGGTCGCATTCTTGTCTCAGGCATCCCACAAACGAGAGAACAGTTTTACCTTTAAGACTCGGAGCTTAACCTTCTCGATGGCCACTGCGGTTTTGGAGGCCTCTCCTTGGAGATGAGGCGAAAGCAACTGCTCAAAAGTGAACACCGCGTTCTCCATCAGCTAGACACCAAAGCGACACAGAAAACAGCCCCGTCAGAGCCCGGACGGAAGGGAGGCCATCGGGGACGAGGCCCCTCAGGTGCTCCTCTGGGGGTGGCCCAGGGCAAGAGGTCCTCATGCCAACAGGGGGGCTCCCTATGTTTTGTTCTGCGGATTATGAAATAAATAGGCACGTGACCACAGTGGGTTCAGTGAGAGGCGTGGAGATAAACACACGCACGCGTGTATGCATGAATGTGCATGCACATTTCCTTCTCTCTGTCTGCTCTAACTGGAAAAGACAGTATCACCTCCCACGGTCATCCCCACCTTCCACTCTCGGGCACCCACAGCCAGGGCTGGACAAGATGAGGAGAGTCTTCCCCAGCGACTCTTTGGCTGCTTTAATCCTTCCTCTCCACTTCTAGGTGGACGTAAACCACTTTCATCCTACCACTCTTCCTTTCTCTGCCAGGCTGGGAAGGAGGCAGGGTCAGGCTCAGTGGAGACCGTGGCTGACATGCTCCCGGCTCAGGAAACAGAAGTAGTTCAGATTTCTTACTCTCTGCATTGCATGGTGTCAGTTTCACCACGGTTCAGTATTTCAAAGGGGCGTCTGTTAACTTGTTGCCCAGTTTTTCTCCTTGTCTGTCTTTAAATCTCACAACTCAGAAGTTAGCTAATAAGATAACATCACTTAAAACTGCCGATAACTTTGGAGAAAAAAAAATGTTCCTTTCTTGCCCAAGCATCCCACAGGTTGGTTTCTCACTGCACTCTCAACACCCAAGTGAACCTATCTGAGAATCTGTCTCCTGGGCAGCTCCCTGAGCTGGGACCCGGCACAGTGTCCACCCCACAGAAAGGTTCCCCGGAATATCCGTGAAAGAGAATCATGCTCTTTTGGCTTCAATGACTACCTCCGTCTTCATCTGGAAAGCACTATTAATATGAGAAGAGATTGTGCTTTTCATCCCTGTTCCAGGAGAAAAGTTCTTTTTGGGGAAAAAAAAAGGAATCTATCAAGCAGACTCAAAACATCCAAATACGAAGGTGTGATTGATTGATTTACTCTTAACTAGGTTAGGGAATTGATTAAGCCCAGTGGTTCCCATCCTGGCTGAATATTAGAAGCAGTGGGAATGGGAATGGAGGTAGTTTTTTTTAATGACCAAAAAACAATCATAGTCACCGGAAGTGGGGTCTAGACATCAGTATTTCTGAAAAGTTCCCCAGATGATTCTAATGTGCAGCCAAGGTCAAAAGCACTGATTTGACCCATACAGTAATTATCAGTGAATGCGACTGTATTTCTCTGAGGTATTTCTTCTCTGTGATGGTCAACATGGAAGAAAGATGAAGCCAAATGGAAGGACAAGACTTGTCCTTGGGCTCAGTGCGGTGGCTGAGGAAACGGGCCCCATTTCCCCGAGCAGCGCAGCACACCAGCCTCACAAGCTGGCACTTGCTTCTCTGCTCTCTCCATCCTCACCCACCGTGATGCCCCTGCAGCTCCCACCTCTTGCATGTCGTTCTGTGTCCTCTGAACCACGAGATCGACGTGGGGGAATCTGAAGCGGCTCTTGAGATCCTGCAAGCGTTCCTGAAGCTGGTTGACTTTAACATAACAAGGCTCCATCTTCACAGAATCCAGTGGAAGATTCATAAGCTGGTCTAGATGCTGCATTTTGGTGAAGGGAAAAATGAGATGCATTAAATACTCAGACCCAGGGGCACTACCTCTTATACATTTATCACACAAATTCTAAACAATCCAGTGTATGTTATTAGAGTGAATCACTTCTCGGATCAGTACATCTGTGACATCTTCAATTGTCTTATTTCCCTCCTTCCATAGGTCCCTGGGGGCAGACCGGTAGAACAAACCGGATCACAGAAGGATGCATTTAGGGGCATCTAGTCTTTTTAAGCTCTTGATGGACTCCACACTTCCACTTCCAATGCTCGGGAGGCAGGCTCTTGGACACATGAAATTGCTGCTGGGCCCATGAACCTACAAAGCCTTCTTTAATGAGTGGCACCCTCTTAGAAAACCTGAGGGGATTCAGGATGTTCCTGGACTCCCCACAGTTCTCTGGGGCTCTGCCAATGTCCATGGGCTTCCCTCTCTGGGGTTCTCTATGGTGCTGGTGGGTGGGGAGGAGGGTGATAGGAAGAGGCCTGGCCTGGGAGAGGCATACAGTGTTAAAAACTGGGGTCCCTCTCCCTCCAGTCTGCACAAGTGGTAACTTGACTGATGAGGCCAGGGGGCTTCCAGCAAGAAGGCAGAGACAGACCTTGTTTGCTAAAGACCTTAGGTATCAACATACTCTCACACTGTGAGTATTATTGCCAACAGAACACATTTAAAAATAAGTTTAAAAATTCAATGTTGGCGATCTGGAATAGACAGGAGAGTTTGGTGGAGAAAAAAAGATAGAAAGGAAAGTTCTGAAATGGATGCCTGAGGGAGAACTGGGGATCAACATAGGGTGAGTGTGATTAATCTAGTGTGTACTGTTTGACTTTCAAGTCACAGAAAGGAGAAATTTAGATTCCTTGATTTCTCTAAATAGGAATTTTTAAAGGGACCATTCCCAAGCTTGTAAAGAGAAAAACATTACTCATGGTGAGGATTTATGGAGCCCTCCACTGAAGTGGAACTAATGGTCAGAAGCATTCCCTCAAACCTGCCCCTCATCACACAATCTGTAATGTGTCTGTTTTAAAGGAGTAACAACTAAGCAAAGAGGGGAGGTAAAATGGGTTACCACTTTGTGTCTATCAGATTGGCAAACATTTAAACAGGTGATAATACCTATAGCTGATGGGAATATGGGGAAGACAGTCCTCTGCCATACACAATGGGTAGAAATGTAGCATTTAAATCCTCTTTTTGGAACGCAAATGGCAACATCTGTTGACAGGAGAAATAAGCCTACCATTCCACCTAGCAATCCTGTCCTAATAATCTATCCCATATAAATGAAGACATCAAAATATAAGAGTATATGTAACAACAAGGTTATTTACTGCAGCTTTGCTCAGGGTGCCAGAAACATTTGGATGGTTGAATAAACCATGGTGTATCGCTACACGAAATGTTATGCAGCCATTACAGAGAAGGATTTAGAGCTAGAGCAGTTAACTTGGAAACAGCTTCACAAGGTATTTTTAAATGCAAACACTGATGAGCATAGTACCATATATAACATAATCCCGTTTTTCTAAGAGCAAACAATCTAAAAATAACCTATAAATGGATGTGTTTTATATGCTCTATAAGCATGAAGAAAAGTGCAGAATCGTGTATGTCAGGTTGGTAACACTAGTTAACAACAGCAGAAGTGGGTGGCTTTGGGGAGAGGAGGGAAAGTAAAAGCAAGTTAAAAGGAAAACTGAAATAAGAGGACCCCAAATATTTATGAAATGATCTTGTTTATGTACATGTGCATGTACATTATATGCATAAACAAATCAGAAAAGGAACAAGGAAGAGGCTTATCCACTGATGATATGTCAAGAGTAAAACCAAGGTGCCAGGTTATGTCTGTCAGTGGTTCTCAAACTTCAGGGGCATCAGCCCTTCTGGCGGTCCTGCTAAAACAGCCGCACCAGAGCCCCGGAGCTTCCGATTCAGTAGGTCATTAGCGGGAACCTGAAAACTTGCTTTTTTTAACAGCCTGGTGATGATGACGCCGGTGGTTCAGGAGCAATACTTTGAGAAGCACTGGTTTTTATTATGAGTCTATATTTTTAGAAACCAACAAACAAGACTTACAGAAATGAGGATATACGCTCATATGTTTGTATGAACAAGGAAAATGTATGTGAAAACACATCCCAGGCTATTTATGTTAGTTGATTCAGGGGGTCGGGAGTGGAGGCGGCCTAGCAGCCGGGGGTGGACTAGGATTAGGTGCACATGGGTGATTGATTTTGCCTTTATATATGTATTTGAACATACTCCTTCACTTACACAAGTGTGTTATTATCTTTACAACTTGGAAACCCTTAGTAATGGAAATCAGGTGGATAGATACATGGATAGACCAAGCCTAGAGGGCAGACGGAAGGGCAGGTGAGTGGGAGGAAGGAAGCAAGGGAAGAACGGAAGAGTGCCGATGAAGCGCAGGGAAAGGCAGCCCAGGCGGGCTACTCACGTTCACCTCCCCTGCATCATACCCCACCTCCTTGAGCCGTGCACTGTCTTTGGTGGTCTGGAAGTTCTGGCTGAGTTCATCCACCTTTTTTTCAAAGAGTGAGCGTACTTCACTGAATCCCGAGCTCACAGGCCCCATGAGCTCCTCGAGAATGGACGCTGAGAACGGTTGCACGCTTTCCGCACAGCTGCTCTCTGCTGGCTGCACCACCATCGCTGAGGTAGGAAAGAGCCAGAAAACCATGACTTATGACGAAGTTGGGTTCAAAGGCACTAGAGCCACAGCCAAGGTACGCTCAAACGGGCAAGACAGACCAGCACAGCGAATCCTGCGCCAGCAGCCACCAGAATGGGAAACTATTAGCTGCTTTCAGAAGTGCAGCAGGCAGAATCTGTCCCCTACCCAAGCTTTCCTCTGCGCTGGGATGAAGTGCATTTTTCTGCTTGGTCCCTATGAACATGTAATTCCTAGTACAAAAAAAGAAAATGCCAGTGACCCACCTCTTTACCATCAATCATCATCATTTTATAAGCACGATTTGTCTTCTGAAAACACACTTTATTGGTTTTGTTATTAAGGTATAATTGACATATATTAGTTTCAGACATGGAATATAACAATTTATTGAGTTTTATTCATTTCCCTAAGAGTTAATTAGCCAGTATAATTCAATTCCCCTCTCCCCTCCTCAAGAGACTTTTTAAAAACTCAAGCACAGTCTTTTCTTGAGCAAACTGAAAACAAAATTCCATTCACTGGGCCACCCCACCTCCCATTCTCACTCCCAATTTTTTTTTTGAAAAGCTATTTTTTTTTCTGATAATCAAGGACAACATATGGAGTGACAGAAATAATATAGAGTACTGAAAATCCTAAAAAGGGATGTGAAAAATGTAACCATACTCCCACTTCCCAGAGACAAAAAGTGCCCTTTGATTTCGAAGAGGAAGGGCACAGGAGAGAGTCTGACCCAGTAAGCCTGGACTGCACCTGGAAAGCTCTATTTTGTAAAGTGCATTATTCTCACGCACTCGGGCAGGTGTCATGACGCACCACGTTTGGAAGCAGCAATCTAGGGAGGGCAGCCTGAGCTGGAGGGGGACCTGAGCTCCTTTCGTGGACCGGGAGGCTAGCTTCGTGGAGCGAGGTGAGCCACATAGCCTTGACGTAGTGTCGCCGAACTGAGACGAGACCTTCAAAGTCATCTGGGTGCCCAATTTCTCCATTTCACAGATGAAAAACTAGAGGCCTGCCGATGTTAGATGGCTTGACCAAGATCACACCCTCATGTGCAGATCCAGGTCTACTACAGTTGAGATGTATTTCTTAAGTTTTTATTGGCAAATAAGTTGCCTACATGAAATGAACGGCCACATTATTATTTCAATTTGTAGAAATATTTCAGAGTTATGGAGGATCAAACCGCCTCTTATTCTGATAATCTGAGATGACCGATACTATTAATATTATGAATAATTCATAAACTATTTGGGATTAAAATATGAAACAGGTCATAGAATTACTAGGGGAAAAAAACGTTTGAATTGTATGTTTCAGATACAAAACAATCTATGACTTCTCAACATGACGCATCTGATACCAAAATGCAGGTTTGTTTGCCGGGAGAATAAATTATTTATCGATTAACTGTGAGAGAAGAACTATTTGAAGAGCATTGAAATGAAGTTTCAGAGTAAGTGTGAACATGGGTATTACATAGTAAAGATTCAGCTGCCTGATTTCACCTGCTGGGTGGGGTAAGAGAGGCACAGGGAGGGGACGTGCGGGGGCTGGTGCCCTTCTGCCTGACCCTCCCTGGTGCCTGTGTACCACCCTGTGCTCCAGCCCCCTCTCTGTGCCTGTACTCAGTGCTTCTTTTACCTGTGCCTTCTGTCCTCCACCTTTGCCTGTGGACGTCCCACTCACCCCTGCAGGACCCAGTTCAAACCTCACCCACGCGGGACCCACCACACGGCTTCCTGAACTGTGGTCTGCGGTGTCCCCTTATGGATGAGTACATTTCACATCCCACACGGGTCTCCTTGGCTACTTTGCAAGGATATGGAGATGCTGCTGTGATGAATGTTGGGTTGTGACATTAATTCAAAAGCCATACAGAAGTTAACGCCACCGTGAAGGAGCAGGTGTGCAGAGCCAGTAAGAGTGAAAGTGTAGGAATTAGAGGGGAAAGCGGGACTCTGCCACACTCTGGTTTTAGAATCTGGGGTGAGTTACTTAATTTCTGCCTCAGTTTTCCTATCTGTAAAATGGAGATCATAAGAGCAGTTACACCTTAGGGTCATGGTGAGGATTAAGTGAGTTCACTATGTCCAGACTGCTTAGAACCATGTGACACTCTGGAAGTGCTCAGTGACTGTGAGCTCTTACTGTATCTGTTGGCATCATCACATCTTCTGAGCAACTGACACTAAAACAGGACTCTTGTAATGAGGAGTCTACACAATTTTTTGAAGTTGAAATGGTTCCTGGTTGGGAGCCACTGCGCTCTCTGTTCCTGCCTCTCCTGTGGTATTTATTATGATTTTCCTTCTGTTTCAGTATCTGTGACATGATTCTTGTCCTCTCCTATTTGTAAAATTTGGTCTTCTTTGAATCCTCATAGTCCTTGTGGTCAGCAGGAGCAGAAAAATGCTAATTACTGAATTAATAATTGTGGAGCAGAACTAAGGCGTTGGTTACTTTATCCTCCAGAGTTCATGGGAGGAAAAGGAAAGACTCCTAGTTAATAGTCCCACCGTTTTTTCTGAAATCCAAGCCCGACATGGAGGCTGAAGTATACTTCCTTGTTTCGCAGTTGGAGGCTGGGTTAAAATGTGCTTCTGATCTCATTTTAAAGAGACCCGATCATGACTTCCTTTCAAGGCCTCTTTTATTTATTTTTTTCCCCTGGTTTATTATTTATTTATCTTTCTTTTTGTCTTTTGGTATCATTAATATGATACCACAATTACATGAGCAACACTGTGGTTACTAGATTTCCCCCATTATCAAGTCATCCCCACCACATACCCCATCACAGTCACTGTCCATCAGCATAGTAAGATGCAACAGAGTCACTACTTGTCTTCTCTGTGTTAGTAAATACTGCCTTCCCCATGCCCCCCCCACATTATGTGTGCTAATCGTAATGCCCCTTTTTCCCCCTTGTCCCTCCCTTCCCACCCATCCTCCCCAGTCCCTTTCCCTTTGGTAACTGTTAGTACATTCTTGGGTTCTGTGAGTCTGCTGCTGTTGTGTTCCCTCAGTTTTCTCTTTGTTCTTATACTCCACAGATGAGTGAAATCATTTGATACTTGTCTTTTTCGGCTTGGCTTATTTCACTGAGCATAATACCCTCTAGCTCCATCCATGTTGTTGCAAATGGTAGGATTTGTTTTCTTCTTATGGCTGAATAATATTCCATTGTGTATATGTACCACATCTTCTTTATCCATTCATCTACTGATGGACACTTAGGTTGCTTCCATTTCTTGGCTATTGTAAATAGTACTGCAATAAACATAGGGGTGCATATGTCTTTTTTAAACTGGGCTCCTGCATTCTTAGGGTAAATTCCTAGGAGTGGAATTCCTGGGTCAAATGGTATTTCTCAAGACCTCTTTTAGGAAATGAACACTGGTGCAGGGCAGAACCTTTTTCCTTCCTATGTGGGATATACTGGAGCCATAGAGATTCAGGTTAAGACAGAAAGGACTGGTTTAATGCAGGCCCTGAGAATGGTCAGAGTTAGGCTGGTTCTGCCCCAGATAACAGCAATGTGGGCACAGGAGTTGCGTGTTGGCAGTTTTAAGCTGTATAAGGTTCTTCAATATGTGGTCCACTCTAGACCAGACATGCTTGTGGAGCAATAAGGGACATGGGTAACAGTGAACACAAAACACTCTGGAAATGGTTCATATCTGGCTTTTGGAAGGCATCCAATGAACAGACACCCAGATTGAGACACACACTCCTTGCTGTATGTAGGTGGGCCTCCTCCATTCTCTTCTCAGCAGGGCCCATTAGAAAAGCCCTGAAGCCTGCTGGGCTGCAGTCCGAACAGGGCCTGAAGGGCAGAGGATGATCCACTAAGCCACAGTCCCCTGTGAGACCCTCAGACTCTTGTAGAGGAACTGCTAAAGCTCCATGGCCTTGCTCGGAAAGCCCTGAGCAAATATTTTTTGAATGAGTGAGCGAGCAAGTGAATAATCAGAGGAGCGACAGTGTAGGAGGATTGCTGGCAAACAGTGGCGCACCACAGAGGAGCTCACAGACAGGGCCGCGTGCTTGTCCTCCGAAGTGACATTCAGTGCCGTGTGTTTGTGGGGAGGGCGGAAAGGAGAACCATAGGATTTTGTCCTGTCGGATTCCTTAAGAGGCCGTCTCACGCCTTTCCTGAGGAAACAGGCAGTCTTTTTTCTGCCAAGGGCCAAATAGTGAGTATCTGTGACTTCGTCGTCCATAAAGGAATGGGCACGGCTGTGTTCCAATAAAATGTTATTTACAAAAACAGGCGGCAGGCTGGATGTGGCCCAGGGGCCACAATCTGCTGACCCCACTCTCATGGGCCTTCCTGATTTCCAAGGACACTGAGGCAGACAGAAATCAAGTGGCCTCCCCAGGGACACATGACTGGCTAATGTTGGAGTTGGGACTAGAATCCAGATCTATCAACTCTAAGCCAAAAAACTTTTTTTTTAATTAAAGGAAAATCCATTTATTCATTCATTCAAATATTCACAGAGTCTGTATGTACCAGGCATGGCAGTAGGCACGGGATATACTTGAGTGAACCAGGACAACATAGTCCTGCTCTTAGAGAGCTTATGGCAGAGAGGGGGACGGGGTAGGAGCCATTACACTTCAGGTCAGAGACGCTACAATGGCGGGGCACGGGGGGCAGGGTGCAGGCAGCATCACAGCGCACACGTACACCACCACCACCAGGCCTGCGGCATTTTCCCCACCTCGTGTTGCTGAAGTTTCCCTGGGAAGGTCCAGGCCGTTATTAGCACCTCCAGCTCCAATTACAACTCTTACCATCTTTTCCCGATTCCCTCAATTTAATGTTCCTCTGAAATCATGAATTCCAACTATGAGGTAGAGCCTTAAATGTACAGCTTATTTAGTATGGATTATCACCACTGACCTTTGATCTTCCCAATCAAAAAGTTCTTTGAGTTCACAATCTGGTCCATGTCTGAACGGATGGTTCCTTCCAGGCCCTTCGTCAGATTTCTGCATTCCTCCTTCAAAGCACTTAATCCTTCTGCAACGTGATGCTGAACCAGGCTGTAGGCCTCCTCGAGGAGCTGCAACAGAGAACAGCACACAAATCGGGGCTTGGTCGTGTGTAAGTACCTGACAGAGTCAAGCAGAGGGACGAGGGTTAATCCCAGACTCTCAAAATGTAAACAAAACTGCAAACACATTCTAACCTTTCTTTCAAAGTCTGAGTCTGTTTGGATTAGTCCTCATGTAAGTGAGACTGAGCAGATCTGAGGTAGGCAGTTCTCCTCCCAGGGGAGGAATTATTTAACAACAAAAACACTGCCCTAAAAGAGAAGGGAAGGGAGTGTTCATTTGGTGTAGCTCAGTCGCAGAGCAAAATGACCACTTACACCAAGCCAGGCCCTCTTTCTGTCGTTCTTCTTCCCCTTCATTTTAGGCAGAAGATCTGTCTGAAGGGTGGGCATCAGCTCCTCCATCACAAGGCCGCTCAGGATCTGCAAGAGGAAGACAGGCAGGAGCCCGTCAGTTGGTGATGGCTACATCGAGCATCGGGCCACCTGAAGATGTCATGATGGGCCGTCCCTCTCCGGGCTACATAAGACTTTCTAGAGCTATATAAAATGATAGGCTAATAGTTTAATTCTGCTGCTGAGGCTAAAGAAATCTCAATGGAGACAATATGAGCGGGTCAACATTCTTAAATTGAACATCCACAAGGAACAATAATGTCTACTGACGTTTTCCCACCACAAAGGACAAATTCCTCCAATTCGAACTTCTCATATTCAAACTGGAACAGTCTAGTGCATTTATGATAAGAGGAAAAACATGGATAAAGGTATTCTTAGCAAAATTGTGAAGGGGGCCAGGCTTGGCTTCAGTGGCTTAAATCTGTGTCTGTGTCCTCTGAGACCATCATTCCTCCTGAAGCTTCCTTCAGATTGAAGTCTCATTAGGCTCTCTATGCCTATTGTCTCCTGAACCCCACCTCTATCCTCTCTAAAATTTGGAAAAATAAGGGAGTAACAAATACTTTGGAACAACGGGACATTTGTGGATAATATGGATGAGGGGGCCGTCCTAAAATTTTCAGTATTTTTAAAAAATTTTGTTCCCAAATCACTCCCAAAATTTTCCTTGGCTCCACAAGAGTGTTTCTTTTGAATCTGAGCCGTGTTCTACGTGTCCGAGTATTACAGAGCTCCATGTAATACCAGCCCCTCCTTCTTTAGACCCCAGCCACCCCAGCCCCAAGTTGGAACAGCTTTTCTGTTCAGATTCATTTTTACCATGAGTCTTTTGGGGCTCACAGCTCAATATTCAATATCAGGCTGCAGACCAAGATTTATAAAGAGTAAGAGCGATTATGGGAATGGAGGCAGGCAGAAAAGTAGAAATCATTTGAAATCTGTTCTATGAATTTAAAATAGTTTTTGTCCCGAGTAATTGACCTCCTCATAAAAATTCAAATTAAGCTTTGGGAATTAAGGAAGATTTTCTCTGAGGTCAGTGCTCAGCCATATGCCAGAGGAAACCCTCAGGAGCTCACTAGATTCTGCCTTGGCAGCGCGTGACACCCGAGCTAACTGAGCAGGAACACTCCCAGCTCCCAGCTCCCAACCCAACCCCGCTGTGCTTTTGGGATCGTGAGGGAGAAGGCTGCTCGGGTCGGCGCAGCCAGTGGGGCTCCTGTCATGTGCAGTGTGGAACTTGATGGTGTGACAAACATTATAATGGGGATAGGGTTTCCACTAGTCCTGCTAATTCAGTGGTGGGATGTTTGTACCTTTCTTAACCATTCTCTGGGGGCAGTCAAAAGGTGAACCAGCATTTCTGAGGAGCATAGGAGGAACTTGATATGTGCGATTCCATGGAAATCAGCTGGTCCAACAATTAGATTCAAGTAGGTAATTGAAAATCCATGGATTCCCCCATCCTGCCCAGTGGAGCAAGTTCTTGTTTGGAACACATCTGCCCAAGAGTGATGGAAGTGTGGCATGGACAGGGTGAGCTTAGAGCATAGGGAAGTTGAAGCCAGAACTTAAAATCAACAGGAAATACTATCTGAGTTGAAAAGTGTTAAATTCAAGAATCATACACATTGCTCTAATTCATCTTTTTGCAGGGATTAGTTTGAATAGGAGCGTTAAGTGTGAAAGGGGTTTGAAAAGATGAAAATGTTACAAAGGCCAAAGAAAAAGAGTGTTCCCCTTGGGTGGACTTATACTTTTCTTCTAGTCTTTCCCATATAATGTTCCAAGAAATTTGGTTCTACTTTATAACTTAGGGAATTGAAAAGGAATTATGTCTGGAAAAAAAAGGAGGGGGACAGAAATGGGTTGCAAGGGCAGGGGGCTCGGGGAAGAGCCCCAGGGCAGGCAGAGCCTCTGGGTGCTGAGACCCAGCCGTGTCTCATCCCAACACCCTGTCATCCTCCTCTAACCCTCGGCCCCACCCTACCCTGACCTTGTGCTGCCCCATACCTGCCCAGGGCCCCATCTGGGATTCCCTAACTCAATCAGCTCTCCACAGGCAGGGTCCAAAGCCAGAGGGCTATAAATCAGACTTCTGGAGGGTTCTCCAAACTTCTCTCCTCAGCACAGGATCCACTGAGTTTTACCACAAGGAACCCGAAAAATAATCACTTCTGATTTTGAAAAGGATGTATGTGTGTGTGTAAATTTAACTGCTGGGATGTGGACATTTTAAAATTCCATTACACACATCAGAAACCAAACATACCATTAGGTTGATCAAAATCAGCAAACACAGCCTCATTCCCTGAAGACCATGCCATGTATTACCTTCCAGGTGCTGAAGCTGTGAGGAAGGCTTGAGGTCCAGAGAGACAGCCCTCCTTCCTGAGGCTGGTCTTAAAGGTCTAACCAGGCTGTGGCCCCATGCCCTTTGTGTTACTGAGTTACTGTGGGTCAAAGAATCCATTTAAAATGGCCACATTCAAGGTCACTGAACAAAAGATAACTTTGGAACATAGAGACAAGGCCTACAATTAGGATAGTTTTTTGTCTTGAAACCACCCTGTTCTGCGGGAACTATGAACTGCTTTCTTGGCCCATAGGGTTAATTCAAAGACAAATAATCAATATACCAAATAATTGTAAGATTTTACATTTTGCAAAATGCTTTCTCTTGTCACCTCATTTGATACATTTTTATTGACATTTTTACTCATGTTTTTACCAATATACAAATATTTTCACCTTAATAGTCCATCAGGCAAGTTATTCTAAGATATTTGCTTTGCCTGGACACTTGCCTAAAATATCCATCGCCATGAGGTCGTGCCATTCTTGCTGTGTGAGTCATTACTATGAAGATAACAATGGAATAACGCTGAAAATCTTCTAATTACAGGCTCCAAGGGTAGAGTGGGTTAGGACAATGTTATGATTAAGTTCTTAGCAGACATGAAAAAAATGCAAATCAACCCAGTCAGTGCTCTAAACAAAAGATGTCATATTCTCAAACTCAGTTATCCGATGCTATCTTAATGACTTGGTAGCTTCTCTCTAGCCCTGACCTCTTTGCCTGTGAGTCTAGAGAGGTACTGCTTCAGCTCCATGTATAAGAGGCCACAGTGAAGATCACCCTCACTAACTCCTGCACAGGAGAGTTTGGGGAGCCTTTTCCTTTCACCAGCTTCTCCAAAGTGAGCATGACATGGCTCAAAATAAGCCCTTCTGTCACAGACTGGCTTTGTGATTTCAGCCAACTTCCCCGAACATACTCTTCTCGCCCAGAGAGTGCTGGGCAAATAATCCTGAAATGCTTTTCATCACACGTTTTATGAGTCGGTGTTTTCACCAAGGCTACTCACATTCCTAGGGGAGCAAAACATCTTACCGGGTCGCTTGATGACTCCACAGCTTTTACTGATCTCTTCTCTGGTTTTTTGTTTTGTTTCATCAGGTTTTCCCACTTAACGGTATTTCTCATCCTGCCCAGTTAGCGCCCTCCTGCTACTGTTGCGTCCAGTGCTTTCTGATGCCGGTGTATGTGCAAAACCATGTCTGTACTCACACACACAATTCTAATGCTGCCTTGTTCTCTGGATGTTGGTAGGTATGTCTTGCCTCACCACAATGGCAAAGGATGAGTCATTTAGTTCTCTTGTACCTCACAGCACCTCGCAAGTGTCAGCCCAAAGCAAAAAGCAAAGCATCAACAGAAAAAAACAAACTCAATACTCAAGCCCCAGGAAGTATACACTATGTACCTGCTTTCAAGC
This sequence comes from Smutsia gigantea, assembly GCA_032199065.1. NCBI lineage: Eukaryota > Metazoa > Chordata > Mammalia > Pholidota > Manidae > Smutsia > Smutsia gigantea. Next base: position 151,766 of record JAVSCE010008435.1, read on the forward strand.
GCATCGTGAAGGAAGGTGAGTCGACATGAGATTTCAAATGAAAGAAAGAATTAAGCAAGCAGCACAGTTAAACGGAAGGAGCTAAATAAATGTTTAACTTGGCGTGGTCCCATGGTTGGTGTTGATATTTCACTGGACCACGGGTCCCAGGCCATCACTTCACTTGCCATTTGTCACTTAGCATGTTACTCTGCAACTATCAGCTCCACAGGACAGGCACCATCCTGTCTTGCCTGTCTATGGATGGCTAGCACCCAGCGGAGTGCCTGGCATATAGTGGCTCGATAAATAATTGTTCAATGAATAAAACCGGGCAAGCCACTTCACTGCTATTTGCCTACCTCAGTCTTCTCATTTACAAAACGGAAATCATTCTCACAGCTCCATGCACTTGAGTGTGCTAAAACGCCCAGATAGAACTGGGATTTGAACGTTAAAATGTGTCACACAGAGGCATTTTAATACTGGTATATCTACTAAATATATTTGTTTCTATGACAGGGCAGTGTGAAATGCTTCAGCTGCCCCTTCTGCTTTCATTTTTCTTTTAGGCACAAGTACAGTGAGTCCTTAGTCCTCTATAAATGGATGTGCTTCCCCAAAAATATCAGAAACCAAGAATTGGTTGAAGTTCCAGAATTATTCTGAGGCTGGGAAATAAATGAGTTTAGAATCCACCAAAAAAAAGAGCTTCGGAGTCATATGATAAAGCAACAAAGAACAGCCCCCCTCATCACGAGAAAATGTCTTTGGCTTTCAATGTTTAATGGCCATGCAAAATCAAGGCACCATCTGGCATCTTCCAAATATTGTTTCCTAATAACAATTCTCACTGGCCCCCAGAAGAGGCACTCTGGGAGATGAGGGGAAATTAAAGAATAGCTTTCTTGGACCTTGTGCCTCTAATTAAATAATGCCCATATCTAGCTTCCTGACTGAATCAGCCATGTGATTGGTGTCCCCATGGAGACGGGGGTCACATCATGAGACACCGTTTCCTTGGAGATGTGTAACAATGTCCCTGGTACCAAGCCAACCGAGGTACTTAGCCCATGACTGGCATTTAGTCAAGGTCATGGGAAATTACACTGAACCTCAGAGGATAAACAAAACAAAACAGAAAATGTAAATGAAATGCATAGAAAACAGTCCTTTAAAAAATTGTTTCCTTCCATTACTTCATTTGTGAATCACTCAATAGATAAAGAAAACGATGTGCAAACACTTTTCCAACAATACCTCATTCAGTTCTCAAACTCTGCAAGGCAAATCTCATTGTTCCTATTTTTATTTTTATTTTTAAGAGGAGTAACCTGAGACTAAAAGAGGTTAATTTGGTAAGATTCAACCCAACTCTGCTGACCTCAAGCCCCACCACACACTTTGCACTAGGCCACACTGTCTACATTTGTTTCTAGACTGGAAGCATGAGGTCATTTGAAAAAATAATGCTTTTTATACAAAACAGTGGAAGCAACTCTTGCTATTGCAGTTGCCGTGTTTTGGGCCACTCTACCTAGTGCCCTGTCTGGAAGTCTTGAAGAGAGTGTCCTATTAATAGCTTGATGACAAATGCTTCCAGACAATGACAGCAATGGCCTTTGGAACATCTTCTATTCTTGCAATGTTTTTTGTTTGACTGTTCATTATGACCCTGACCTCCTACCTCCCAGCAGAGAAAAGGATCCAAAATTCTGAGCCCCATGTTACCTGGATTTCATCCCCAGTGAGCATTTCCCAAGAGCCATAGTGTCCCTTCTCCTGTCGGAAGAACTGTACAGCTTCTAAAAAGGCTTGGGCTTCAAATGCTGTCTGCTTCATATAATCTAGAAGAAAGAGGCAAGGACACTTAGCAAAGAAAAATACCTTATTTTACATTTTCCCATAGTTCTTCAAGGGTAGTTCTTGAGAGACCCCATACCACCTAAATATTACAAGGATAGAATTATGAGATGCAGAAAAATTAAGCAAGCACTGAATTCAAGTTTCATTTCATTACTTGCTCACCATAGTAGCTGATTAATTCTGTCAGTTACTGGGCATACTGGTTAGGACTAGAATAAGATCTACCCCCCTTTATGTCTCTTGTATATGCTTCCTTTGGGCCCCAAGGCACCTACTGACTTCATGCTACTAACTGTAACACGGAGGCAGACCATTTCTTAACTCTGCCTTGTCGGTCCATCCAAAGCAACCCCTCCCAATCTCCTGAACAAAACTCATTTCTTTGTGACCTCTATCAACTTTCTGTCAAAAGGACATCAATATAATATGCTGATTTATGCAAATGAATGATGATAATCACTAGAGGTAATATCAAATGGTAGTATTTTCAGTGTGGTTAAGTAAGCAGGGGCTGAATGGCCTTCCCAGAATTCCACACATCACACCATGCCTCTAAACGTCTTCATTTCTGATATTGACAGAATGTGTCCCCCAAAATTTGTATGTTGAAACCTTAATCCCCAGTGTGATGATATCTGGAGGTGGAGCCTTTGGGAGGTAGTGATGTGAAAAAGGCAGAGCCCTCATGATGGGATTAGTGCCTTTATAAGAAGAGACATGAGACTCCGTCTCTGCCCCTCTCTCTCTCTCTCTCAACAGATACCAGATCTGCCGGTGCCTTGGTCTTAGACTTCCAACACTATGATAATTTTTCCTATAGCAGCCCAAACTAACCTAGACAAGTTTCAACATATAAAACTAGCTCTTGGAGGATAAAATTATAACAGGATTATAGAAATCTTAGCAGAGAAATGAATTTTAGAAAGAACCTAATCTAACAATAAAGAAATCAAATCTTAGAAAGGGGAAATAACATGGGCAAAGTGAAATGATTGAAAGCTACCTGCTTCCCCCCCATAGGACACAAAGTTCTCTTGCCAATAGCATATGATCTGCATTTATAGGGCAGTATTAGATTGGTTAGTTGAAGGCAGTTGATCACTGGGGGGACCTTCAGAGCTTTAGACAGCAAGACCGCTCAGGAAAGGACTGAATGGTTAACCGGGGGACTGAGCAGAACGAAAAAGAGGATCAGTCTGCTCTGCAGGGTGATAATCAATTAATAGGTTGTAAACGACTCTTTTGATATTATCTTGGGCACTTGGAAAAGAGAAAATACAGTTCAAGGCATAGCCTCTAAAAGAATTCAAGCAAAATTCTTCACAGTAAAGGTATCACGAAGCCTGGAAGTTGCACCTTCAAAAATGTAACACAGTAACTCACATTTTTGGTACCAACATAGATATTTGGTCAAAATCTAAATCAGCGAAAGGGCTTGTCCCAAGAATCAACTTTTTAAATTGAAGTATTTTTTTTCCTCATTATTTTTTTCTGGTTTGGCAGTTGGTTTGGTGTTTAATCTTAGAAGTTTGGAAACACAAATTAAAGTCTTAGCAAAAAACTGACAGCAAGGGGCAGTGATAAAGAGCTCAGTACACTGGGAGGAACTTTACCAACTGAGATGGAAACTGTAATTACTACATTGAGATTCAAGATTGACTCATGTGCTCTTATTTTTAACAGCTGTTTTCACTTCTAGCCTAAAGAAACAAAGAGATGGAAGAAAATGTGGTACTTGGATGAAGTACTGCCAGACCCACGAGCCTGGGAATGAAGTTCTAAATCCTTTGTGTCCTTACAGAAAGCATACATTTACTTATTTCTTCCCTGCTGACCTCAGTAACTAGAGGAGGTGTTTGAAATCCTGCCCATATCTTCTATATCTTTATCAGAGCAAACCATGACACTCCCACTGATGGTTGCGTTTTCAAAGATCTTTGGAAAAACTGAAGAAATGGGACTTGGAGACGATGATGTGGGCATCAGAGAGGAATTAAAGAAGAAATAGAAGAGCGAAAATGCAGTAGTGGCAAAGGATGAGGCACCTTTATAGGCAGAAAAGTATTAGTAATCAATTGAACCACAGAGGAGATTATAGTCGTTGAGCATCTGCAGTAGAGCCTTAGAGAATGAGAGGGGGATGGATCGGAGTTCTCAATTCTTCGCTATTAAGAGAGACTTAAACTGGATTTTAACTACTCCTTTTCTATAGAGAAAAAAGGATCTAATCTACTGATTCATCATTAGATTTTCAGTATATCAACTGATGAAGTAAATTAATTTATATAAAACTTTTAGAACAGTATCTGCCACACAGTAAGTTGCTTTATGGGTATTGCTTCTTATGATCATAAGCAAAGGGCTACAGTAACTGCCAGATCCTTAAGGAAATAAAGAACAAGGTTTGCTTTGTAAAAGATAGAGCTATATTATTTTTTTATTAAGGTATCATTGATACACAATCTTATGAAGGTTTCACATGGACAACATTGTGGTTTCAACATTCACCCATATTATTAAGTCCCCCCACCCCCATCCCATTGCAGTCACTGTCCCTCAGCATAGTAAGATGCTATAGAGTCACGAGTCACTACTTGTCTCCTCTGTGCTATACTGCCTTCCCTGTGACTCCCCTACATTATGTGTGCTAATCATGTCCCTTAATCCCCTTCTCCCTCCCTCCCCACCCACCCTTCCCAACCCCTTCCCTTTGGTAACTGCTAGTCCCTTCTTGGAGTCTGTGACTCTGCTGCTATTTTGTTCCTTCAGTGATGCTTTGTTGTTATACAAGATAGAGCTATATTGCAATGGTAATATGATCTTCATTTCTTCTAAGCTGTTTGCAAAGGCATTGCTGAACTCAGCCAGATTATACAGGTGTTTGAGAGAAACCAGATTATCAGTTATTTGATCAACTTCCTGCCACAGATCTCCTGGGAACAAATTCCAGGATCACAAGCACCTACCCTCCTGCCAACAAGCAACTGAGAGTTTAGTTCAAAAGCCCCCAGAATCAACAATGGTGTTTGGTCTTTAGGCCTTCCTTCTACCTACAAGCCACCTTAGAAAAGGGCAGGTATTAGCCCAAACTCTACTCTTCCAACATGCTGTCAATATGAGGATACTCAAGTAGACAGATGGGCTGAGGAAACTGAGACATCATTGAATCCAAGTCTCCTTATTTTATGGATGAGGAAACTGAAACAAGAAATGGTTAATATCTTAGCTGAAGGTCACACAGCTGGGCAGAATCAGAGCCAAGAGTTGAAAAAATGCTTCTGGCATGTCACAAGTGGCCTTGGCATTCACGCTTACTTAAATCATAGACCATGGAAGTTGGAAGTGATGGTAAAGGTCACCTGCCCCAGGCTCTTGTTCAATGCTGGGAGCCTTCAGAATCTCAGACAGATTCTCATCTGGCCGAAGCTTAATATTTCCAGTGACAGGAAGCTTCCAGTTTTGTGAAGTAGTTCTTTTTGTCACTGAACTGCTCTAATCATCTGAAAATTTTTCCTTCTATTGAGCCAGAATCTGCTTCTATGAACTCTCTCATTAATCCCATTTCTGCCTTTCAGAGCAAAATATGTAAGTTTACTTCTCTTCCATATGGTGACTAAAAGATGGCTAAATTTCCTTATTTGACCATTCTTCACATAATGTTTTTGTGATCTTTTATATCTGATCCCTCTTTTTTCCTTCCTTCCTTTAGAGACCAATTCTGATTTATCAATATCTTTCTTAAATGTGGCCCCTAGACTGAATACAACACACCGAGTTTTATCTAACTAGTGCAAATTATATAAAGTGGAAAGATTACTTTGCTTTTTCTGCTCCCTAACCTCTTTTTTAATACACCCACATCATATTGTTGATTCATACCTTTCTTGTAGCCAAATAAAATCCCTACACCTTTTCATAAAAAACCGTGGTTAATATAAACCTTTCCTAACCTCTATTACTGCTTTTGATTCTGAAGTACAGGTTTTAATGTTACCTCTATTAAATTACAATTTACTGTGATCAGCTCAGTGCCCCAGAGCCTGCCAAAACATTTAAAAATTATCATGCTGTCCCCAAACTCCCTTTCACCTCAGTATTATTGGAAAATTTGGTGGGCTTGCCGTCTGTGTTTCTGTCCAACTCACTGATAAAACCATTCATCAGATCAGGGGCAAGGATAGAGCCCTGAGAAACTCTAAACATTTTAGGAGATGTGTTCTTGGCTGTTCACTCGACAAGCACATCCTTAGGACCAAGACATGTTTATTCTCCTCAATCTCTCTCTATTTCTCATCTGTACAGTTGTATGGAAAACTCATATTGGGAGACATGATTAAGGATTTTGCAAGGGAAGGAAAGCTTCTCAAGGCCCCTAGGGGACAGTTATTCAGAGGGCCAGCCAGAGAGAGATCGCTTTTTCCCCCCCACTTATGCAGATTTACAGCATGTCTGAGTCAACGTGAAATGTCAAAGCTCCAAGGCCTATGTAGTCATTCTTAATTTTTGAGTTTGGCTGCTGTGTCGGGACTCCCTGACTTGAACTGGGTTTGGAAGCTGCCTTGTTATTTTATTCTATTTCATCGGTAAACAGCGCCAAGCCATAGTTGATCTGCCTAGTGATTTGTGAAAGTTATGTAACAGCATTACTCACTCTTCCGCTAAGGGGTTCTTCTCACTAATGTAGCCTTCTAAACTGTCTTCAGCTTCAGGTCAAATGCTTTCTCTTCTAGGAGAGAGGCAGCAAGGCTGTTTGCTCGAGTTTCTCCTCCAGAACAGGGGAAAGAGGCACAGGGAAAACGAACCACCATTTATTGAATATTTATCATGAAATGGTGTATGAGCCATATGAGATGTTTACACATACTGTCTCATATAATCCTTCCAACAACCCCATTAGGTAGGAATTAATATTCCTACTTTAAGGCTAACAAAGGAACTGAGTTTCAGAAAGGTTAAGGGACTTGTTTAAGTTAATATGTGGTCAGGCAAGGTCTACTAACTTCTAAAGTTCTGTTATAACACTCTATGGTTTAATTTGTTAAACGTTGTATTTTGAGAGAGTTGTAGATTCACATATTTTATAAGAAATAATACAGAGATATCCAACATACCCTTCACCCAGTTGCCCCCATTGGGAATATCTTCCAAAACTATAGTGCAATATCACAAGCAGAAATTGATATTGATGCAATCGAACCACCTTAGATTTCATCAATTTCACATGCACGTACATGTGTACACATGCACATGAATATATGTCGTGGTTTAATTTTTAAATTATCTTAAATTTCCTTTCCTTCTTAAGGTTCAAAATCATATGATTCTAGAGTTTGAATATACCATAGAGATCATCGAGTCAAAAGCACTCACTTAATGAGTGAGGAGACTGAGGGCCAGGCGAATGTGACATGCCATTATTAAAACAAAACAAAAGAAAACCTCCTCACTGGAATTAAAAATAAATGTGTCTGTTCTAATGAAATGGTAATAAAAGTTTTGATTTTTATGAAAGAACTCATTTTTTCATGACAAACCTAAGCAAATATTTATCCCCAAAACGCAAATGCTAACTCTTATGAGAACTAGCCCCAGGACTACTTAGAAGTTCCTGAATTGTATTTTGTGAACTAATAGACTACAATATTCATGTATCAACCAAATCATATCTGTGTTAGTGGACACAGACCAGTTACAAGGAAAAGAAGAGGAATAAGCCAAAATATATTGTATACTTCATGGAGATCCAGAGACCCAAAGATGAGTTATAATGGTGTTGCTCTAGGTGAAAATACAAAGATATACATGAACTCACTTAGAGGATATAAAAGACTTCTTAAATAAATGGGATAAAGGTGTTTCTAGTGAAGATACTGTTTTGATAGAAATTTTTTAACCGTGCAGAAAAACATTGCATGCCTCATACAGCTAAAAGCTGTGCATCTCATGAATTTTTTAGTTGCCAATAAATACTAAAAGACTGTCAACAGAGAAAAGGAAGTGGTGATAACTACAAGTGGAGACAGACTAACTTCATTTCCTTTAGGTAGACATAGCAGATTGGTAGATTAGTAGACTGTTGGAAACTTCGTGTATCTGGATTTTAGCAAAGCAGTTATTAAATGATGATTTGGACTGACACACTGAAGAAATTTGGATTGGTCAATAATGCAAATAAACATAAATAGTTAACCTCAGTGACAGGTGCTAGTTAAAGGTTACTGACATCCTAGAGGCCAATCTCTATGGCACTGCTCTTAAAACTTTTCAGTTACTTGGAAAAGGTAATATATAGACAGATAAGGCAATAGGTAGGTAAGTAGATAAATAGATAACCCCAGGGTTTCACTTAACTGTAAGCCCAGTGCAAGTCAGTGGTGTGACACAGTGTACATAAAGCAGCTGCAGTTGGCCTCAGGAATGTGCAGTATAACCAGGACAAGGGCGGTGATGGATTCTGAGATACGCTCCTCTGAGTTTATCATTATATACTTTCAACACATATATTCCAACAGAAGCAGAATTGTTTATAAAAAATTTAAAAATAAAGAAAAAAAGGTGGAGTACTTCTGAAGAAGACCAAGTAAATGAGGAATCTCACAGCCTTGGGAAGCAAAAAAACCTAAAGGGAAGAAATCATCTATGTAAGATCTGTAATGCATAAGATGACTGGATTAGTTCCAAGAAGACTCAGATACTACAGTCAGGATGGCATGGGCCAGAACAGAGTATGGCGGAGTTTGACTCAATATAGAGAACATATTTGTAACATGTGGATTTACTTTAGAGTGAAACAGGCTCCAACAGGATGTCAAAAGTTCCTCTTAAGAGGAAGTGCTCCATGAGGGCTGAGTTACCTTGCGGAAGGTATACAGACTTGCTCAAATCCTTCTATTATACACTCTCATGACATCATGTGCCTCCTCACTATAGCACTTAAAATAATTACATCATAGTTTTTACTGTAATCATTTGAAATACGCCTGGATTGTAAACTCCAAGAGGGCAGGGAATTGCTGTTTGCATTCACCATTGCATCCTCTATCCTTAGTCCAGCGCCTGGGTTGGAGAGAGAGAGGGAGGGAGGGAGGGGGAGAGAGAGGGATAAAGGGAGGAAGGGAAGGAGAGATTCAAACACCAGAGGGAGGGCTGGATTAAATCTCTTTTCAAAGTTTCTTCTGAACTGAGATTTCTGGGTTAAAAACAAAACCAAAGTGTTGCAAATTAATGAGATTCTCTTAATAAAGCCCTTCCCTACTGTGTGAAGAGCTACTGAAGGGAACTGATACACTCTACCCACGTGCTTCTCAGGCTTTGGTGAGCATCAGAATCAGCCGGAGGGCTTGCTAAACAGACTGCTGAGCCCCCACCCACCCAACCAGAGTTTCTGATTTAGTAGGTTTGGGGTCGAGGCCAAGTATTTGCATTTCTAATAAGCTACCAGGACAGCTGATGCTCTGGGTTCAGAGGCACACTTTGAGAACGATCCCTCTCCCCAAAATTACGGGAGTAGTTCTCAAACATCAGAATCACCTCTGGTGCTTATTAAAAATGCAATTCTTCACCTTACCCCAGAGATTGCAGCTCAGCAGGTCTGGGGTTAGACCCAGGAATCTTCATTTAAAAAGCTATTCAGGTGATTCTGTTCCAAGTGGTTTGCAGACCCAATTTTGAGGAAAAAAATTACACAGAAGAAAGAGATACAGTAGAAGACCATGAGTCTTACATGCTTACGCCTTGATGATCTTGTTCCCTCATTATGAGGTTAAGAAACATCCCCTCTGTCAACTAACTGGTCACACACTTAATACAAATGAACTCTCGTACTTACTCGAAGTGATACATAAAAACATTATTATGATGAAGCTTTATCAAAAGGTATGTGGATAAGGAAATACTTTGGGCAGGTTCATAAGGAAATTATCTCGAATAACTAGAGCTCTACCATGAAGGGAAACCCCACCACCTTTAGAAGCGATTGTCATTGTCTGGGCATAAATTTGGATATGACCCTAGTTGAATCTCATTATTCCTTTTTTGGTACTCAGTGGATATGTGGACTTTTATCTTCTGTGTCAGCCTCCTTTTCTTTTGCATAAATGATCTCACTGTCTTTACCTTACATTTTCTTCAAAGCCTAAAAAGATAAAAATAAAAATGACCCATGCTCTCTCAGAGAAGACAAGTAGTGATTCTATGGCATCTTACTACGCTGATGGACAGTGACTGTAATGGGGTATGTGGTGGGGACTTGATAATGGGGGGAGTCTAGTAACCATAACGTTGTTCATGTAATTGTACATTAATGATAGCAAAATTTTTAAAAATTAAAAAAAAAAAGAATGTGAAAAAAAAATGACCCATGCTCATGTCTCTTCTAACAAGTGAGGATGGCTGTCCTCAATCTCCTGGTAAGGGAGGAGAGAATGCTTCTTTTGAATACCGTGTAGATACTCTGTGCCTCAAAGCTGTGTTCACTGACCATGCACCCCAGGGGCCTGATTCGTCTGTCACCCTATATGACTTAGATACCTGGGCAGAGTCAGGCCAAGAGAACAATGACACAATCAATTATTTTCTATCTGCCCAGGACAAACATTTATGTCTTTCAATGGGTAAGATTTATTCTCTAAAACAGCATAGAACCATTTCCCAATCCCGTACTACCTGCAGAGATGGTGCTGAAATAACCTCAGGAGGAAAAAATTATTACACCCTTAAGCCTAAGCAAAACAAATGAGAACTATCCAATTTCCTCTTTAAAAGGTGCATTTTAAAAAGAGTTCACTATAATGTTTACATGCACTGTGGCAGGGCACACGTTCAAGGGATCGTTCAGCTCAGACCACGGAAACTAGGTCATGTGGCTCTTGCTGACATTGCGGGGAGTTTTGTGGCTTACTCCCTGCAGGCAAAAATTTGCCGCACAACCTGGGCACAATTTAAAGCAAGCTTGAGTTTTCAAATAAATAGGGAAGGTGCTCCTCTAGCTGTTGACTGGTCCTTCATTTCTGATGACACTCTCATATTCTTGGAAATGAATGGGTCTTGGTATAATTTGTCACAACAGCACAAAAAAATTTTAGGGACAGTCTTCCCGACTGATATTATGGCTGACCTTCATCTTGTGAGCTCAGAACACTTTGCCTAGTCTTACCCACACCCACAGGAGCATGTTTTCTACAAGCAAAAGCAGGCAGCGGAATTACTTGGCCAGGTTTATGTTAGAGAAAAAAAATCACTGTGGTTAACTGGCATCGTTTCATCCTATCCTAGCCTGACACACCCACAGAGTGAAGAATTGTCTGATGATGCTATCTGGAGATTTTCCACTCTTCATCATTACCAATCATTAATAATAGGATCCACCTTGCACTTGTCAGAAGATTTTACAGTTTACATCTCATTTGATTCTCACAGCAATCTCATGAGATGGGTAAGCCAGATGTAAGCATTCCCAGATGAAAAAGAAATGGAAAACACTGAAAATCAAAGAAATTTAAGTCATTGCCCAAGATCATATGAATATGTAACTCATTTTATCAAGTCATCAAATCAGAGTGGAAATAATAGGCAAAAAATAAATTTCTTGTCTCCTGCAGACTCAACTTCAAAAAGGACCTAACCTTACTTAAAATGTCTAACTATAGCAGGAGTTGTAACTACTTCGTCTAGGATAAAAGATCTCAGTTCCCTTGTTTGTAGCCTTTACCTAAAGACCTAAAAAAATTAAGCTGACCCATGCTCCATTCCTTTCCTAAGCAGGATGCCAGCCACAGACTCCTGGAAACCCATTTCTTTACCCTGCCTTGGTTGGCAAGGTGAGATTGGTTGATTTTGTGGCCCCCTCCAGGTGTGGAGGGCAGTATACAACTTAGTCCTCAGATTCTTAGGGGCCCGATTCTTTTCTAAAAACTGGGAGCCTCAGCAGTCATGTGCCAGTAAAAATAGTGTCTACATTCCTGATGTATTACAAGATGGGGCTGTGCTGCCAACAGAGTTCTTTTTAATTTCTGGGTTAGCTGAACCCACAATGTACCAATTTTGCATGACTGCTTTAAGCCAAAGACACACGGAAACCATCCTGCTGTGCGGGTGCTTGAGCGCCTGACTGCAACAGCCAATGGCACGTCACCAAGGGAGCTTAGAAGCTGACTTTACAGGTAGAGCAAATACGTGGTTTTACCATGAAAAGAAGCTCTAAGCATTCACCATTATTTTCAGTAAAGTCCATGGAGGCTCTTGTTTAATAACTTGGCTAATAACAAGTTTAAGCAATATCTGACGGGATTATGTCACTAACATAACAATTATGATGACTTAGAGGTGTCATGGAAAAGTAGTTTGGGTATCATTTTAATTGCAAAAACCAGATTATAAAATTACACATACATCCTGATTAAGCAATGTAACATATTCACCCATGTGAGTGACGACAGAAAAGGAATGCGTAAGAAATGAAAAGTGAGTTGGGGCAGGGTTTGTATTTATGCCTCAGATACTGTGAAGTGGTATGCTATTATCCTTAGGAAGAATCACGCTGATCCGATGCCTTTTTTTTTTTTAACTAGCCCTCTCATGACCATGAGCCATGTTTGCTTTTCCAGAGTCAAAATGGTCCCGTGGCAGCTCACCTCTTAAAACCTCAGAGAACTCCCTAAGCTCCGGCAGCAGCCAAATCATGGCATGTTCCATGGTCCGGACATTCAGGGTCCACACTGCGGTGTTTGTAAATTACCTGATGTGAGAGGAACAGTTTTTCTCTCCCTCCGGACGGGTGGAGCCTGGCTTTTCACTGAGGCCACCAAGCAGTTTCCAGTGTGATTTCAACTGAAGAGATATTCCTTTTTTTCCTCTCCTTAAACATACTGTTGAGTGGGGTTTACTCAGAATAGGTCTCCGCTGCCTCCTTCAAGTGTTTTCATTAATGAAGGGAAAACCCATCCATCTTAGAGCACTGTTGGGCTTGTCACAAATGAACTTTGAAGTATTTTAACTCTCCCTTGATGGCCATGAAAACTAAGCAGGTCATGGACGACACAGTGACATGCATCAGAAGCTGGGGTTCACCTGCAACACAGCTGGATGAACTCGTGTTCCCTTAGGCTATTGTGTCCTTGAGGACAAAGACTGTCATATCCGTCACTGGATCCTAAGGCTGTAGCACAATGCCTGGCACTAAGTGTCCTTTAGAATAGATCAATGAACAAAGAAATTACTGACTCAATAATAGGGAGGCAGCATGGAATAGTGGAGACCACCATACAGTGGGAATCAAAATGGTGCTATTTCTACTTTTGTCACTTCAGCTTCACACTTCAAGTGAGTTACTTTGTTTCTCTGGGCTTAATTTATCTCATTGGAGAAGACAGGCTGACTGTCAGGTCTCATTTTTCAGCTACGACATACTGTAATTCTATAATAAACTGTAAGTACAGTTAGTTTATGAACATTTAGATAGTACTTTCCAGGACAGTGCTGCAACTTGGGGATATAAAGTGTCGGCTGCAGGACCACAGTATCCTTTTCTTCTCACTAACCATTTTCCCTCTCTCAAATATATACCCTTCTCTGGGCTGTTGAAAGTAATCAGTGTGCCTATTAGAAAATATTAAATTACATATGTGGCTTTCATTATATTTCTGTTAGACAGCACCAACCTGTGTCTCTTTGCCCACTTCCCCTTCCATTAACCTGAATAACAGTTCAATTTGTGGTTATTTCCACTAGGCTCACCATAGAGGCCATTTCATTAACTGAGCTAATAAAATAGTGAAAATATCAAGTTTGCTGTTTCATGGTCTATGACAAGATTACATTAAATCATTTGTCTTTTATAAAACACTAAATCATTAACTGAGATGGTCATATGGGCTTGGTCTCTGAAATACCCTTTTTCCTTTTTCTTGAAAAATTAGAAGCTGCATGATATCTCTTAATTTAACATTTAACAAAAAATCTATGATTTATAAAATCTTCCTATTCTACAGAAAAACTGCTGTTTTAGTTTGGGTATTTACTTGAATCTAAACTGTAAGGCCATTCAATGATTCTATCTCAGATGGAAATTTCTTTCTTCTGAAATGGTGCAGAACAAATTACATTATACCCTTTGTCCAAATCAGAACTATGAGTTGGGATACAGGTCAGCTTGATTATCTCTGTTAAACTAAGGAAAGCGATGACAATGACAATTCTTAAAATTTCATGTTTGCTTCTGTAGTAAAGCTACAGAGCTTTGTGTATATTTACATTTGGATTCAGATGAGTCTGATGTTTCAGGATTCATCCCATCTTAAAACCAAGAGCAGAGTTGCCTTGGGATAAACTAACTTGCACTCTGCTATTCCCCCTTCCCTTAAGGGAGAGTGGATGGCCTCTCAGACCAATGCTGGTCAAAACTGCACACTTCTCTTCCTCTTCTTTTATTCCTTATCTTTCCCACTGAACATGCTACCACTTCCATGCACGCCCTCACAGACGTGCATGCATGCATGTACACACAAGCAGAAATAAATCTTTCCTTGGCCTGCAGACAGTAATTATATTGGTTTTAAAGGCTCCACCAGGGTAATGAAAGGGGGTGTGGGAGGGCAAAGAGACCCTAAACCAGCACTCCCCAATAGAAATATAATGAAAGCCATATATGCAATTTAAAATTTTATAGTAGCCACATCATAAAAGTGAAAAGAAACAGGAGGAATTTTAATAATATATTTTATGTAAACCAACATATCCAAAATATGTCAGCAATATAAAAATTATTAATGAGATAGTTTATGTTCTCTTTTGAGAACTAAGCTTTTGAAATCAGGTGTGTAGTTTACACTAGCACATTTCATTTCAGACTAGCCATATTTCAAGTGGCCAGTAACCACATGTAGCTAGTGGCTACCATATAAGCAGCACAGCTCTAAAGGTGCATGGTTTAAGAGTTATATTGTTTATCTGAATGGGGACAGGAGGGCAGCAATAAAAGAGAGCATGTAATAACACACCTGAACTGTATTCAAGCAGCAGCATTACAGAGGAGGTCTGTTCAGATATATTCCTACTTTAACTCAATAAAGAAGGAAGAAACCTGACTTTAACTCATCATTACACACAGCACAGTTCATCAGGATCAGAATAACACACAAAAAATAATAAGATGATTCATTGTAACTCTCCGCAGAGATTAAGATTAGAGTTTAAGACCGTTGACAACTCTATCTCACTCATAAGCCCTGTCTTATGGGCAGTGAGGAATCCTTGTGGCTTTAACTTTGAGGGTTGTCTAACAACAATGCCCTATCATAACAGTCCTGCTCAATGTGGCAGAAAACTGCTAACCACCAACAGACGTATTAGATGAGATCATTTCCAAACAGGATACAGCCTTACAACAATCTGCTATATTTATAGCAACAAATTGTTCACCCCTCTCTTACTCTCTGCCAAAATGAGAAAACGGCTGAAGTGTTTGGTGGATTTAGGTGCCCCCTGTTCCTATTGTAGGTCACCTTAGTAGTTGCTACAAACTTGAATTACATGATGCAATAAACTGATTCTGTGAAATTATTTGGAAAACCGGCCCAATGATCTAATTCCCTTCTGGTAAAACAGAAAGAGGAAACAAAGACAAAACCTCATTTCCTGTGTTGGAAGTGTCAAAGCTTCTGAATGTATGAGAGCGAGAGAGACGGGGAATAAATATGTGTGCACACCTCTTGTGATGATATGTGGGTTATAAGTGAATGCCTCTTGAGTGTTCACAGTTCATAAGGTATTTTTACTGTGAAGGAGACATGATGGGATCGCAGAACCTGAATGCACTTTTAATGTCTAGTTCATTTCTCTGCTAACAGGACAGCAATTATTTATGAAGTAACTGAAACAGCCTATAAATTATTCCAGACCTATAATCATTATTAATAACAGAAAAAGCTATTATTTATTAAGTAGTGCATTTCATGTGGATTTACAAATTAAAATTAATAAAGTTTAGGTCATTCAGAAGACATTTGCAATCTTCCCACGTATCACATTTTAGAATACAGTTCTCTTTATCGGGCAGTTCTCTCTACATCTCTCCTGTTACAACTGGGAACGTTTTTGCAGATGGCATCTTCACTGGAGTTAGAAATACCACTGGAATGTCATTACTGTGTCTTCCCTGGGCTTTTCATTCAAGCTGGGTGATACAAGTATCTCTAATGTTCCCTATAGTATTCATTTTTCAACCTCATACTTACAGTTCTGGATCCCCTCTGAGAGCACTCTGTAATTCCATACTTCTTAAGTTTTAGGCCGGGCATAGTTCTCCCTGTTTAATTCTGTGCACGTTTAATATGACCTTGTTATACAGCAGCCTGCCCTTACTCCTATGCCTCTAGAATTCTTGAGCCCCCTTAATCTCTATTATTTTTCCATAGCACTTACTACTACCTTCTATCATATTACATAATTTACTTATTTATTACATTTAGGACTTATTTTCTGTCTCCACATTGGTACCTAACTAGAATATTAGTGTCATAGGAACAGAGATCTTTGTTTTGCTCATTGCTGTATCCAAGAGTGTCCAGAACACAGTATGAGCTCAATAAGTATTGTTGACTAGTGAATGTAGATTGGACCAGTGTAAATCCACATGGTTTTTAATTAAATTAATATATAAGTATTCATCTACACCCATATTTCTAGTTGACCAATAGTATACTGGGAAACACAAATTAAATGTCCAAATTAAATGTTTATTTTATTACAATGCAGAAGAAAACTGGGTTACATTGGTAGTATACTAGTTAGTATATCATACTGATAAGATTCATTCTTTAAAAACTTTATAATTCTTCAAAAATCAGGGATTGGGAGTGCTGATTATTTCTGATTTATTTCCCATATTTTTCTAATTATAAATACTGAGTCCACAATCTAGAATGTTCAGAATTATGCCTACTCATTTCTCAATTTAAATGTAATTATTACATCTGTATTAAATATTAAATCTATGTTAGGCTCCTGACTGATATCTTTACCTGTTTTATAAGTTAGATCTCATGATTTTAGATTAAAAATTATGAGCCTACATATTATGTGGAGAAAACTGAACCAACCTTCATTTTTTAAAGTGGCAGTTTTATTGATGTGGGCTTATTTTTTTATTTTAGTATCATTAATCTACAATTACATGAGCAACATTATGGTTACTAGACTCCCCCCCATTATCAATTCCCCACCACATACCCCATTACAGTCACTGTCCATCAGCGTAGTAAGATGCTATAGAATCACTACTTGCCCTGTGTTGTACAGCCCTCCCCGTGCCCCCCCGCTACATTACATCTGCTAATTGTAATGCCCCCTTTTCCCCCTAGTCCCTCCCTTCCCACCCATCCTCCCCAGTCCCTTTCCCTTTGTTAACTGTTAGTCCATTCTTGGGTTCTGTGAGTCTGCTGCTGTTTTGATGTGGGCTTATTTTTGATCCCTATTTTATCACCAGGCTTATCATGGTGTCAAAATAAAGTAAGAGCTCTTACCATATTTATTTATTTATTTAATGAAAAATACATCTGGCTAAGTTGGAAAAATCTGACCAAAGATGTTTAGGGAAAAAGCAACGATACAGTATATTTGAAAAATTTTACAAGCTAGGAAGAACATGGTAATTGACTGATGTAGAACTGAGAAAATCATATTTCAACCAGAATTACTGTCTCCATGGCCTAATCCCTATCATATATTCACTCACTCACCACACGCTGGTTGAACATATTCTATGTATGAGTCACGGTGAAGAATTCTCTGAATACAAGGGAACAAGACTTGGCTCACGGGCATGAATCTTGTATGGGAAATAATGATAAACTCCACATGTGTTCACCATTGTATGCCCAGTGCCCCACACAATCACAAGGCAGATGTTCAATTTGGTCAAAGTTTGGTAAAAAGAATGCATAACAATTCATAATACAATGGTGTAATAGATGCTATCGGAGACAGTAAAGGCCCTGGGGGCTCCAAAGAGGAAGGGGGCCGTCTGGCTGGGGCTGGGGACCTGTTCCAGGAGCAGGGAGCTGATGGGCCGGCATAGGTGGGATGGTGGCAGGTGGCAGGTACTCAAGGCAAAGGAAGAGCACAATCTAAAGCACAGAGGCAAACCACACAGCACAGCATTTCCTGTTTCTAACCACCCGGGCAACGAAATCTTTAAACCAACCTGCAGCAAGAGTTTTGAATTTATATTAGGTACAGATATAAAATTATGTAGTTATGAAGGCTTCCAACAAAGTGTTAGGCAGTGGCCTCTGGAGCCCAAGAGGCCTAGGGGCTATTTGAGACTCCATGAGCAAAGGACTGGGGACGCCGCCTGGCACCCAGTGGGTCGTCTTTGGTGGCTAGTGACTTTCCCTCCTCTCCTTCACTTGGTGTCCTAACTGCAGCCTTGAGCTTAATACTCACAGGCAAAGCAGATATTACATTTCTAACTCCATCAGTGTAAGTTTGGTCTTCAAAACTGAATTTTTTAAATCCTCCATTGAGTATGACATGTAGTAAGTTAATAGTTTCTAAAGTAATTTATAAATTAATGTGATAGCAATTAGAATCCCAGCAGGGATTAGGGGATAATTAGCTACTATGAATGAATTCACAAATAAGAATAGATGCCTAAAAGTAGACAAGAAAAGTATAATATGAATGAGTTGTAATGGGAAATTTCTCTTATCAGATACAAGAACAGATGACAAAAATTTACTGTAATCGAATCAAGCTGCATTAACATGGGACTAAACAGATCGGTGGAAAAAAAAGAATCCCTAGACATTTTATATGGCAAAGATAGTAGCTTAATTCAGCAGGGAAGATTAGATTTAATAAGTGATGCTAACACTATTTGTTATCCATTTAAAGGGAAACTTTTACTCTTTTTAGACATACTTTTCTGTATTTTGTTTTTCTCACTCAACAGGGCCTCATGGATAAATATATACACATGATTTCCAGATAGACTAGAGACTTGAGTATTAAAAATAGAGCAACATAAAGACTTTAAGAAAAATCAAGGAAATTACATGTACAGTCTAGCAGCAGGGGAAATCTTCTCAACATAGGCAGGAAATCCAAAAGCCACAGAAGAAAAGATGGACATATTTGACAATATAAAAATGAGACACCTTTGCATGGCAAAATGTATCATAATTAAAGGTGAATGAGAATATGAATAGTTAATGACAGGTAAATAATGAATTTGCAAAGAGTGTTTTTAATGGAGGTAGAAAAGAGTTAATATATAAATTTTTACAGAGCTCTTATGAATAACCAAAAGGAGGGGGTGGGGACAAGAAGATGAGTAAATGGATAAAAACGAAAATGGAAAAGAGCATTAATGGGCAAGTCACATAAAAGTAAATCCAAATGGCCAATAAAGTCCAGATAAGATGCTCGGACTCCCTGGGAGTCGGTGGGGGGGGCACTCAAAGTAACAAGGAGATTCACTTCTCCCTATCAGCTTCTCAAAAAACAGAAAAAGAGGAAGAAGGCCTACTGGTGACAGAGGTGCAGGAAAAAAAGGCTCTCTCCTACAGACTAGATGTGTGAAATTTTACAGTCCCACTGAAAATTAATCAGGCAACATCTACTAAATTATAAATGTATCACCTTTAAGCCTGGCAGTCCCACTTCCTGGGTACTGCCTTATAGAAAGAAGAACATGAGGATGTGTGCACAAGGATACTTGTATTTCGCTATGAATTATAGCGCCAAAGCTGGAAACAAAGTTAAGGCCATCAATAAGAGAATGGCTGAATAATATAGGACAGTGACCATAGGACAGTGACCATGGAACAGTACATAGGTACTAATAAATGAATTGTGTCAGTTGACTTAGATTTCCAGG
This sequence comes from Smutsia gigantea, assembly GCA_032199065.1. Classification (NCBI taxonomy): domain Eukaryota; kingdom Metazoa; phylum Chordata; class Mammalia; order Pholidota; family Manidae; genus Smutsia; species Smutsia gigantea. The sequence goes on from JAVSCE010008435.1 coordinate 171,486, forward strand.
AAGCCCTATTCAGTGAGAAAAACAAAAGGTAAAAACATATGTATCATATAGTCCTATTTCTTTTAAAGTGAACCCCACACCATAATGTATGTATGTACATGGAGAAAAACATGGAAAGATGCATACAGAGTTTTTAATACTGTTTATGGAAGAATGAAGAGAATGAGAGGAGAGCAAGCAAGCAAAAAAAAAAAGCCTAGCAATTACAACTGAATTTATATGTCATTATGTGTATGTTTTACATGTATATATCAATAGATGAATAAGTTAAGTGGATGGATGGATGGATGGATGATAGATGATGGATAGATGACAGGGTTTTAAAATAAAACAAGAAATGGGGAAACAACATTTGTCTCAAAAAAATCACCTGGCTCATTAATACCCTCGGCTGCCTGCAAATCTGTCCTCAGCCCACCCACATTTCTCAGCGCTGCTCTCCATGTGATCCTGGGTAAGGTGCTCAGCCTGCCCCTGTCCTTATAGATCGAATGATGTCGGTGGAATGAATGATCTCTAAGGTTCTTTCCAGCCTCGCACCTTCATTTGATGCCTCTGCCTCCCATGTCACTGGGTGCGTAGAACAGAAGTCTATGTTTGTATTTCCCCAGTAACCATGCAACCTATGCAAGCAAACCAAGAAGGGTCAGAAAGCAGAAGCAGAATACATCCCCTTACTGATTTCTGGGTTACCCATTCTGTTTGTTTTCTTGACGATGCCATCAGGCCAGTGTTTATTTTCACAGTGCTGTGAGGCCAGAACCACCGAGTGTATGCACGCTCACTTGCCATGTACCCTTGCCGCGCTTTGCAACGTTCACCACATTTTTGTTGGGTGACCACTGGCCACCAAATAGGCATTTTAAGGGAAGGGCTGGGTGCTAATTTCACGAACAACCCAGTGAGAACCCCCTTGTTCAGCAGGGAACTGAGGTCTGGAAGAGGAAAGGGGAGAGCAGAGTGGGTGTGAGCAAGGCCATCAGCTTTCACCCTTGCCAGCCTTCGGCTGCACAGCTTTCCAGATGATAATCAGTCAGCACCCATGCACTTCTGCACATCAGAAACATAGGAAACTGGGACCAAAGCCAGAATCTCAGAACAGAATGAGCTGGGGTGAGCTGGGATGAGGTGGGGTGGGGCAGTGGTTGGAGCAGGACAAGGACTTTGGGCAACAGGGAGAGAGAAAAAAGAAGAAAACGTTGGATGAATAGGCCCTCTCGTAAACAGCTGAAAAATGGACCAAAAATTGTGGTATTGGGTGGGATGGAATTAAAGCTGCAGGATCACTATAGGCCAGGGTTGTAGCCTGAGGGAGCAGTGAGGAGGAAGATCATCGTGGGCACTTGGACATGTGCAAAGCTGCAGGCAGTGCGAGCTAGCAGGGAGTTAAGGATGCACCCCCCCAAGTATAGTAGTGGGGGAGGGAGACTGGAGACATGGCAGGCACATCCCTCAAATTTCCAGAGTAAAAGCAATTAAAATTTTTCAGCATGCTAAAAATCTCAAAATATTACAAAATCAACTTCAAAACACTGTAAAATTGTGACTTGGATGTCACTACTCTTATTTATCCTCAGACATCATGAATAAATGTGTTTTATTAGGATAGAAAACAAACAAAAGCTATAAACACTTTGGGATGACATTACAAAAATTGATGGGCTAGTTTATGAAAATAGTTCTGTATATTTAAAAATGTATGATATGTATTAAACATTTACTGTCAGTCATTGTACTAAGTACTCTTGCATTATCTCATATAATTTTCACAGTAACTATAAAGGGTAGGCACTATGAATACCTCTGTCTTACTGATGAGGAAATGGAAGAGTAATGAGGGTAAATAACACAGCTCCTAGGTGGTGAAGCCAGGATTTCAATCCAAAGTAATCTGATTCCAATTGTAAAGCTTATGAACACATTGATGTAACACTCTCCACAAACAGAAAACAGCAGAAAATCCATTTGAAATATGCCATGTCAAGTTTTGGAGAAAGCTTCTTGTCTGCTGAAAGCCTTTTTTGTGAAGAGACATATACTATCCTGTATAAATAGTTTGTGCCCACAAATATTTCTGTCATGCAAGGTCTAGGGCCCACATTGCCTGAAAATGCATAGGTCAAACTAAATTCCGTAGCTCTTATTTTCAAGTATGTTCTACACCAGCAGTCAGCAGGCTCTTTCTGTAAAAGGCAAAATAGTAAATATTTTAGGCTTTGCAGACCATACGGTCTCTGTTATAACTATTCAACTCTGCCATTGGATCACAAAAACAGCTCTAGAAAACCCAGGTGAATGGTGTGGCTGTGTTCCACACAAAAACAGGTGGTGGCCAGATTTGGCTTATATAGATTATATATATACACACACACATACACTCACTCAGAGAGAGAGCAAGAGCTATACAAACCATAGTTTGCCAACTCTTGCTCCAGACCATACATTCTTCAGAGCTAATTCACCATGTTACTCCTTCACAGAAACCTCCCCTTGAATCAACCTAAATCAAGTCCTTGTGCTATAATTTTTTGGTGCATCCTTTACACACACAGATCTCAATTTGTCATTAATTGTTCCTTTATTATTACTAGTTTGTAAGCTCTACATAGGCAGAGATCCTGTCGGCTTTGTGTTTCACTGGATTCCTAGCCCGTGCTTGATATACAAAAGTGCTCAGTGAGTATTTGTTGGCTATAAGGAAGGAAGGAAGGATGGATGACGGCAGTCCCACATACTTAACCTGGTTCTGTGTCCTGGACTGGAACTCGTGTGTCCCACAAAGACACCTTCCCTGGCACCTCTTTGACAAGTACTGTGCAGTCTTCTGGTACCATTACAAACTAAGTGACCCAGTGTCCTTTCATGTGGAAGAAAAACAAATTTTCCACCCTTTTCTCCACAGGTTCAAGGGCACCCACAGTTAGTCCACCATTCAAGGAGAGTTAAGAATGACAAGAGTCACCTGGTCTTTCCTTGCACCAAGTCCTCATCAGACCATGCCACAGTCCAAATTAGAAAATCACCTGCACACCTTTGGGCTGCCTGTTTAACCTTAAATGCTCCCCCTGCCCAGTTAACCTCAGCCACAGGACTGTAACAGTTAGCGATGAGCCAACTGTTGGGCTAGCTAATCCTGGATCTCTTGATCCTCCTCACATCACTTCCTAATCAGGTGCAATCTCTCCCCAGGTTTTATTAATTTAACATTTACATGCCTCCTCTAAGGAGCTCCAACAACTTTTTGTTTATAGATGTTTACAGGTGACTCCCTCACTCCATCACCACAGTGTGTGGCTGGTTGTTGACTTGTCCAATATCCTCTGCTTTATGAAGGTTTTGAACACTAAGGCAATTCCCCTCTCCCACCCGATCAGTTGACTTTATCTTCCTTTGGAACTACTGATACTTTATTCTTAGGACAGAAAGAAAAAAGATGAGATCATTTTTGTTTTCATTCTGGTAGATAGGGAGCAGATCGGAGGCTCTCCCTCTGTCATTCCAGAGGTGTTCGTCCTTCTAACACAAAGTGTGATGGCATATTTAGATGGTGCATGTAATAGATGTCACTCAGAGGCTTTAGGTGAGCACAAATTTAGTTTTTGGTAATTTTGATTTATAGATTCAATTTCTACTTTTCATTAAATAAAACTTCCAGAAGCAAATAACTGCAATTTCAGTTTCAGGATCTGAATTGCCTGCATTTACAAAAGATACTTTTGCTTTTTGGAGCAAAACAAAATATGCCTGATCCTTCTTCTTTGTGACAGAAAATATTTAAGATGTTTCCTCTCCTCAATCATTGTGAGACTATACAAACCCAGCTTTCTCTGTATAAAACCTGGTTTCCTAACATTCTACTCAATACCTCTCTAAACGCACTCTAATACTGAGGCAGCAAGAAAACAGATCTACATACAAATCGGACTTGGCTTGCTTCTTCTAATAGTTTTGTGGTCTTAAACAAATTTCTTAAGTTCCCTGAGTCTCTGGTTCTTCATCTGAAAAATGGGACTAAAAATTAATTCTCCTCAGTATTGTCATGGGGGTTGAAAGGGTATATACCAAGCACCCAGGACATTACCTGGAATAGTAGACACACAATAGTTGGTTGCTAATTTTATTGCTTTATAAAATCCCTCTTGAAATGTGGAAGACTGAATATAATCCTTCAGGTCCTGAGCTCTTTACTTCATAGCAGTAAAGAGCATGAGTTCCAGAGTCAAATATTCAGGATTGAATTCTGTGTCCACCACTTGATAACTGTCTACTTCTTGGCAGTCTCCTTAACTGGTCCAAGCCTCAGTGTCCTCCAGATAATAATACTAACCCATACAATTGCTGTCAGCCTCAGCACAGTGCTCAATAAATATTAGCAATTTTAGCTAATGTTTTACCATTACAACTGGCAATTGTATCTGACAAGCTGAAATGTACAAAACATTTCATTTCCATTTTCTTCTTTTATGAGCTCTATTATAATAAACACTTTATATATTCATTATTTTAGTCAGTGAACAAGTGTGAGTTGCATGTTTGAATAGGGTAGGAATGGAGGGAGATATTATCTTCCCTGGCTACTTCAATGTAGAGGAAAAATCTGCAGATGGGAAGAATTGTTGTTTGTGTTCTTCTTTTGTTAAGTCACTTGTCCAAAAGTTACAGTAAAGATACAGTTAAACCAATACGACTCTAAAGAATTATATGTAAATGAAAACAGATGTATTAAAAATACTAAAGAATTTTTTAAACAAAGTAAAGTATGTTTAATGGGGCACAGCCAGCAAAACAATTAATTTAAATAATAGTGCAATGCAACAAATTGACTTTGCCTGGCTAGTCTTACGAGTCAGCCTGACTAGTAAGATTGATTTTCCTGATTTATCAAATAGTAGGCTAAAAGTACTGTTTTTATATCAAGAAGAAACACTAAGCAGGAATGATAGGAAGCAATAAAGAGCAGGAGAAAAAGCTGCAAAGTTGATGCACTTTTTGAGTAAAGGAAAATCAGCCAGTAACTAACTGCATGGATTGTCAAGGAAGAAAGCTGAGTCTTCCAAGGAAACTGACTTTGCTGGTAATACAAGTAAAACGGGCCCTCTTCTGAAACACTCTGGATGGCTTTATGAGCTATTCTTATCCTTTACAGACACTACTTCAAACAGTGGCCTCCTCCCCATGCTCATGTGCTCAGTTACAGAAAAGGAAATGTGCACATGCTCACTATGTTCCATCTGGTGCCAGGGCCTGCAAGGCAACAGTAGGTGGGCATGGGTCCCACCTCTAGGGGCTTCTAGTTTTAGGAGTCAGGTAAATCAATCACCAGTGATGATATAATGTTATTCATACTGTGATGGAACTAAGAACAGGGAGGAGAGAAGGAAGGACAGACTGGAAGGAAGGAAATCAGAGGAGTTTTCATCTGACAGCCTTGATAAATTAAGGGAGGCTGTCTAGGGGAAGGACATCTAAGCTAAGGTCTTCAGAAGATCAAACTAAGGTGTCCCAAGTAAGCTGCTCCTGGCGCAGGATTTATTTCTAGGGCAGAGAGACTCAAAAGGCTATGAAAATCATGTTATAACTCTAAAATGCATTCTCTGGAGGAAAATTAAAAAGACAAACATAATTTCAAGATTATAATGTAAAACAGTCCATTTTACCCCAATTGTTAGCTCCCTATTACAATATTTCCATTTTAAATCTGTTCCCTTCTCTTCTGTTTGGAAATTTACATTTCCAGGAACATCGCAATTAGACTGCAAGCAACTTAGATTCCTGAACTGGTAAAAGGATAAATGGTATGAATAGAGTGGTGCCATGTTCATTTAAAATCACCAAATACGTTTTTTTGGGATTCAAGATGGCGGTGTGAGAGGTGAGACAGAGAACCACAGAGAGTGAGAAAACATAGTTAATACAGCTAACCCTAAAATAGCAACAGGAAAGAAGGCTGAACTAGACTGCATACAGACCTCACGAACAGAGCAGACCTCATGAAACAGAGTAACGTATGAAAGCCTTGATCCAGCAGGACCCAAGCCCTTCCCCCACTCCAGCTAACTGGTGGGAGAAAGAGAAAGAGCTGGGAGACGGTAGAAGCCTAGAACTGCTGAATACCCAGCCCAGGAGGTCTCCTCTGTGAGCAGAAACCTACACTGTGTGGTGTCTGGAGGATGGGGAGCTGGGACAGGCAGAGTGCTTGAGAAACAGATTCTGGCCATTTGTGGAGGACGGGATCCACACTCCGCCACTCTGGGACTAAGGAAAGGCAGGCGAACTGACAGGCTCCCTAGCAGTGAAAGGGCTGAGGAAGGGGCGGGGTTTGCACGGTGCTTGCTGCGTGGGAGAAGGGATAGAGGGACAAGGTTGTCTGGGCGTGATCTGCCCAGCAGATTGGGAACTTTGGGGAGCTTCAGGAGCTCCATACCGCTGGCTGGCTACACAGCTCCAAGGCCCTCCACGGTGATACACAGCCTGCTGGTACCTGCTTACAAATCGTTAGTCACTAGGCGAGTGTCAGGCAAGTCAGAGGGAGGCCGCGCCTACAACAGCTAGGGACTCAGAGCACAGAGGCTTACACCTGTGTGCTTGGCGATGGGGTCTCATATGGGAGACGGGCACTGCAGGTGGGATTGAGGAAAAAGCTCTTTCCTCCCACCAGGCACCAGCTCTGCTCCCCTATGATCCCCAACCTCACTCTAGGGGCTGAGCAACTCCAGAGACTAGAGCTTCTGGGCACTAGAGGGAACCACACAGAAATATGAAATGTCAAAGAACATGGTTTAGACCAAAATCTCACAAATCCCTGAAAAAGGGCCAAATAAAACTGAACTCACCAATCTTCCTGAAAGAGTTCAAAATAAAAATCATGAACATGCTTATGGAGGTACAGAAAAATATTCAAGAACTCAGAAAAGAATTTAAGATGGAGATTCAATCATTAAGAAATTCCATATCTGAAGTGAAACATAGAATGGACGGATTTAAAAGCATATTAAGGCACATGAAAAGATGCTCAACATCACTAGTCATCAGAGAAATGCAAATTAAAACCACAATGAGATATCACCTCACACCAGTTAGGATAGCCACCATCCAAAAGACAAACAACAACAAATGTTGGTGAGGATGTGGAGAAAAGGGAACCCTCCTACACTGCTGGTGGGAATGCAAATTAGTTCAACCATTGTGGAAAGCAGTATGGAGGTTCCTCAAAAAACTCAAAATAGAAATACCATTTGACCCAGGAATCCCACTCCTAGGAATTTACCCTAAGAATGCAGCAGCCCAATTTGAAAAAGACAGATGCACCCCTATATTTATCGCAACACTATTTACAATAGCCAAGAAATGGAAGCAACCTAAGCGTCCATCAGTAGATGAATGGATAAAGAAGATGTGGTGCATATACACAATGGGATATTATTCAGCCATAAGAAGAAAACAAATCCTACCATTTGCAACAACATGGATGGAGCTAGAGTGTATTATGCTCAGTGAAACAACCCAGGCGGAGAAAAACAAGGACCAAATGATTTCACTCATATGTGGAGTATAAGAACAAAGAAAAAATGAAAGGAACACAGCAGCAGCAGACTCACAGAACCCAAGAATGGATTAACAGTTACCAAAGGGAAAGGGACTGGGGAAGACGGGTGGGAAGGGAGGGAGAAGGGGGAAAAAGGGCTATTACAATTAGCACACATAATGTAGTGGGTGTGGGGGTGGGATGGGGGGATACGGGGAAGGCAGTATAACACAGAGAAGACAAGTAGTGATTCTATAACATCCTTCTAGGCTGATGGACAGTGACTGCAATGGGGTATATGGTGGGGACTTGATAATAGGGGGAGTCTAGTAACCATAATGATGCTCATATAATTATATATTAATAATAGCAAAAAAAAGCAGATTAGATGTAGTAGAGGAGATGGTAAATGGAATACAAATTAGAGAAGAGGAATACAAAGAAGCTGAGGCACAGAGAGAAAAAAGAATCTCTAAGAATGAAAGAATATTGAGAGAACTGTGTGACCAATCTAAACGGAACAATATTCACATAATAGGGGTACCAGAAGAAGAAGAGAGAAAAAGGGATAGAAAGTGTTATTGAGGAGGTAACTGCTGAATGTTTCCTCATTTTGGGGAAGGAGATAGTCTCTCAAGCAATGGAGATGTACAGATCTCCCAACACAAGGAACCTAAGGAAGATGACATCAAGACATATAATAATTAAAATGGCAAAGATCAAAGATAAAGACAGACTTTTAAAAGCAGCTAGAGAGACGGATTCTGGGAAGATGGCGGCGTGAGCAGAGTGGCGGAATCTCCCAAAACCATATATATTTGTGAAAATACAACAAATACAGCTACCTAAAAAAGAGACCAGAAGATACAGCACAACAGCCAGGATACAGCTACACCTGTGAGAACTCAGCACCTCATGTAGTGGGTAAGATACAAAGCCACGACCCGGCGGGACCCGAGCACTCCCCCACCCCAGAGCATGGCGGGAGGAAAAGATTCAGAGTGGGGAGGGAGAGGAAGCACAGTCCCACCAAATAACCAGCCCTGGTGATCTGCGCCAGCAGCACTGACACACATCGCATGCTTTATCGGAGATTAGAGAAACAGAAGGGCAGGATCTGAGACAGAGACAACAAGCGGGTCCCCTCAGCCAGCTCCCAGGGACAAAATAAGAACGGGCATTTTGTTGTGTGGTTGTTGTTTTTTTGTTTGGTTAAAGTCTTAAAGAGACAAGGACCCAACAGCGGAACAAAATCATCCCAGTGCACTCAGCCAAGCAGGCTGGGAATCGTGGGGAATTTCGGACCCCCTGGCCAGTGGCCGGGCAAAGCACCCACACCAAGGCTCCCCACAATGATCAGCAGCCTCCCATTCGTTCCCCCACTTCCCCTCACCTGGCCAGCGCCACAAAGGGTCCGAGAGCCTCCACTGCTGCTGAACAGCGGAGGAGCGGCCCCACCGACAGCATCCTCAAAGAATCTACTCTGGCAGGCATACAGCTAAGGAGGAATGACCCCAGAACCCACATCAAGGGCTGGAAAACACCAAGGGGACCAGAAGGCACCCAGCGAGACTTCAAAACCCTACAGTGCTATAGGCTAGGCTGAGGGCAACCCTGCACACAGGCAGCTCCAGGGATTATCCCAGAGATTGCCTCCTGGTGGGCAAGAAACCAGTTCGGGCCCCGGATAAGGGCAAGGAGAACAACAAGCAGGAAGGGACTTTGTTCTCCCAGCTGACACATGTGGCACCTACCAGCAACCACTTCTATCACCATGAAAAGACAGAGGAATATGGTACAGACAAAGATTACCCAGACAACCGAGAGAGAGAGCCTGATGGGACAGCTTTATACAATCTTCCTGAAAAAGAATTGAGAATAAAAGTCATAAGAATGCTGATGGATCTACAGAGAAATATGCAAGAGCTAAGGGAGGAAGTGAGGAAAGACAATGCAGAAATCAGACAAGTGATCGATGGGCTTAAGAGCAGAACGGACGAGGTGCAAGAGACTGTTAATGAAATAGAAATCAGAGAACAGTAATACAGAGAAGCTGAGGCAGAGAGAGATAAAAGGATCTCTAGGAACGAAAGAATATTAAGAGAACTGTGTGACCAATCCAAATGGAACAATATTCGCATTATAGGAGTACCAGAAGAAGAAGAAGAGAGAAAAAGGGATAAAGTGTCTTTGAAGAAATAATTGCTGAAAACTTTCCCAAGCTGGGGAAGGAAATACTTCTCAGTCCACGGAAGCCTACAGATCTCGCAACACAAGGGACTGAAGGAAGACAACACCAAGACACATAATAATTAAATGGCAAAGATCAAAGATAAGGACAGAGTATTAAAGGCAGCTAGAGAGAGAAAAAAGATTACCAACAAAGGAAAACCCATCAGACTATCATCAGACTTGTCAACAGAAACCTTACAGGACAGAAGAGAATGGCATGATATATTTAACGTAATGAAACAGAAGGGGCTTGAACCAAGAATCCAGCATGATTATCATTTAAATTTGAGGGAGGGATTAAACAATTCCCAGACAAGCAAAAGCTGAGGGAATTTGCCTCCCATAAACCACCTCTACAGGATATCTTAAAGGGACTGCTCTAGATGGAAGCATGCCTAAGGCTAAAAAGATGTCACCAGAAAAAATAAAATCATAGCAAAGAAGGCAGACCATCCAAATACTAACTAAAGGCAAAAAGTAAAATCAACTATCCACAAAAACAGTCAAAGGAAATGTAAAAGAGTACAGAATAAAGCACCTACTATATAAAGAATGGAGGAGGAAGAAGAAGAGAGAGAAATAAAGAACCATCAGACTGTGTTTATAATAGCTTAACAAGAGAGTTAAGTTAGACTGTTAGATAGTAAAGAAGCTACCCTTGAACCTTAGGTAACCATGAATCTAAAGCCAGCAATGGCAATAAGTACATATCTATCAATAATCACCCTAAATGTAAATGGACTGAATGCACCAATCAAAAGACACAGAGTTACTGAATGGATAAAAAAGCAAGATCCATCTATATGCTGCTTACAAAAGACTCATCTCAAACACAAAGATATACACAGACTAAAAGTGAAGGGATGGAAAAAGATATTTCATGCAAACAACAAGGAGAAAAAGGCAGGTGTTGCAGTATTGTATCAGACAAAATAGACTTCAAAACGAAGAAAGTAGCAAGAGATAAAGAAGGACATTATATAATGGTAAAGGGGTCAGTCCAACAAGAGGATATAACCATTTTAAATATATATGCACCCAACACAGGAGTGCCAACATATGTGAAACAAATACTAACAGAATTAAAGGAGGAAATAGACAGCAATGCATTCATTTAGGAGACTTCAACACACAACGCTCTACAAAGGACAGATCAACCAGACAGAAAATTAGTAAAGACACAGAGGCACTGAGCAACACACTAGAACAGATGGACCTAACAGACATCTGCAGAACTCTACACCCAAAAGCAACAGGATACACATTCTTCTCAAGTGCACATGGAACAGTTTCCAGAACAGACCACATACTAGGCCACAAAAAGAACCTCAGTAAATTCAAAAATATTGAAATTCTACCAACCAACTTTTCAGATCACAAAGGTATAAAACTAGGAATAAATTGTGCAAAGAAAACAAAAAGGCTCACAAATACATGGATTCTTAACAACACTCTCCTAATTAATCAATGGGTTAATGACCAAATCAAAACAGAAATCAAAGAAAATATGGAGACTAATGACAACAACAACACAAAGCCACAACTTCTGTGGGACGCAGCAAAGGCAGTTCTAAGAGGAAAGTATATTGCAATCCAGGCCTATTTAAAGAAGGAAGAACATTCCCAAATGAATAGTCTAAAGACACAATTACTGAAATTGGAAAAGGAAGAACAAATGAGGCCCAAAGTCACCAGAAGGAGGGACATAATAAAGATTAGAGAAGAAATAAATAAAATTGAGAAGAATAAAACAATAGAAAAAAATCAATGAAACCAAGAGCTGGTTTTTTGAAAAAATAAACAAAATAGATAAACCCCTAGCCAGACTTAATAAGAGAAAAAGAGAATCTACACACATAAACAGAATCAGAAATGAGAAAGGAAAAATCGCGATGGACCCCACAGTAATACAAAGAATTATAAGGGAATACTATGAAAATCTACATGCTAACAGGCTGGAAAACCTAGAAGAAATGGACAACTTCTTAGAAAAATACAACCTTCCAAAACTGACCAAGCAAGAAACAGAAAACTATAACAGACCAATTACCAGCAAAGAAATTGAATCAGTAATCAAAAAACTACCTTAGAACAAAACCCCTGGGCCAGATGGATTCACCTCTGAATTTTACCAGAGATATAGGGAAGAAATAATACCCATTCTCCTTACGGTTTTCCAAAAAATAGAAGAGGAGGGAATACTTCCAAACTCATTCTATGAAGCCAGCATCACCCTAATACCAAAACCAGGCAAAGACCTCACCAAAAAAGAAAATTACACACCAATATCCCTGACGAACATAGACGCAAAAATACTCAACAAAATACTAGCAAACTGAATTCAAAAATACATCAAGAAATCATACACCATGATCAAGTGGGATTCATCTCAGGGATGCAAGGATGGGTACAACATTCGAAAATCCATCAACATCATCCACCACATCAACAAAAAGAAGAACAAAAACCACATGATCATCTGCATAGATGCTGAGAAAGCATTTGACAAAATTCAACATCCATTCATGATAAAAACTCTCAACAAATGGGTATAGAGGCCAAGTACCTCAACATGATAAAGGCCATATATGACAAACCCACAGCCAACATTATACTTAACAGCAAGAAGCTGAAAGCTTTTCCTTTAAGATCGGGAACAAGACAAGGATGCCCACTCTCCCCACTTTTATTCAACATAGTTCTAGAGGTCCTCGCTACGGCAATCAGACAACACAAAGAAATAAAAGGCATCCAGATTGGTAAGGAAGAAGTCAAACTGTCCCTGTCTGCAGATGACATGATACTGTACATAAAAAACCCTAAAGAATCTACTCCAAAACTACTAGATCTAATCTGAATTCAGCAATGTTGCTGGATACAAAACTAATACACAGAATTCTGTTGCATTCCTATACACTAATGATGAACTAGCAGAAAGAGAAATCAGGAAACAATTTCAATCACAATTGCATCAAAAAGAATAAAATAGGAATAAACCTAAGCAAGGAAGTGAAAGACCTATACTCTGAAAAGTACAAGACACTCATGAGAAAAATTGAAGAAGGTACCAATAAATGGAAACACATCCCATGCTCTTGGATAGGAAGAATTAATGTGGTCAAAATGGCCACCCTGCCTAAAGCAATCTACAGATTCAATGCAATCCCTGTCAAAATACCACCAGCATTCCTCAATGAACTAGAAAAAATAGTTCTAAAATTCATATGGAACCACAAAAGACCCCGAATAGCTAAAGAAATCCTGAGAAGGAAGAATAAAGAAGGGGGAATTATGCTCCTGACTTCAAGCTCTACTACAAAGCCACAGTAATCAAGACAATTTGGTACTGGCACAAGAACAGAGCCATAGACCAATGGAACATACTAGAGAGCCCAGATATAAACCCAAGCATATATGGTCAATTAATATACGATAAAGAAGCCCTGGATATACAATGGGGAGATGACAGCCTCTTCAGCAGCTGGTGTTGGCAAAACTGGACAGCTACATGTAAGAGAATGAAACTGAATTATTGTCTAACCCCATACACAAAAGTAAATGCAAAATGGATCAAAGACTTGAATGTAAGTCATGAAACCATAAAACTCTTAGAAAAAAACATAGGCAAAAATCTCTTGGACATAAACACGGGCAACTTCTTCGTGAACATATCTGCCCAGGCAAGGGAAACAAAAGCAAAAATGAACAAGGGGGACTATATCAAGCTGAAAGGCTTCTGTTCAGCAAAGGACACCATCAGTAGAACAAACAGACATCCTACAGTATGGAAGAACATATTCATAAATGACATATCCGATAAGGGGTTGACATGCAAAATATATAAAGAGCTCATGCACCTCAACAAACAAAAAGCAAATAATCCAATTAAGAAATGGGCAGAGGAGCTGAACAGACACTTCTCCAAAGAGGAAATTCAGATGGCCAACAGGCACATGAAAAGATGCTCCACATCACTAATCATCAGAGAAATGCAGATTAAAACCACAATGAGATATCACCTCACACCAGTGAGGATGGCCAACATCCAAAACACAAACAACAACAAATGTTGGCGAGGATGTGGAGAAAAGGGAACCCTCCTACACTGCTGGTGGGACTGCAAATTAGTTCAACCATTGTGGAAAGCAGTATGGAGGTTCCTCAAAAAACTCAAAATAGAAATACCATTTGACCCAGGAATTCCACTCCTAGGAATTTACCCTAAGAATGCAGCAGCCCAATTTGAAAAAGACATATGCACCCCTATGTTTATCGCAGCACTATTTACAATAGCCAAGAAATGGAAGCAACCTAAGTGTCCATCAGTAGATGAATGGATAAAGAAGATGTGGTACATATACACAATGGAATTTTATTCAGCCGTAAGACGAAAACAAATCCTACCCATTTGCAACAACATGGACAGAGATAGAGGGTATTATGCTCAGTGAAATAAGCCATGTGGAGAACGACAAGTACCAAAAGATTTCACTCATCTGTGGAGCGTAAGAACAAAGCAAAAACTGAAGGAACAAAACAACAGCAGACTCACAGAACCCAAGAATGGACTAAGAGTTACCAAAGGGAAAGGGACTGGGGAGGATGGGTGGGAAGGGAGTGATAAGGGGGGAAAAGGGGCATTACGATTAGTACACGTAATCTGGCAGGGGGGGACATGGGAAAGGCCGTATTTACAGAGAAGACAAGTAAAGATTCTATAGCATCTTAGTATGCTGATGGACAGTTAGTGTAATGGGGTATGCAGGGGGGACTTGATAATGGGGGGTGTGTAGTAACCATAAGGTTGCTCATGTCATTGTACATTAATAATACCTGAAAAACAAAAACTAAAAACCACCAAATATGGAACACCGGAAAATATGGAACTAGAAATCAGAAGAGAAACCAGAGATGGAAAAAACTTTAGACCACCTTCTCTGTCCCATGGTAACTTACTCACCTACGCTGGGAATTTCCCTATACTTCATCATGACCAAACCCAACTGTCAATGTCAATCAACCCATCTTAAAATTAATGATATTATTGCTCTTTAGAACTTCCCAGCCATCCTAAGAAGCTTTTGTCTGCAAAGTATCTGTATTAGAAATAATGAAACATTTGGAGTTGTTTCAGTCAACCATTATTCACTGTTTCTTTTTCGCCATATTTTTGCTCATTCATCAGAACACATGTGGGTAAATTGGGTCAGTTTAAAGTCAAACACTAACTAACCGGGATCTGCACAAAAGAGACGAAGTATAGCACCTGTACTAAGGCCACTACATCAGTGAGGCCAGCCAGGGAGCCCTTAATAAACAGGCTTGTTGCAAAATTTTGCCACTGTGACTAGGGCACATAGTGCCAGGAAGTACAGCTCACTGTGTATGCTAAGCTTCTTCTGACAATGGGTGCTAGACGAGTGCAAACTGCCTACATTCTCAGCAAGGATGACTCATCACTACTGCCAGAAGGAGCCTACAGCTTTGTGGACAGGCTTTTGGTTGTCACAACTTGTAAAGCTCTAATTTGATGTTTTAAAAAGTGGAGAAGAAAGAAAGAGAGGAGGCCTTCAGCTATTATCCTCCTCTCCAGGAACAGAAGAAGGAAAGGACATGGTTAGCATGTGTTACAGGAATGCATTTGGCCTGAATCACCATATTCTCTAGAACACAGCCCCTTAAGGCTGGGTAAGAGTTAACTTAATATGAGACGGAATGAAGTAAAATGATGTTCCTGGTGTACTTTCCAATTCTGTGATTCTACCTCTCCTTGAAAGTCAGCAGAAAATAATTCCCAAAGCTCTCCATTACCAATTAAATGGGCAACCTTACAACTGAGACTTGTTTACCAGCAGCAAGTGGCTCTATGTTCCTTGTTTGCGTTTTCCTACCCAGCATCTAACATAATGTTCTGGAGATGGTAGATACTTAATAAAGGTTCTTTTATTCCAATTTTTGCCTACCTTGTAACTTAAGGTGTCATTTATCCCTGACATATGTGCACAAAACTAGAAGAAAAATGGTTATCAACAAACTAGGCATTTGGTATTCTGGGCAGCCCTCTACTTTCTATGGAAAGCCGGGGAAGGAACAGGTAAGTAAAAGGAAGAGAAGCCTCAGTTCTTTTCTTAGCTGGTACTTGCATAGACAATGCCCTGATCTCCGACAAGAAAGGGAACTTGGTAGGGAGTAGCTTGGTCTGAAAGTGGGTGTTATGATATCATCGCTCCCCTCAACTTCCTTCTCTTTTACATCCCTTTCTAAGCCCCTTAAAATAGGAACATTCTACTAACAGCCAGATGGTGGTCATATGAAGCATAATTTGTTCAGTCCACAAGAACACACCAAAAAAAAAAGTCAGGGCTTAACCCCCAGCAATAAAGAATAGAATTCCAGCTAGCATAAGAAAATGTTGAAAGGGTGACTTAAAACATCAGTAGATGGTAATATATAAGTACCATGAATTTTCAATCCCACGCCTGCAACATGTCCTACAAAATTATTCTCAGCTGTATATTTGCACAAGCCAAGAAAATTCTGACTTGGGAGAGTACACAATTTACCACAGGAACACCCATCTAGGTTAAGGCTCAACTTCATGTTTGAAAGTACAGAAAAGACAACTTCTGTATTTCAATTGCCACCTAAATTTCAATAAACATGGAGCAGCTCACTTCCCTCTCAGATCGATATCATGAAATTAACCATACTGGTGTCAAGTTCAGTAAGAAGTGAGTAGCCTCAAATCCTCTAGGCCTGATTAAGGAATTGCATTAGATTTTTGAAGAGCAGCTAATCTAATCATGGGCACACACTAGGTTCTTAATAAGCACTTGCTGACTGAGAAGCCACATGGTACAGTGGGTCAGCCAGAGCATGGGCTGTGCGGTGTCAGACTGCCTCGGTTTAACGTCTTGTGCTAATCACCAGCCATCTTTCCAGCTGCCTCAGAATCCTCATCTATAAAGTGGGGATGATGAGAATAACAGCGCCCACCTCACAGGACTGCCCTGAGGTTTAAATGAGTTGATACAGTGGTTTTCCAGGTATGATCAGCAGACCAGGAGGATCAGGGTCGACATCACTGGAGAATATGTTAGAAATACACATTCTTAGGACCCAAGCTAGACCTGCTGATTCAGAAACTCTGGGGATAAGGCCCAGCCATCTGCATTCTACAACGCCCTCCAAGAGATTCTGATGCTCCCTGAAGTTGGAGAATCACTGAGTCAATCCCTGGAAAGCAAACAGCACAGTTCCTTTTGTTCCCGCACTCAGGAGAGTGCTCACGGACTGCTAAGTGTTATTACTGATCTATGTAACACTGAAAGGCAGCACAAGGTTTCTACTCAGTAAGCACAGCTTCCCAGACAGCTGTCTGCAGGAGGATCACACTCAATAACTGTTAGAAGTATTGTTTCCCTCTGGGATTTTATAGCCTAAGTTAGAGGTGGAAGACAGTAATGTTCAGAACACGGTACCCCAAAACGTGGCACCTTGGCATATTAAGCGCTTGAAGCTGAAGGTGTTTGAGAAGAGCAGAAGTAGGAAAGTCTCTCTGACCTTCCCCCTGAAGCAGGTCATGAGACCCTCTGTGAGAGGTGCCCTCCCTACACCTGCAGGAGAGGGGAAGCCTTGTTTCCGAGACAGGGAGACACTGAGAGGAATCCACTCAGGCCTTGCTAAGCTCCCCCAGTTTACTACACTTAGCTCAAACTCGGTGGCCTATTTATCTGTCCACGACTTACCCTTCTTCATCAAATCCAGCATAAAAACACTCAGGTTTAATCATTTCTTTGTTTCCTTACGAAGGCTCCTATGTCACACAAAACTTACATCAGGTGAACTTGGTTGATTTTCTCCTGTTAATCTGCCTGTGCCAGTCTAATTTTCAGACCCAGCCAGGGACCCTAGGAGACATGAGCAAAACCTTTTTCCTCCCCTACAATAGTCAGAAGGGAAGGACACATGCAGAAGGGCTGAGAAGTATTCCACCTTACTAGAGGAGATCACCCATACACATATGCTCAAGGTAGAGCTTGTCCGAGTGAGCTTTGATATACGGTTAGACAATACAGTAGAAAAGAAAAAGACTTACATTGGAAATGCAAAACTCAGTCAATAAGTAAAATATATCTCAGTTAAATTTGCTATTATATTTAAGATGATTTTTAAAAGAAGAAATTCTATGTAGTTGTGGTGCCCTAACTAAAATAGTATCAATGGTTCAATTTTATCATATAATTGCTAAGCATATTGTGACTATTTACTACTTTTTAACTACTTTATTGACTATCATGTCAAACACTTATTTCATATTATAAAAATCCAAACTACCAGGAATGTAATTTAAGAAAAATAAAAGCTAAGTTTCTCAAAGCAATTAAAAAACTGCAAGGTACACAAGTTAATAAGATACCATGAGGAAGAATCAGTAAAAATAATAACAGGATACAACCCACAAGGATTTTGGATATTGGAACTAGCAAACACAGAACATAAAACATATTAAGCTTAACATTTTTAGAAAATAAAAGAAGGAATTAAAAGTGGAAGTAAAAAGCCTGAGATTATTTTAAATGGCTATTTAGATTAGAAAAAGAACCAAAATAATGACTCGAAGTGAAAAACGTAAGAAAATTAATACTCAGTGGATGAGTTTAAAAGCAGATTAAATATAGCTGAGAACAGAGATCTGTAGAAACAGTTCAGAAAGAAAAAGAAAAAAAAGATGAAAATATAAAACAAAAGATTAAAGGATGCAGAAGATAGAATAAGAATATATAATATACATCTAATCAGATTTCCCAAAGAAGAGATAGGGAATGAGGGAGAAGAAAAGATAATGGCTAAGAATTTTCTGAAATTGATTAAACAATAACCCACAGATCCTGGAAGACCTACAGATCTCAAGCAGTATAAATAAATAGGAAATCCACAGCTAAGAAACGTTCTTATGAAACTACAGAGTACCAAAGACAAAGAGATTTAAAAAAAAAATGAATGAGAAAGAAATCAAATTACTTTCCAAAGAACAATAATTATAGGCTGATAGTAAATTTCTCAACTTTAATGATGGAAGCCAGAAGATAGTGGAATAAAATACTCAATGTAGTGATAGAAAAATAACTGCTACCCCAGAATTTCATATGCAGTAAAATATTTTTCAAGAAGAAAAATAAGATACAGACATTTTCTGATACACAAAAACTGAGAAAGTGTGAACGCAAACTAAAGAAAATTCTACAGAATATACCTCAGGAAGTAAGAAAATGCTCCCAGATGTAAAATCTGAATGCAAGAAAAATTAATGAGCACAGAGAATGGTAAAGGTTTGGTAAACATTAAAACTGTATAAAACAGCAATAATAATATATTGGAAAATTAAAATAAAAAGATACCATTAAAAGTCAAGTCAACAAAAGCCTTTAGGTGAGAGGGGTGGTGTTAAAGTTAAGTGTTCTAAGTTATCTGTATTTTTTTGAGAGAAAGTTAAAGACATTGGCTAATTTTTTACTTTGAGAAGTTGTTATGCAGGCTAACAAAAGAGAAATAGCACATACGAATTTAACAACAGCAATAATAAATGCTTAAATTAGAGCGAAAGAAAGGCCGTTGGAGTCTGTTAGCTTTCTATTCCAACAATACAAATTATCCCAAAAGGTAAAGGCTTAAAACAGCAATACATATTTATCTTCTCTCCTAGTTTTTGTGGATCAGGAATTCAAAAGCCGCACGGCTGGGTGGTTCTGGCTTGAGGTGTTTCACAGGGTTGCAGTCACACGTTGCTGGCCAAATCTATAATCATTTGAAGCCTCCAGTGGAACAGGAGCATCCACTCCCAAAGAAATTTACCCACATGACTAGCAAGTTGGTGCTGGCTGTTGGCAAGAGGCCCCAGTTTCTCTCCGCAGGGTCCTCCAGAGGGCTGCTGTGGGTTCCCACTAGATAGTGCCTAGGTTCTCTTAAGTGAGTGACCTAAAAGAGAAAAGGCAGGCAGAAGCTTCTTTTTTGTGTGACCTATCCTTGGAAGTCACATACCATCACTTCTGCCACCCTCTACCCGTAAGAAATGAGTCACAAAGTCTGGCCTACATTCAAGAGGAGGAAAATTAGGCCCCATTTTTCTGAAGGAAAGAGTATCAAAGAATTTGCAAAGCATTTAAAAATAATGACAAGGAGCTAAGCATGTACCTGAAGAGGTAAGAAAAGAGAGAAAATGGCAAAATAAAGCCTAAGGAAATAGAAAAAAGGCAATTAAAAAGATAACTTCAGAAATTAGCATAAGAAAAAAAATAGGCAATGATCTGTAAAGGACATGTTTTCCGAAAAGGCTGACAAAATCGACAAACTTCTAGTAAGACTGACCAAGAAAAATAAAGGTGAGGTACAAACAATATTAGAAATAAAGAGGGAACAACTACAGATGCTATAGAAAATAAGTGGGTATCATGAATGTATTCTTAAAAAATAAGAGGATATTATGCATAACTTTATGCCACTAAATTTTAAAAAATAAACAAACTGGGTAAACATCAAGAAAACTGTAACCTACTAACACTGACTTAAGTAGAAAAACTGAATAATCCTACAACAGTTTAAAAATCTAAGTTAGTAGTTTAAAATCTTCCCTCAAAAAGAACAGGCAAGCTCCATCAAATATCAAAAGCAAAAGTAAATTCCAGTCTTATACAAACTATTCCAAATTACACAAAAGATTAAAGAGAGGAGGGGGAACCTGCTTTAACTCATTTTATGAAGTAAGAATAACCTTGAAAGCAAAATCTAAAAATGTCGATACAAAATCTGGAAATTACAGGGCAAATACCCTCAACACAGATGTGAACTTTCCCTAAGATATTAGCAAACCAAATAAAAATTAAATGTCTATAGAAGAGCAACAAACAGCAAGTGTTCAGAGTAACACTGTTAGTAATAAATAATGGAAACAACCCAAATGCTTTCCAACAGGAAAATGGGTATTAGAAATTAGGGTATATTTATATAACAGTATATGTTCAGTAATGAAAGTCAAAGAAATATAACCACAAGCCATAACATGGGTGAATCACTGGAGTATAATATTGAAAAAGGAAGCCATGAAAGAAGACATGGGATAAAATTCCACAAGATAAAGTATAAAAACATAAAAAATGATTAAACATACATGATAAAGCTATGAAGAAAAGCAAAATACAAAATCTGGGATGGTACTCTCTCAAAAGGAGAAGACAGAAGGATCAGGGAAGGGCAAAGAAGAGAGGTAATGGTAAGATTCTCTACACCTTCTATGTCTTTCATAAGCTTTCTTTTATAGCAACTCAGTACTTAATTTTTAAAACCCCAAACAAATCATACAATGCACAACAGACAGCTCCCAGCACGGTTCTCTTCTATTTCATATGCCCTAAATTTGATCACAGAGTAAGAAGGGCTGTGGCTCACCCTGTAACAATTGGTGAGAATTTTCTCCAAACTCTCCTGACTGTTGATTTTTGGAAGAAGTCCAGGAATATATGCCAAACAGAGTTCTTTTGTAATTTTGATTATCTAGCCACATTTTCATGCAGCCATCCCATGTGCTCTGTCATTTTAATAAGTACGTTTCAATCTACCTATATTCCATCCACAAGCAAAAAACTTTATTCAAGCTTTGCCAAAGTCAGTCATAACATCAAAAACTGTCCAGAATTTGCCCAATCAAAATGCACAAAAAATTTTGCTTGCATTAACTTCAACTCCTTGCTTGTTAAATCTTTTTTTATTATTCTTCTAATTTGTTTCCCTTGACTGCCATAATGGCACAACTTTTAGACCTTCATCCCAAAAGAGCTACTTGGTTCACTGGACGTGATGGTAGGAGTGGGGGTGCAGTGTTGGTAGGCAGAAATCAGTGGTTTTGATGAAATGATAATGCGTGTTTGACAGGTCTAAAGAAGTATTCAGAAGTAGTTGAGTGCCAACATTGCTTTAGGCAACAAAATGAACCTAAGAATATGTATGTTAATATTCTGCTGATAAAGGCTAAATGGCTGAGAGACAGGCGTTTTTATTTATTCTAGTCTCTGGCCTAGTCTCTCAGTTCTAACTCTTAGATTGTTGTGAAAGCTTCAAGTAATTTAAGTAAATCTGTAATCATAAATAATATGAACATCTTTAGACCTGTTATTTCAGCTTTTCATTTCAGTTTTATTGAGGTATAATTGACTGATAAAATTATAGGATATTTAAAGTGAAACATCATGGTGATATGCATATACATTTTGAAAGGAGTCCCCCCATTAGTCAATTAACACACTCATCACCTCACATATTTATCTTTTTTGGGGAGGGTGAGATCTTCTAAGTTCTGCTCTTTTAGCAACTTTCAATTATACAATGTTATTAAGTATAGTCACCATGTTTTACATTATATCCTCAGACCGCAGCTCATCTTATAGCTGAAGCACACTATGCCTTTTACCAACCGCTCGCTACTTCCCCTTTCCCTCCAGCCTAGGCAACCACTTTTCTACTGTTTCTGAGTTCGACTTTTGTTGTTTTAAGATTCTACATATAAGTGATACCATGCAGTATTTGTCTTTCTCTGTCTGCCTTATTTTAGAGCTATTCTTTTTAAAGTATTCTAACTTATGTCTTCAAAGCAGTATAAACTTCCTTTACAAATTGTTAATAATTTAAACTATGTAAAACCATTTATGGTTTGCATTTTATACTGCACAAGT
This sequence comes from Smutsia gigantea, assembly GCA_032199065.1. Lineage (NCBI taxonomy): Eukaryota > Metazoa > Chordata > Mammalia > Pholidota > Manidae > Smutsia > Smutsia gigantea. The sequence continues at coordinate 193,968 of JAVSCE010008435.1, forward strand.
TTAACCAATAGACAAATTACATTATCAATTATTTTAGCCTATCTAAACTAAAAGATACAGTCCTGTTTAGCTGGTGGACAGAATATCAAGTTAAACTCGGACAAGTATAACTTATCAAGAAACCAGAAAAATCCCAGATGTCAGACGACCTCAAGTGAATTACCCCAGGTTTGCCTCTCTTTGGATCATGCAAATGTATCTTGGGAGTACTCTGATTTAATACAAGTGTGTTTTAAATGACCAAGAGATGAATGAGTCTTTTAAAAAGTAATGCTGAAAAGATAATAGGTATGTTTAACTGAAGCAGACCATATTGGGTGTCAGGACAACTGGTCCTCTACCACTAACTAGCTGTGACCTTGGACAAGTCACTATGCGAGTCTTATCACAAACAAACTCTGAGGGGTTGGAACAGGTGACCACTAATGTCTCTTCCAAAGTTAGAATTTTACGAACAGTAAGCAAGGATCAGAGGGGAATGTGAGTGATAACGTCTTAAGAGAAAATGACTTATTCACAAAGGGACAGAGAGAAATATTTATAACTTGTAGTATTAACTAACTATATGAGACAAAAAGCACAGATTCAACTTGAGGAGAGAATGTAATGTCCAAGCAGAAAGAATTCTGTTAAAGATTGGTGTTTGGGACACTCCTATGAAAACTGGAAATTGATATCTAGTTGTTTATTAAACAGTAATTTAGCAAGCATTTTTGTTTACAATGCATAGAAGCTTTAATGCATTACAACAAAAGTATACTATAGAATCCTTTTTAATAAGGAAAAGCATACAAAATGATGTTGTACTTTTACTTATCTAGTCCAGTCAACATTATTCATTTGTAGTAAAGTAGCCAGAAGATAGCATAGTTGGAATTTTCTAACTTATAGGTATGTGCACCTATAAATACAAGCATGTGTCACAAATTCAGAAGTATGTTTTCATATATAACAAAATAAAATTCATTGTATATTTTAGGTAAAATCAATTGATGTCCACATTAGACACCTAGTCCCTCAAGTAATGAACTTGCTTCACAGTTGATAATGTGCTGAGGAGATACTGCTCCAAGTAGAAGTTGAGTGAAAATAGATCTGAGATCCGCTGTTGAGTAGTGGAGAGGATAAAACATGTTCACATAAACACACCAAAAAAAGGATGTGCTCAATCGACTTTGATTCATAAGATTCTTTCCCATTTCAAAATTCAGTTCAATACAGCAACATTTATTGAATATGTAAAATGTGCGGGTGTCAAAACCAAATCCAAAAAAGACGTTTGATTTGGTGTGGGTTTTCTGGGAGAAGAGCTCATGGCATACAGCCCTGACAGCAACCAATTCCAAAGTTTAATTACTGTTACAGCTCCACATTCAGCCTAAGTCACCCACCACCAGCACCAGTGGCTGTGAGAGTTGTCAGAGGGGACTGAACTGTTGTACTGAAGCAGAGGCTTGCAGTATCTGTAAAGCATCTCGTTCTTTTCATCAAAATCCCTTAGGCTCTTTTATACTATCTTTTTCAACCCACATGCCCTCAGACTTCCCAGATATTCTACTGTCCCCCACTTCCTTAGTGATCCTGATAATGGGGACAACTGGCACTTGTTCGGTGGCAGTCGTGGCTGTCCTTCAAACTAGCATGGCACGGTTGTGCCAGCATTCCACCTCTTTTCCAGAATCACCATCCGCCCATTGATGCCTGCCTGCTAACATCCGACTCCTTTGTTCCCCAAACCCTTTAGGCTTTATAGTGACAAATTCCTTTACTCGCTCATGCCAATGTGTTTAACACATTAGGCCAAAGCACGTTTATAATTGTCATCTCTGAAATTGCACTTAAACTCTGAAATCAGCTTTCCTTGAGTATTGCTATTAATTCATTAGTCTTCGAGCCATTTTATGAAACACCAGACACTCGTGTAAGCACCACAGGGGGACACAAAGGGGAACATGAGATTTCCCTCGAGGAACTTGAGATAGAGTTAGAGCAGCAGGACAACTAGACATGAAAATGAATCGTGTAAGGCGGAACACGGTGAGAATCCAATCAGTGGGACAGACAACAGGCCCTAGTGAAGTTACCCTGTAGTCTTCATGGGGCGGGGGGGGGTCAGATGGACACTTGTCTTCAAGAAGCAAGAGAGAATTTGAATAGGTGGAAAGGGGGGAGTGGGTATTGCAGGCATGTGCAAAGGCCAAAGGTGTCCAAGTAAAACTCCCACTCAGAGAAGGCGGGAGAGATAGGGCAGCAAGGTCAGGGGAAAGAGGTCCGTGCTTGAAAACAGTAAGAAAGCAGACACAGCTGGTCTCTTTGGAATGAAGTGTTTCATTTTCAGCAATGGCAGTGCTGCTGAAGGATTTTAATCAAAAACTGTTAAAGATGACTGATCTGACTGTTACATGAAGAAGGAGACGACAATAATTAGAAAAAGTAAGACCTACCACAAGCCTCTGGAATGCTTTTATGTGAGTCCCAAAGCAGGTTGGTAGCAGTGAACTTGGAATAAAATACAGAAGAGACACTGGCAGTTGAGTAGCTATCTGTATGAAAAGGGTGGGTCAGAAGGCCTAGTAGAGTAACTCAATTTCACAAGGATTTATATTCTTGATGAACATGTTGCCTAACAGTTCAATGGTAAAATCACAGAATCATGTAGTGAGTGAACAATAGAGTACTTACTTAACATCAAAGCACCAACCCATTTTACTCTAATGTTTGCAGATTTTGAGTATAAACATCTCTGAGTTGCACCAATATACATGCTCCATGCTTTTTCACGCATGGGCATATGTGCAACTATGCCTCAGGATGGAGGGTGGAGATATTAAGAGAGCCTGTACCAGGCACCAGGCCCTCAGCCAGTTGCTGGGGATACAGACAAAAACCACAGCCTCTGCCTTTGAGGGGCTCACAAGCTACATCCTTCCTACAAAGTCAGCCATAGCTTTAATAGCCACACCCAAGCTGCTGACCTCCCACCTGTGTCTCCACTCCAGATGTGCACCTGCTCTCCAGACTTGTCCATGCATCTGTACATGAGACTTCCTTACCCAATGTCCACGGGCTTCTCCAACTCAGTATCTGCAACACTGGACACACTGTCTCCTTTCCCTGGAATGTGCTACTCCTCATACAAGGTTCCCATCTCAGAGGCAGAACCTGGGACTCCTCCCCCTGCCCCACTGCCCACACTATCCATCTGTTCTCCAGCTCTGCTGATTCTGCTTCCTGAGTATCTGTCTTCTCCGGCCACCTCTAGTCATCTCCATCATTACCTCTGGAGCAGGCTACCACTTTGCCTGCCAAAGCTTCTCCTGGCCTCTCAGCAGGCTACCCTCTCATCCCCTGCCCAGACAGCAGCCAGTGTGACCTTTCTAAAGTAAATATATGACTGAGTCACTTACCTGCTTAAAAACCTCTAATGGTTTCCTATTGCCCTTTATAGCCTGGATCCTACCTTTCTCCCCATCCTCACATGGCTCCTCTCTCCTCTCTAAGTATCAGCCACACAATTCTTTCAGTTCCTTTAATGGCCCATTCTCTGACTCTCTTCTTATTCCTCCCGTCAGGAACACTTTTTCCCCTTCTTGCAAATCCCCATGCCAAGAAATGATTATCCTGAGTTGAAAAGACAGTGTCACATTGATAATGATCATTATTCCATATTGCATGTGTACAACTCTCCATATTTGTTAAGTTTTAACCAAATCCCTGTAACTACAATGATTGTATTTTGCAAACTAAAACTCTGAAGAATAGATCCGAATTTTGGACTATAAAAACTGGTCCAAAACAGGACCATCTTGAAATATCTTGGCTTTATAACAGGTCATTTTGTGGCTTGTCCTCACCGGGACAAGGGACTGTGGTGTCGTTCCCAAGGACAGAGGACAGCAGGTGCTCTAGGCACACACCACACAATAAGCTTGATATTTGGTCCAATGTTTTGGAGTAGGGTGTTTCACTAACGATGACTCTGTAGTTTTTTCAGGCCTGCTCAGTGGAGGTGCTAGAAACAAAACATAAACACACTCACACACACAAACACAAACACCTTTAACACCTTAGGAGTGGAGATCATCTTTGAAATACCCACCCAGACGCAGTTCCCTCTCTTGAAGGAACAGAGAGAGCCCTCTACTTGCTCGTAACTGCCTTAGGACATAGCTTTATTGTCCAAGAACAGGGTGTAATCAGAACCTTTGTCAGGGTTAAACAAGAAACCACCCACCCCACAGGGAGGAACAGAAAAAGTGGCTCCAGTTGCAGAATGAATGGACACAGATACCTAGACCAATTTGAACCCATAACTCCTGGGGCAAGTGGGCTGGGTTGTGGTGGGATTTGGGCACCAAGGGAGATATCTGGAACTCCAAGTGACAGACATCCCCGGTGGAACTTACCAGAAAGGCACTGAAATTATCTTTCCTCAAAGATCCCTGGGGGCATTATGCTAAGTGAAATATATCAGACAGAGAAAGACAAATATGTGTATCATCTTATTTATATGTGGAATCTAAAAAAACTAACTCATAAAAGCAGAGATCAGATGGGTGGTTGCCAAAGGCAGGGGGCAGAGTGGGTGGGGGAAATGGGTGAAGGTGGTCTAAAGGCAGAAGCTTCCAGTTATAAGTTCTGGGATGTAATTAATGTACAGCTTGGTGACTATAGTTAATATTACCGTATTGTACATTTGGAAGTTGCTAAGACAGTAGATCTTAAAAGTTCTCATCCCAAGAAAAATATCTGTAATGCTGTGAGGTAATGGATGTTAACTAAACTTACTGTGGAGATCATTTTGTAATACATGCGTATATCTAATTATTATGCAACACCTTGGACCAACAGAATGTTATATATCAATTATATATCAATAAAACTGGGGGGAAAGATCCCTGAGGACTTGTGAGTGAATGGGATTAATAATGGCCCAGCATTGGCTGCCAGATTGTCTCAGATCCAGTTTCCAACGGAGGTGCATGGTGGCCTGAGAGCCCCTAAAGTGAGAACAGCAGGCGGAGAGTAGAACCTCCCTGCAGCCCCCTCAGGGTTTCTGGCCCTTATCACAGCCCTAATTTTACACCTCTTACTATGCTTTCCTAGTAATTATGGAAAAAATAATAGTTAACTGGGACTTCGGGAAACCTCTTGTCGGTTTACTCAAGATTGTACAGTGAATAACAGATCTGAGACTGAGACAAAAATAGTGATTCAGTGAAGATGGGTGGTGCATCTTGGGCCCACAGCAGTCAAGGACTGTTTCCTGTGTGGTTCTGATGGCCTCTGGCTCTGAGTAGAACTACTGGAAATGACACCAAATCACATCAAGCCTGCATGAAGCCTCAGTGAGGAAGACTGGTATTTCAGGACACAGGACTGTGACGCAGAACCAAGGCAATGTGACTAGACCTCATTATCTTAGTGCCTTTGATAACATACTGGAGAGCAGAGCTGGGATTTGGATTAACTGGAATCTTCCATAAATGGAGTCTAAAAGCAGGCTCCATAACATCCAAAAACTCCCCAGAGAATTTCCTATTATGTACATGGGAGGGGGGAATGAAGCAAGTCCCATCTGGCTGGGGAGAGAGCATTCTCTGCTTAGTGAAACTTCATGTTTCTTGTGTTTAGTGCCAACTGCATGTTCATACTAGACCCAGGCCCTGCACACAGAGGTGTGAGTGTATTGAAAAATGAACTAGATGGAGCAGCCAGTGCTGGGCAATTCTTTGTTTCCAAAACATCAAAACCACAAGGCAAGATTAATAAGGTATCATTGTTATAAAGTCCTTAACTAGTTATGAGCCAATATTAGACCAGTGTTATTCAGAGTTGCTATAGCAAAATAGAGTGACAGTATCTTTTTCCATTAGCTTCTGTCAATACACAGCTAAAATCCAGAGCACGCTGACATGCATCTCTACAGACTTTTGCTCAGGGCGAATGACACCCTCAGGGAAACCTCAGAACTTTAAGCCAGTGTACAATGAAATTAGCCTTTTTAGGAAATATAGGCGTAGATGGATGAGGTGTCTCAACTCAAATGCCAGCTACTCAAGGAGGCCTCCCTTGGCAAGCCTGAAGCCCTGCACTCCCTTCTTCCCCATGTAGTGGCTTCTAGTTACTCTGTAACACCTTACCTTTGATAACTTTTAAGTTACCTTCTGAATTTGTATCCGTGTTTGTCCCTCCTCCCTGTTTGAATGTAGACCCCAGAGAGAGGAATTGGGCCTGGTTCTGTTCCTCATAGCTTCAAGGTTGGCACAGAGTGAGCCCAAAATAATATTTGATTAGCAGCCTTTCCAGCTGCTAAAGGACAAAGAGCTCAATTATCTGTAACTGAAGGCTTCACAGAGTCTAGAAAAAACAGCACTCACACCAATTCATTGAAAACATCATATAGGAAATGAAAATAGAAATGGTACGAATTAAACCCATACCTAGAGGCAAAGTGGCCCAAAGCACCACCTCTCCAGGTGTGGCCCGGGCCTGGCACTGCCAGCAGCATTTGGCACTTGGTTAGAAAAGCAAATGGGAGCTCTGCCACAGGCCTAGCAAACCAGAATACCGGAGGGCAGAGCTCCTGAATCCACATTTAATAAGTTCTCTAGGTGATTCTCACATGCCCTAAAGTTTGAGTAACTGTTACTGAGAAACAAAAGTGAGAATAAACAAGAAAGGTCACAAAGACTAGGATTTTGCCAGGAACAACTGACACATTTTGCTGAAAAAAAAAAAATCAGGCAGGAGGAAGAGCATGAATTATATGCAAAATTGTATGCATGAATACGGCACTCTGCATGCAGGTGGAGGTAGGCCATCAGATAACTGCTCCGTATCCTTGCCTGAAGCTCCCAGACCTGGCCGAACAACCAGCAAGGGGGCCTCGCTCCTTGCACATGAAGCCGTGGTTTCACTTGATTTCCCTCTCCTTCCTGGGGGCAACACCACCTGCGGCTCCTCCCAGGCCATTCTAACAGATGAGCCCACCTGAGGAAAGGCGGCGCAGGGGGGTAAGAGCGGGTAGCCTTACCGCGGTTCAGGTGCCGGATGCAGTCACTCAAGAGAGTACTGAACCTCTTCTGGTCGGCGGCCTCCTGGAAGCAGAAGTAGCCGTGTCTGAGGAACGGCTGCCACAGGTACACTGGGAATTCCTTTGGCAGGACCACGAAGGGCTGGGCATTCTCCTTCTCACTGGACACTAAGGCAATATTGAAGACACAAGATGTGTTAAAACATGCATCTTTTATTTAAGTTCTTATTTGAGGCTGTGAGGGTAACTGTGTGGCAGGCCATGGGATGGGAAGGTGGTGTGAGATGTCCTCACAAGGTGATGGAAAATGAAGACTGCATGTGCTCCCTCCCTCCAGCTGGTGGCCTCACCTCCTCCTCCTCCTCCTCCTCCTCCTCCTCCTCCTCCTCCTCCTCAGTGACAGCCAGGCCACCAGTCTTCCTCAACTTCCTCACATTGTCAAATGACCCACAACAGAGCTTGTGCTTCCCTCCTGGCCCTCTTCAAGCTAGCCTGTCCACCTGGGCACTCAGCCTCCTTCCTCATCAGCTCCCATTCCACGAGCTCTGTTCCCTGCCCTGCGCCCTCTCCCTCCTCCTTGTCACTGCAAACTGGCACTGGATGTCTGCACGCCTCACCCCCTATTCTCACCTCACTCTTGTTCCTGCCTCACCAGTCCCAAGGGCCAATTGTGGCGGTCATTAACATCGTCCAAATTGCCAGCCTGTGGCTTCTTTTTCATTTCCTGTCCTTTTAACCTGATCTGAAACATGTGTTGCTGCAAACCACCCCTTTTCTTGAAAACATTCTCTCCCTTTGACTTCCAGGATCACCTCTCTCCTGGTGTCCTTGATGCTTTTTAAAGTGTTTCTTTTTTGTCACCTCTGTGGTTCTGCAGCCCCTTCTCTCCCCTCCCCTGTCAAGCACTGGTGTTCATCCTCCTCTGAGCTGGTTTCGGTCCCCTCTCAGTCTCTGCTCTCCCTAGGTATGCACATCCATTCCACGATATTGTCTATTGTTTCTGCAGTTCATAGTACCTTTTCTTTCTTATTGTCCTTCATGTTTTCTCATAGAAAATTCTACTTCATCCTTCAAAAGTCAATTAAAAGCTTCTGGAGGGCCTTTGTTCACACCTCCCCCCTGCCACCAGAGACAGCTGGGTGTTCCCTCCCTCATTCTGCCAAAATATTGTAGCGATCTGGCACCATGTGCTGGCCCCCACTCTCAGGGTGGGGGACATGGAGTGATATAGGCTCCCCCACTGGTTCTCTCGTGCTTCCCCCTCATCCAGAAGCAGAACCACAGCCCTGGAGCTCCCAGAGGGTGGCAACGGCACCTATGTGTCTCTGTAGGCTCAGCCTATGGTGCAGTCATGGAACCTGTAGACGTTCAACTGCAGTTTATTGAATGAACACGTGATATGTTGCCCTAGGAGTATTTAAAAGCTTTAAACAATGGACTTTTTACCATTTCCCTCAAAACCAATTCTAAGAAACTCATGTTCAACCATGCTACTACTCAGATCTCCTACCTAAAGTTTATTCCCCTCCACGCATTCCAGTCATAAGATACTGCAATTGGTTATATGAGTCCCAGCTTACTTCTAGACTCATGGAGAAAAGCAGCAGAAAAAATTAGCTCTGTGCTCCCTGCCTACATAATGAGCACCAATCTTGGGGAAAGGAAGGGAAGAAGGACCCTTTAAGGGGCCATTGAAAGCACTGGGGTTACCAAGAAATCGGTCATCACCATAAGGGAGGCTCCAGAACTGAGTTTTGCTACTGGCAAATTAATAAATCGAGATTGGCTTAGATAAAGAATAGACTTCCTGGGGCATAAGAACATAAGAACAAATCAACATATGAATGGACAAATGAATGATTGAATGCTCTAGCAGAGACCTCAAGTCATAACATATTATTTATTCTCCCCTTCTTTCCTGTTAACAGAGCCCCTTATTTTTAGTTGACCAAGTGACTGCAGAGAATAAAGACTACATTTCTAGTTTCCATTGCAATTTGGTGTGCCGTAACCACTAAGTTCTGGCCAATGGGATGTGAACTGAAGTGGCAATAAAACGTCCTGGAAATATCCTTTAAAGAGGGAATGTCGCTGCCTCTTCCACTTTCCTCCTTACTGTCTGGGGAGAGAAAGCCATGGCTGGTGCTCCAGCAGCCACGTTGGACTATGTCAGTAAGGGCCACCACCTAGAGGTAAAGGGGGAGAAACTAGAAAGAGTCCCTGGTATTTTCAGAACTGCCACACCAGCTCTGGGCTTGTGATACCCAGACATTTTCAGCATGATAATAAAACCTCAAGTATTTAATTTGAGTCTTTTGTTGTGTGCAGCAAACTGGGTTCTAATGAACAAAATGCCAAATCAGTGAATCACTTCAGCAAAACACGGGGGCATTACTGATACATTTTTGTAGCAGAATACTATGTGAAGAATACATAGTTATTCATAACCCTCTAGTATTTTTTTTCAAGTAAGGCTAATTCCTCCCATCTTTACTGTGCCTTTAGTATCATACAGTGAGTTCTCCAGGTTAGCAGGGCTGCCTGAGTCAATTCTCCTCACCCTTTCCAAGATGTGATAATTTTGTGCAGACAAGTGAAAGTAACATCAACCCTTTGCATTAAAAAGCTTCAGTAAGACCCATAAAATGTACTCCTATTAGCTTGTAATGTCTCTCATGTAACCTTTTACAATTTTCCAGATGCTATTAATCTGCATTTTTTCTGACTTGAGTGACAAAGATATCACAAATGACCCACTGTAGAGTATTTTATTTTTAAAACTCAGAAGGCCACACCATACAATAAAAGGGGTCATTGAAATACCCCACTCTGAAGCCTTGGGCCAAATCCCATTAGTCATACAGCCCTTTTCATTCCTTCTGATATGATTTCATCAATAAATCAATAAATTTATTGTCTGTTTTGGCTAATTTCATTGGAAAGTTCTTTTGGAGAGATTCTCAAGAGTCAACATACTGGTATTCCCATTTCTAGCAACAGCTCCAAAGTCATGAAATCATAGAGGTAGATGTTGAAAGAAAATATAATAATATGTATAGTGCACATAAAGTACTGTTTTAGCTTGAATTACTGAGTAATAGTTTGTTAATCTAGGTTTATGGTCCATGTACTAATCCTATAATAGTGTCATTAAAAACACTATACTAAGCATTCTGTGCCAAAATATCAATTGATAAAATGATTATCTTCTCCACAAATTCTAATGAAATGATTATACCCATTAATTAATAAGAACCACGACTCTCTTTAAAAAAAACCAAGTAATTACCATGTGGTAAGATTTACACAAAGCCAGATGGAGTTACATTTCCCACAGCTCGTGAATCTCAATGAAATGTGTTTAGTCTACATCCTATCCATCACTTTCTCTACGTGGAGGAAATGGAATGAATGAGAAGCAAAGTATATTAGAACTGGGAAAATCCTTCTAGATTTTTAAATCAAAGGCCCTAAAGTTGGAGAAACAGAAACCAGAGAGGGTCAGCAAAAGCTAAGGAAAACACTTGGTAAGTGTCACAGTTTGAACTGGATAAAAATCCAGCCTCCAAATTCTCAGTGCAATGCTCTTTCCATGGCATCATTCAGCTATTATTTACAGATATGCTAATTAATGCAATGCTTTTTTTACCCACTAGCTATAAGTTACTGTGATGCTCATTGAAAGTATTTTGTTGATTTAGGATAATTTATTTGCATATCATCCTAAAATTTGGACCTGACAGGTCCAAGCTTGCTTACTGAAAGATGGGACTGTAGATTTCATAGCCTGGGCCCTATCTATTTATTTCTGCTGTTCTATGTAGTGCTACTTAATCTTGTAATACATTTCAAAGCCTCAAGATGCCCAGTCAGCGGTACATTTTGCATGTGCTAAGAACACAGTAACTGACTTGTGTATTACAGAATTGGGAAAATGTTTACCTAAATAAGAGAAATTACATCTTTTGTTGCTCTGTGGCTAATGCGGGCCTCTCTGGCCCAGGTTTTCTCATGATATTTCATGCTGGGTAATTCTTCATTGTCAGGGCCTGTCCTGGGCATTCTGATGTTTAGCAGCATTGCTGGCCTCTACCCACTAAATGCCTGTAGCGCCACCCGCCCAGGTTGTGACAAATAGAAAGGTCTCCAGACAAATGTCTCTAGACAGTGAAATCACCCTCTCTCCCAGTAAGACCTACCAGTCTCCTGAAACAAAACACTTTTACGAATTTTGCCTTGGGAAAGAATGCAGTACTCACCAATAGGGTCTGGGAAAACACGATCAGACAATAAATTGTATTCATCTTCTGAGGTCAACACCTTGCCACCAGCTGGAAGAATTCGGCTTTTAGGAGCAGCTCCTTTCTGGTAGGCCTGGAAAAGGAAAGGCATAAATAAGCAATTTTTCTCCCCTATTTGGACTTTCGGAAAATATCAGTAACATTAGAAATAGACAGACCCAGACACATACACTCAGAGATAGCAATTCCCATACTGTGTCACTGAGTAAGAGCCATTTATTCAAAATACATGTTTTGCATACTTGCTACTTGCAAAGTATTACTTGAGTACTTTTGTGTGATGGTCACAACATCGTATGCCACAGTCTCTAATCTCAGAGAGATTTACTGTAGGGTATGTTTCTCAAATGGGCCAAACATAACTTCAGCAACTTCTAAAAATTCTGCACCACATTTACCATTTCTGATGCTGGCCCCTTAATCAGCCTGATAAACCATAGGGTGACAAGCATACAGATATTTTCTGCCCCAAAGGCTTGGACTTTGATGACTCATGAGACTGTGGGACATTAACTGCAATAATGGTTGCCATGGATTTTCATCAAAACATAAAAATGTTGACATAATAATATATGCCACCACTTTGCTCTCAGATGTGGGACCGTTTTGCAGTAAAATGATCTGTGATGGAAGTGTGATATCGTTACATCAGAACAAATCCTGGCCAGCAGACAGAAGGCTCTGCTGTTTGAGAAATGTAAATGTTAAAGCCCCAAAGCAGTTTGTTAAGCAGATATAACCACAAGGCCAAAGAAAGAAGATAAAATTTAAGGATGTGCATCTGATTGGGGGTGGGGGGGAGGGTGGTTGCTTAAGGAAAAGTATTGAAAATAACCTAAAAGCAAGTTGAGAATTGAAACCAAGAAATGGTGGGCCCCAAAATCTAGAATAATTAAAGCAACGCTGATCAGAAAAACAAAATCAGAATAACGGTAACACATTCTGCATCAGTAAGACAGTGACTGAAGTGGCCCAAACAAAGTAAACTCTTGCACATCTAAGGTTGTTTTCATACCTACAAAAACCTTTAAAGAGCTGCTGAAGCACATCAGAGAGAATCTCATCTGGTGTGATTCTGAGAATGTCTAGGAGCAGTTCGATTCAGGCTGGCCTCCAATCTGAATTGTGTTTATAGGCCCCAATCTGGGCTTTCATAAACATTGTATTATTTAATCCTCAAAACAGCACAATGAGCTAATTATTATCTCCACTTTGTAAATGAGAGAAATGAAGCTCAAAGAGGTGAAATAATCTGCCAATGACCCACTGGTGAGTAGATGGCAAATTCAGGATTCATACCTGGGTTTGTGCAGCCCCAGCGCAAGACAACAGGAAGTAGGAAGTGATTATCCAATGAGAATGTTTCATTTGTTCCTGCTTAGGTACCAGCCAAAACTGGACTCTCAATAAAGTAATAGGCAATTTATAGGTACTTAATGTGCAACTCTTAAGGTGCAATTTTTTTAAATCACCCGTCTATAAATTTTTAAAGAGAGAATGAGTATTATGAAAACTTTGAGGCATTATAGCAAACTGCATGGGACTTTTTTTTTTTAATTTCCAAGGTTTAAAAAAAATTGGTTATTACCCAATTCAGCCATCCTATCTAAACAACTGAACAAGTTCATTTGAAAATGACGAGCAAAGTAAAGAAATCAGTATAGCCCATAAATTGCAAGTTGAGAGAGCAAGATTTGAAAAAATGAAGAGTTAAAAAAAAACACCAAAAATTTGACTCAGAATGAAACTCCACTTAGTGCCAAATGTGGTAAGAATCTTAATAAGTTTAAGAGCAAGCTCTAGGAGTGTTTCCTCCTGATTAGCTAGTAGCAATCACAACTGCTCTAGATTAGGCTCTGCCAGGGCTTGGCCAGATGCTAAGAGCATCAGTGCATTCATTCGTGCAATGCTTACAAAACATTGTAACACAGGGTTCAAGCTCACCACTTTACAGATGAGAAAACTGAGGCTCAAAGGGATTTATGACTTCCATAGGACACATATCTAGTAACTAGTAAGGTGTGATTAACATTAACTATTATGCTATACTGTCTCTTCTCAAGCTTCCCTGAGAGAGCACTATAATGTGTCATACAAAACATAAGGTGATTTGTTATTATTTGTAGTGTACTGATAATTTGCTTTGGAGAGCAAGGCAAGTGTCGAATAAAATCCTACTGTCAATAAGCAGAGAAAATATTAGCTTAATGAATGTTGAAAAAAATAAAACTATGCAAGAGAATACTGGAGCACTGCCTGGTAGCCTGTGGAATAAGTTTGTCCTGTATTTAATTCTATTTTCCATCAGAAATGTGAAGGGAACATACTGGTCTGTTAGCCTGAAGCCTCTTCCTAATGGTTTAGCATCAGGGGTATTGCTCAGAATATCGATGAAGGTTGTCCTGACTGCTCTTGAACTTGGAGTCAAGAGAGCAGAGTTTTAAATATGTTACTACCTCTGCCAGATAAGTAGTAGCTATTCATTTCAAAGCGAGCTTCAGAATCTATGTAGACTAAAAATGTGTGCAGTATGAGATCTGGAAGAATCCAATGGGATCATAACTCTCTAGTGGAGGCCCCACCTAAAATTTAGCTTGCCAAATTCTCTGCCCAGTGTTCTTTCCTCTATTCCTGCTTACATCGGAAAAGAAATGGGAACCAATAAAAACTGAAGTCCTCCCAGGTAAAAAGCACTTTACATATATTGCTTCATTTTCTCCACATTGTGCAGACAAGAAAAATGAGATAAACAGGAAAATGCTGAAAGAAAAAAAATCCATAAGTATAAGTGCAATAAAGTATGCGAAATATTCTGAATTCTGAGGAACCCATGCAAATTAAATCATGATCTTATTAAGTAACTCCCTGGCAACCTGTCATATGGGAGATTTATGAGTAGGAAGACATGGAGACGCAGAGCAGAGAGGGAGCGATATCAGGGTAATGACTGAAAAAGACCTGGAGGGTGAATGATCATAGGAAAGCTTCTGCACTGGTCACTCAGAATAACCTATGTTCACACTCACTTCCAGTTACTTGTTCAAAGTCTACCTTGCCCATTAGAGGGGGCAAACATGTATCTTATCTACTGCTACATACTTAGAACCTTCAATAACACTTGGGATGTAACAGGCCTTCCATAAATATCTGTTAACTGAAACAAGTGCCTACATGAGTCAGGGCTTATCAAATGAGTCTTGAAGAAGAGGGCATGCCAGTCAACCCAATGTTTAAGAATATTGCAAGAACCAATAGTAACAAGGAAACATCTTACCTCTTTGTTCTCATAGCTCTCCACAGCAAAATCAGTTTTAACCACAATGTATCTCTCCTTCCATTTCTTTATGTCTTCCACAAACTGTGACAACTCTCCTTCATACAAAACCATTCCAGGCTCCAATGGTGGCTTAAAGAAGATGAATACAATTAATTATCACAACAAAAGATAACATACCACTGAGCTACCACTGAGTCCATCTGTGGCATTTCAAGGAGTATTTTAGGAATATCTTTTGGGCTGAGATCCTGGGGAAATTGCTGCTTCGCCCACCTCCCTCCACGCTGCCCTTTCCCACGTCAACCCCTCAGGTGCAGTCCCAGGAGCCAGTGTTCAGTGGTTTCCCAGACCCCAAAGCCCTGGGAACCGACGCTGGAGACCATGTTTGTTCTCTGGTTGAACAAACAGGCAAGTCAGCAAACCCATATCTCTACTTAAAAGTCTGAAGATTTTTCACTAACCCTGGTGGTATGGGTGCTGTAGGGTAGTCTCTGTTAGATTCCTAGTCGAGTCTCCCCTTGGGCTAACTGTGTGAGGGATAATTCCCATCCTGCCTCATGTTTCAATTCCCATATTATCTTAAAACATAGGAATGGGCCTCTTGTCTTTCACAGGTTGTTGAATTTACATCTATTTTCCCTTTATTAAAAAATTACAGTGCCTTTAGAAACTCATCTTTCCTCTTTCAAACAAAACTTACAGGAACCATACAGAGCAGATGGATATGCTGATCTTTTTAAGAACTGGCAAAGGGATGAAATAAATTCCCTTCTGAATTATTCTGTCCTGACAGACAATAAGACAGTCTCCTATCTTAACAGGTAAGAGAGGATCTCACCTTTCTCTTTAAATGAGATGAAACCATAGATAAGCTGACTTTCTGGTTCTTATTGCAGCATTTCTTGAACTGGGGCCACTTAAATCAACTGATACATTTGTTAAAAATGTGACCGTACCCTAGACTTACTATATCCAAATCTCTGGGGGTGCAGGTCAAACTTTGCATTTTTAACAAGCTCCGTAAATTTTGAGAATCACTGTTTTATGGGGACAACAATCCATTGTCCCTACACACCCATGCTGCTGAACCTACTGCTCAACTTGACCTCTTAGCAGAGGTTTTACTTGTCCCACTTATCACTCCCTCCTTCTTGAAACTCCTTTTTTATTTGCCTTCTGGCCCATTATCCTTTCCTGATTTTTCTCCTATTCCACAACTATTTCTTCTCAGTCCATTTTTCTGAATCCTTCTCCTTTTACTGGTCTCCAAAGGTTGGAGGGGCCAGAGCCTGGTTATAAAGGCTCTTTTTCTCTCTGCGTTCTCTCTCCGTTATGCCCCATGGCTTTCATACCATTTATATGCTAACCAACTCCCAAATTTCTGTTCTGTAGCCTCAACCTCTCCATTGAGCTCCAGATCCAAGCACGCAACTCCCTATTCAATATTTCCACAGGTGTATGTCAAACAAACATTTCAAACTTACATGGACAAAAATGAACATGTGATTCCTAACCACCTTTGACTCTTCCTTCTGAGTAAAAGGCAACTCCATCCACTTAACTTGCTTTGGCTAAAAACCAAGAACTCATCACTGATTTTTTCTTCTTCTATCATGTCATACCTAATCCATCAGTGAGTTCTGCCAGCTCTACCACAAATACAGCCTGACTAGGACCCTTCCTCACAACCTCTACCATCACCTCCCTAGTCCAATTTGCCATCATCTTTTTCTTGGGCTGCTACTACATCCTCCTTACCAGTCCTCATTTTCCCCTCTTGTCCCTCCCCATACCCTATTCTCTAGAGAAGCCAGGAAGATCACTTAAAATTATAAATCATTTTGCAGTAACTTTCCATTATTCTTAAAGTAAAAACCCTTATTGTGGCTTATGGGTTGCACATGGTCTGTCCCACCTCTCACTCTGCAGTCAGTTCTCATCCCTTCTCCCTTGCTCACACTGCTTTCAGCACACTAACTTTCCTGGTGTGCTTATGACTGCTTTGGGGTCTTTGCACTTGCTGTTCCATCTGCCTGGAACACTCTTCCCACAGATATTTGCACAGCCTGCTCTATTTCACTCCAGTTTCTGCTCAAATGTCATCTGCACAGAGGGCATCGTGAAAACAAGACTTCTACTTTATTTTTCTTTGTAGCATTTATTATCACCAGATATTTATTTGTTTACCTGGTTATTGTCTGTTTGCTATTTCTGACTATAACAAAAATGCAAAGAATTTGTCTTACTCCCCAGTTCTTGGAATAAGGCCTGGCACATATTAGTATCAATAAATATTTGTTGAGATTGTAATTATTATAATAGAGCAAAGGGGAAGAAGAAGTTAGGGGATTAAGAGAAAAAAATCATATTTCATCAATAATCAAAATAAAAATACCCATAGTATGAGGCACTGAAATTATGACTTTTTTTATTGAACTTCACTTATAGCAGATCAAATTTCCTGATATCAAAGTACCAATGTGGGAAAAACATAATAAAAGTGGAACATGCTAGCTTTCCTTTTATATGGATACAACTATCAATAAGAAGCCATATATTCTAACTTCCAGGCAAATAAGAGTTTTTTGAGCATGCAATCATTTGAGAATAGACTTTTTCTTAACTGCCATTCAAATTACTGTTTATTTCAGAAGCATTATGACTTCCTCTTCAGTGGGAGAAATGTGTAAGCCAAAGTCTAAGGGTTACCTTGGTCTTCAGAAGTTGTGATGTGAAATCCCTTTGCTGTTCTACTTCACTGCGAACATGGTTGCAGAAAGCCACAGAGTACTGGCGACTGTAGTAGGGACTGAAGTTTTTGATGGTAGCCTCAGTTTTCCCTGGAAAATTAGGATTTAGAAAAGTTAGCATCTCTCACAGAATAAATGCATAACCACATAATTCTATAAACTCTCCTCCTGTCTCCCTAGCATGACTGTTCCCCAGGGATTCATTGTTGGCCACCTCACATTCCCTGAGAACTTCAATACATGCTGCATATGCCTTCATCTCCCCTTCCCACATCATCCTGGAAGATTCTGTCATCCCTAAGACCATCCGTCCGATAACCAATAGAATGTGTCTTCATTTTAAATCAACAACTCATTGCCATGGTCATAAATTCAACCATCCACTCTGCTCTCCACTTCATCTTGCTCTTCATTCCCCTCTACCTCCAGTCATTCAACTACATTAACAATAATCCCAGGACCTACCGTTTCAACTCTGAAAAATCACTCCAGTGTTTTTTTCAAATCCCGACAGATCCACCTCTGGTCATTCTGATCCACAGCACTGAATAAAGTCAACAACACTGTTTCTGCTAGTTCTACTCCTATGTTTCTGGTTAAAAAATGTTTGTGTGTGACTCAAAGCATCATTTAATTACAATGAGGTAGAGGGAAAAGTTTTGATTTAAGAGGCTAGAAACTGGTCTGGTTCTGGTCGAGTCTTGTCCCAACTCTGGTGAGACAGAAACCAGCTGTATGAGCTCAGTCAAGTCACTCATTCTCTCCAAGCATCGAGAATCCCCAACTATAAAGGAAGGTGCTCACAAGTCCACACTTTTCTTAGAGTCTGCCTGACACTAAGTGTAACTCTGGATGTCTATAGCTGCCTCATCATAGCAACCAACAACTGCAATATGATCTTTCAGCATCAGAAGAAAATTAAACTGATGACCAGCCATGTGGTGGAAGCATGAGGACTCAAGATGGGGGGAGAGAGGGAGTGTCAGGCACTGGGGATATTCTTGAGCTTTTCTAGCCTGTGCTTAGCTTTTTAGAGAAGAGGGAAATTGCAAAGGAGAGAAAGGAGAAGGAGAAATAGGGAGAAAGGGCAAGGGCATGTTTTGAAGCAGATCAGAAATCAGAAATCTTCACAGCCTCTCAAGGACTTGCTACAGAGTCTAGAAATAAATACAGGTCCACTGACTGTGTGTACAAGCTGTTAGTCCTTGGAATGAGATATTAGTTTGAGAAAAAGATAAACCTGACATAACATTCCACAATATTTTAAAATACTTTCATATGAACTTGGCATCATTTTTGTTTTCAAATTTGATATATTCATGGAGAAATATTAATAAGTAACATACTGGCAAGCTTGGCTTAGAACTATTATGCATGTAAAATTTCAAAAATAAGTGAAGAGTTCTAACCACATAGATGAAGAACTTTGAATCCTTAGCCATCAGCTATGGAATCATAGCCCAAAACACCCATAGGACACGAATACTCTGCAGATGAAGACTCCTACTTTAGCTCCAGGCATTTAGGTTTCGTGATATGTATGAGATAGAGGGGGATTCTTGCTTATTCCCTTGATAAAATGTCATTTTCTGGTCATATTTATGGGCCTTAATAATTATTAATTATAAAGTGCTTTGAGACCCACTAATAATAGTTTCTGTAGAAATGCAAATAAAAGCACTTATAATTTGAATCAGGCATGCTTTTACTTGCTCTGTGAGTTTATGGTATTATTATTAATCAGTATTTGCATAATACTGTAATACATGCAGGCTTTATAGCTATCTAATTGGTTATTATTTTTATTAGCTTTTACACAGCACATAAGAAATGAAATTGTATATCCTTATCTATTATTTTCTTATATAGGAGAGGGACATCTTTGAGAATTCCCACAATGAGACTGAGTCTCACCTCACTGAAACATATAAATGATTAACAAGATTTGCCCTTTCAGTCGGAGTGATCATTACTGTGTTTAGCAGAAGAGAAGCCTATTAATTTTTTATGCTAATTTTTGCACTCTTTCAAGCACCTGGATTTAAATGAAAGGAGGTGGATGTCATTTTATGAGGCGCTCTACACAGCTTGGAAAGCTGACTTCTTGCCACCTCACAAAGCCTCCCTCAAGGTTGCCCTCCTTCTACTGAGGTTCCATGATGCTGCCACTCCCAGTGAATGAGAAAAATGCTCCTGTGATTTGAATGTCTGCAAATGGCACCAGGAACCCAGCATCCACCAGGTAGCATTTATTAAAAAAGAGATTACAGCTTCTTCGTGTAGAACCTAAATTAACCTAATGACTGGTTCAAAATGTGACTAAGACTGCTAATGACATCACAATTTCTAGGGGAAAAGAACCTAAAGTGATGCCCACAACATATATACATTTTAGGTTAAGTCTATCTAAATGAAATAAAGGAACATCCAAGGAAGGGATCTTGACAAGTAGAGCAAAGCTTGGTGTTGGGCAAAATACCACTGGGTTAGGAAGTGGACTCTGGAGTCAAATAGGTGGGTCGGAGTCCCATCTCTACTACTTACTAGCAGTGGGACATCCTGTGAGTTACTTCATATAAAGGGAAGACAGCAAGAGGAGCAATCTCATAGTGTTACTGTGTAATTTTATTAAATAATGCAGAAAAGTGCTCAGCACTATAGCTGACACATAGAAAATGTTCAATGGTCCACTGTAGTTATATCAGCGATGATGATGACGATGATGGAGCACACAAGCCAACTAGCAGAGGAAGGTCTGTGAGCTCAGCTCAGAAATCAAGGAGAAGCCAAAAGCAGGTTGTTTACTATAATTTTAACTGGAGCCATCCTGCCGTGCTGCACACAGGGCAGCCGTCCCACTCGTTGCAGGCTTGAAGCAAACAGCCCACATTTTCACAGATGTTTCAGGAACATTGATCAGCACGATAAAGACCCTCAGTGCATCCCTGAATTAAAGCCAACTAAATAAAACATTATCTATAATGAGCCAAATCAAAAAGCATGAGTTAGTAGCTGTGTTACCACTGAGCTTCTCTCTGAGACTCAATTTTCTCGCCGGTAAAACGGGGAAAATAAGATTTCCATTTTCACAGCCTTTTGTGAAGATTGAGATATTCTGCAGGTAAAAGAGTGCCTAGATCAGTGCTTTAGTTGCTCAGTAACATTTGACTATTATTATTTAATATTCTGCTGTGAGAACATTCAAATAAATGGATCAATCCACAGGCGCTGCATAAAATAACATCAGCTAAAACCAGCTTGTTTTCCACAGTTTTCAAGATTATTGAGTATAGACTTGCCTTCATTCCCCTGCCGCTGCAGTTTAGTATCACATTCCTTTTCCTAAATTGTTTTTAAAACATGGTGCCATGCCTTTCACTCAAAGGAGGTTATTACTCAGTAATAGAAAGACTAGAACCACAGGAAGGACTCTTTCCACATTTTGGTATGCTAACATATTTCTTCTAAGCCTACGCAATCACTACAGCCTGTGCTGGGCATTGTGTTGGTACAACCCACTTAACCAGGCTGCTCATAACACCCTTAAGGTAACCATCACTAAAGCTAAAAGTAGTCCTCAACACTTCGCTTCAGTTCAATTCTGCAAAGTAAGAAAAGTATCTCTGGCCTTTTAAAACCATTTGAATTCATACAGGCTAAAAACTATCATTTGATTCCTTTTCCCCAAGGCCCATATTCAATCATGAGATCTTGCCACTTCTATTTCAATAATATTTCTCAAATACATCCCCTATTTTCCCATCCCAACCACCATGCCTTCAATCAAGTCTTTATTATCTCTTTAACAACATTGTACAGTCTCCTAATCTGCCCTACGCCAATATCACAGCAGAGCAAAAAACTTTGTAGCTCTCAAGTCTAAAACAGGAACAAAAAAGTCTTAAGCCAGAGAGGGAGCAGTGAGTGTCCAAGCTGATACACGGATCCTGGAGGATGATGGGAAATAAGCCACAAGTGAGTTCAGGGCTAATGGGACAGAAGAGGAGAGGCTAATTCCAAGCTGGCCACCATGGTCCCACTCAAGAGAAAGCTGGCACAAGTTACCGAGGCCCAGGTGTTGGAGTGGAGAACCATCCTTCAGAACCAAGTCTTGCCATGGAACTCTTTTCAAAGCCACAGAAGCACAGTCCTCTGCATCCTGGCCTGATGAATCACATTTAACATGTTGCTGCAAGATCATGTCACTACCTTCATAAAATCCTTCAAATGTTCCCCATTGCCCGGAGTAGAAATCACTTAGCCGAGCACCAAAGGCCTTATGATTTGACCCCAACGGCCCTTATTTCCCATTTCTGCTCAAACTAAACCTCCAGTCCCTTGTATGTGTCTGTGCCTCCACCCCTCCTTTCTCCCCACTAAATGTCTTGCCAGCCACTCTCAGACCCTTCAAGCCAGGTGACAATCCTAATCCAAGAAGAAGCCTTTTGGGCTCTCCCCAGCGAGACACAATCTTGCCTTTCGTGTTCCACCAAAACTGTGCACCACGTTTGCTACAGCTGTTTAAATATAGCTTATCTTTCCTCTAAGGGTATACGGTATGTACTCAGCAAATATTTGTTGACTGAATGGATCGCTAAGTAAATATTTAAAAGTAAAGCAAAGTACAATGCATCATAATCATGAACCCATGCCAAATGTCCCGAGAAAGGAGAAAGGCAGAGTCCTCAACTTGAATATTTATTATTAAAAATATATGTTCTTGCAGCTCAGTTCACTTGTTTTATGAAATTAAGACTCTTGCTGGTTAATTCCTTTTAAGCTTTTAGATGAATTTTTCCATGAAAGTATATGTGGGGAGTTATTTACAAACATAAGCCCTTCTTTGTTTTTCTTGATGGATGGATAACATGGAAAATATATAAGGATCTAGGTAGAATTTACATGAAGCTTGAAGAACCTGAAAGATTTGTATATTTTCTCATTAGAGAATGTTCGTTGTTAACTTTCCAGTTCTGCAGTAGTTCAGGTCAAATGCAGTCTTTATCATTAGTTTTCTTCCTTGAAAGATACTGTTCAGAATAGATTACTCCCAGTTCTCCCATCATTCCAGTGTCAATACAACTATGATGTATTCTAAAATCTCTGAAACACACAGATTCCTTCCATTTCAATCACTTTTGGAAAAGCAGTTCATAAGTACAGAAAGATATTAAAAAAAAAGCCCAAACACCATATTTTGCTGTATTTCCTTCTGATCTTTGATATAATTGTTTTTTTAAGTAGTTGAGATTATTACATTTTGTATCCATTTTATTTACTTAACATTTCACCTTTGGTTTTTTCTATGACATTACCCAAGGGGGAAAAAATCACTCTTTTTAGATGTATTTCTGTTACTATGAAAGAGAAAAATACAGATTAAAAACAAATAGCTTTATTTTTTGAATAAAATAAAAAGTGGTTATTTCCTGGAAACTGAGGCAAACCCAAACATAAGGAGAGGGTTAATTAGGACTTTGACATAATTTCTTAAAAACTGTTGAGGTTTTTAAGATTAATTTGGGGGAACAAGAGAAGCGGCTATAAAAAATAAAATATTTTAGTATTTATAAAATAGAGTATATTTTCTCCAGAGTTCCTCAAATTATAAAAGTTTAAAAACCTTGATGGATTATAACATCAGCTTTAGTCTCAGGGTTCTAAGCACCATCACTGTGCACCTTAGGGTGGAGAAATCAGGAATCCCAATTCACAATACAAAGGTGTGGAACTCTAATTACACAGAATAATGCCCAAGGACTCTCTCTTTCTTCTAGTAAATGCCTTAGAGAATAAGGGCAAATTGGATTCTCCATAATTGAACTAAATGGTGTGTGTGTGTGTGTTTTAAGCACAGCTATTACTGGTGTTGGAGTGACAGGTTTTGAACAGACTCTACTAGGAAAAGTAAAAAACTCTTCATGAGCAGCCTTGATGCCAGCAAGTCCCTGCATCCTTTCTGGCAGAAATTCTACTTTGAGTTAAAAATAATACACATAAATCCACTTACATTCTCTGTGATTTCCTCCAAATATTAATCTACAGAAGAAACACACACAAACAGTCCCAAGAGCTTATATTAAATATATCGATGTCATGCCAGGACTTTCTTCAGATTCACAAAGCATCTGGACAGAAAGCAGACATGCTAATGGACAATGAACAATTTTCCCATTTTCAAAATGCACACTCATACAGATCTAAACTCTGAGTTTGGCTTGCAGTATACTTGCCCTTGGACTTGAGACCATCAATTTTCCCCAGTCTCTATTCTAAAAGCAGGCCCAGTATCTTTAGTATGGCCATAAAGCTTGGCCCACTAAGGACATTCAATGAATCCTCATGTGTTTACAGATGCTACATAAGGGGCCAGGAATAAACTCCAGCGGGTTAGCAGAAACAAAAACAATGTTTTCTACACACAACCACAGCACTGAAATAAATTAACGCTCTCACCTGCACTACGTATTTATCAGAACTGTACCTTCTTGGTTAATATAATGAAATGGGAGGCGACATTACAAGAAGAAAAATACACTACCATTCCATGTTACGATTCCTATTATTCTATGGAAAAATAAAAACCCCACTGTGGTTGGCTATTCAAGAAGAGTTTTCTAGAACTTTAAGAACTTAAAAGTCTGGTGTCCTCATTTTTAGGGTAAGAAACCAATATTGTAGTATTGTTAGAAAAACATATGAGCATACTTCTATGCATAAATCTTTCTTTAGCCATAATCAGATGGAAGCCATAACTTAAATTTTCTACTTCATTTGGAGAAAGTGCTTGGAAACTCTCAAAATTATTTTGCCATTACCTCACAGCATGCCTCCAATTTTCTCATGACTCATCTAATGAGAATAAATCTTATTTACTTTGCCACTTTGTCTAATGTGCTCGAAGGAACCTGCAGTTTTGGCCAGCTTTTTTCTTTACAAAAATGAGTTGGAAAGACTGTGAAAAAGAAAATTAAACCAATCTGACACAGCTAGTTTTTCAGAAAGCACCACCAGAATTATGAATTCAGGAAGAATAATAATATTTTTGTCCAGTAGACAATTCTTTTTAGTTTTGAAGAAAATACATAGCTGAAATTCAGAAACTGAAATGAGATTCCCTTTGCTCTTCTTAGTTTAATTATAGTTGTTATTTTTTTTTCTGTACTTACTTTATCAAAGGCTCTCAGATCATTCCAAAATCCTGCAAGAATTCTTTGCTTTGAGATTGCAACCATGTAAATGAACACAACATGAACATTAAAAGAAATCAGGCCAGATTTAAAGCAGGCAAACAAGCCTAGGAATTTTAATAAGTGATTCTTCTTCCAACGTAATAGGTTCTGGTGTCTCTTCCAAGTTTCTCTTTTATTTTCTTACCTACATGCTTTCTTTTTTCTTCATTTTTCCACTTTTCTTTTCATCATGAAGCATTTGTTTGAAATGCTATCTATTATTACAACTTATACTTCTCTCTCAAACATCTATGCCATTAATGTAAAAAAAAAGTCATGCATTTCTAGAGAACTGTGCTTGGGACCCAGATATGCTAATGTTTTGTTAGTCTGGAGTGACAGGTAACAAGGTAACAGTTGGCTAGGAAAAGGAAAGGTGGCATTTCTAGGCTTGGGAGGGTCCAGAAAAAACTTCATAAACTATCCAACATTTCTGTAGGCCAGCTGACTTTTTTTTAATTTTTAAATTTTGCTATCATTAATGTACAATTACATGAACAACATTATGGTTACTAGACTCCCCCTATTATCAAGTCCCCACCACATACCCCTTTACAGTCACTGTCCATCAGTGTAGTAAGATGCTATAGAGTCACTACTTGTCTTCTCTGTGTTATACTACCTTCCTCGTGGCCCCCCACTTCATTATACGTGCTAATTGTAATGCCCCTTTTTCCCCCTTATCCCTCCCTTCCCAGCCATCCTCCCCAATCCCTTTCCCTTTGGTAACTATTAGTCCATTCTTGGGTTCTGTGAGTCTGCTGCTGTTTTATTCCTTGAGCTTTTTCTTTGTTCTTATACTCCACAGATGGCCAGCTGACTTTTTGAAATGATTTACAAGGCAGATAAAGCACTCATTAGTGAAAATTATTTTAGCATGCTCTAACTTATCCTCACAAGAATTTAAGAACTGCTGAAATGATTCTGACTCCTGTCCACTTGACTTGGTTAGGCACAGTCTTCTCTCAACACAGTTGTCTTGATAACAACCCAAACGTCTCCGATAATAAAGTCTGAGTTCAGTACAAAATACAGCTCATCATATAGTCAAATTTTGCTTTTTTTGACGATCTAATGATTGCCAGTCCGTGAACCAGTTAATTACTAAATTTTTTAATTTTAGTAATATACATCAGCGAAAAATTATCCAAAAGCTATTGTATGTGATGCTCTAAAAAAAACCCACCCAAAATCTCAATACTACTAACTATTTAAATGGAAGCAGGTTCTTTAAAATCACCCTCTTCTTCTATGAAAATTGCTCTTCTATTAAGTGAGCTCACATGGCACTGAAATGGTACTGGAGCCTCATAAGATGAGCTCTGCTTGGAGTCTGAGTCGCACAAGTTAAGATTTATTTACTCTAAACTAGTCCTTATATGCAGATAGGAAATTAAATATGAAGTTAGAACTGTAAAAAACTGAGACTACCTTCCACAATACACCTAAGAAAGTGACTTGAGTTAATCTGGACTGTAGCACAGACATGCCAATGCCAATCACATCCCAACTTTCATATACTGATGGAAAGATGAAAGATTACAGGCCACTAGAGCTGGATGGGATCATAATGTTCATTACCAACCCCTTCCTATTTTCAGACATTAATTCAAGAAATTAATTGCCCCACAGGCACAAAACTAATTAGCAAGAGAAAACTTAGGAAAAAGATCAATGTCAATGTTTTTAATAGAGTTTAATAGAGTTTTTCTCTCTACTAATACTACAATGATTTTTTCTGGAGGAATTCAAAGTGCTTCTTTTACATTAAAGGAGGGATATAAGTACTCTTTGGTAATAAAAACCACATTGTCAAGAAGCATTCTGAAATGATCTTACATTTGGATAAAAAGATGTTGTTATGGTTAATTTTATGTGTCCATTTTACTGGGCCACGGGATGCCCGATGCTCTGAATGTGTCCGTGAAGGTTTTTCTGGATGACGTTAACTTTTCAATAGGTAAACTGGGTAATGAAGACTGCCCGCCACAGTGTGAGTGGGCCTCATCCAAGCATTTGAAAGCCTGAATAGAACAAAAAGACTAAAATGGAATTTCCTCCTGCCTGACTGCTTTGAGTTGGGACATTGGTCTTTTCTGGCCTTTGAACCTGGACTGAAACATCAGCTCTTCATGGGTCTCTCGTCTGCTGATTTTCAGACTCAAACTATGCCATCGACATTCCTGGCTCTCCAGCTTACTGACCTTAGATCTTGGGATTTGTTGCTTCTATAGTCACAACAACCAATTATTATTATTTTTTTAATTATGTGTGTCTGTACAGAATACTAAACACAAGGAAGTGTGCTGTAAACTGTAAAGTGCTGGGCAAAATCACAACCACCAATTCTTTATTTTAAATCTCTCTCTCTCTCCCTCCTTCCTACCCGGCATTCCTCCCTCCCTTTTATTGGTTCTGTTTCTCTGGAGAACCCTAATACAGATATAATGAATTAAATACATTATTGAGTCCCAACACAATTACCAGTTAATTTTATTTGGTGTATACATATTAAACTTTTGGGGTCAACAAGTTAAAAGCAATGCAAATGTTTTGTGCTTCAACGTAGAGTTCTAAATTTGCCAGCATGCCAGTGTAATTCAGGATACACTTTGAAATATGTAGAATCTGTATTTAAAAGATCCCATTAAGTGATTTATGAAGGACAGTAAAAGCCTTTGGCTCAGCTTTGTCCCAATGGGCAGAGGTTGCCAGCAAGGAGGCAGAGCCCCAGCAAAGCTCTGGGCACAGGGGAAATGAGATGCCCTTATCTGAGTAGCCCTTAATCGCATTCAGGTGTTCCAATTAAGAGGCATTGTCTCAATTAAAGCTGCAGTCTTGGCTGGCTAATACCATAAGGCTCCCTGGGAAATGCACTAATTAAGTAGATGTTCTTATCTACTTATTAAGAATATGTTTTGCACCAAATCAAAGTTAAAAGGTACTGCTATGGACGAGCTCCCTCATCTCCATAATATTTGAAATGTCTTCAGCAAAATTTCTCTGGTCTCCACTTTATATGAGCCAAGAGGTAAGTTGAATTACAGAACACTAAACACAAGGGTTTGTGTATGTCTGTGTTTTCTTTAATTATGGACTATTTTAAACATACAGAACAGTAAACTGATATATCCCACTATCCAGCTATATAAAATATTGACATTACACCATATTTGCCTCAAAAAATATTTAAACAAAACTACAGCTACATGTGTAGCCCCCTCTAACGTGCCCCACAACACGAGGCACCACTATGCTCAAAGTGATGTTTATTATTCCTGTAAGTTGTTTTAGACTCTTAGAAATTATGTATGTATTCATACATAATTAAAGCATTGCTATGTATATTTTTGAAATTCTACCTGTCATTCCACAGCTTCTTTTTTTCACCCACCTTATGGTGGATGGATAGATATCATATATCATACATATATGAAATATGTATTCTAGTCTATTCATTTTAACTGCTGTCTGTACTTCTTACACTGCAATTTATTTATCTCCTTGTTGATGGACATCTCATTTCTTACCTCTCTTTTTGCTGTTCTAGTCAATGCTGGTATGAACTTATATGGTGCATATGAGAATTTCTCCAGAGCTGTGTGTCTGTAATACTGGAGTGGAGTGTGAGCATCTTCACCTGCACTTGATTTTGCCAAATTTTTCTTCAAAGTGGCTATAAATTTCACATCCCACCAGCAGAGCACGAATCCTTAAAAACCCTAGGTATTGTCCCACTTACACATTTTTATCTATTTTAGTGGATGAAAAATGGTGCCTTCATTTACATTTATCAGATTACTAGCGAGTCAAACATCTTCTCATATATTTATTGGCCATTCATGTTTCTTATTCTGTGAATTCATATCGTCTCTCCCTATGTCTTCCTCTCAATGATGTATAGGATTGTTTATTAACTTTAGGTATGAATCCTTCTCAGATATATACATTGCAGTTGTCTTTTCCCATTGATTATCATGTTGAACAAAAGTTTTAAAGTTTAATGGAGTCAGATTTGACTACCCTATTCCCTCTGCTTTGTGTTTTTAGTGTCTGGCTTAGTAAATCCTTCCTTACTATTTTCTCCATAAGGATATTCTATATTTTCTTCTAAAAGTGCTTTAGCATTAACGCTTTTTACAACCTTCAATTAATTTTTGTGTAGAACATGGTTTAAGAATCCATACTTTTCTATAATAATTAATTATTCTGACACTATTTATTGAGTAGCCCACATTTTTCACTGTATGTGTAGCCACTCCTGATACATACAAATTTCTATATTTGAATGGGTTGTGTTTGAGCTCTCTATTCTGCCCCATTGGTCTGTTGTCTATTCCTGGGCCATGAGTACCATTCTGTCTTAATTACTATAGTGTTTAAATGGTTTCTGGTATCTGAAGAGTAAAGTCTTCCCATTTGGTTCTTCCAATTTTCTTAGCTTTTCTTCATTTAATGCTCTTCCACATGAATGTAGGGTGAATTACATCAAGACCCATGGAAAAACAATGTTGGGATTTTGATTGGAGTAACAATGAATTTGTGATTATTATGAGGCTAACAAAGTTTTATAATATAATCTCCCTATCTAAGACTGCTGCTAGCCCACATAGCACTTATGAACAAACTAGGAAAAGGTACCTGTTCCTGGATCTATCACCTCCCACCTACTTCTTAATCAGTCACTCTCCCCCTTAGAAACACAACCCACTGCACAGGCTGTATATCCGGGTGACTCCCACATGTGCGTCTACCTCTCCTGAACACTGCCATATATTTGTGACTGCCTCCTGCTAAATAAATCCACATGGAAGTCCTGAGAGGCATTTCAAACTTGCTCTCCTATCTCTGTTAACAGAGTCACCATCACCTGGGTGCCGACCGTAGAAATCTCAGTGATCCTTTGCTCTCTTCCTTCCTCTGGCGCCACATACACCAAATTCTGCCCATTTGACCTCAGGAATCTCTCTCAAATGCAGCCCTGCTGCCAATGATTGTTCAGACCCTCCTCTCCTGCAAGAACAATGGCTGCAATGAGCTAACTTGTCTCCTGCCTCTGACCAAGTCTCCCTTTGCAAATCTGTTCTTCACATCACCAGCAAATTAACGTTGTGAAGTGCATAACTGATCAGTTTCTTCCCGATAAAAGCCATCTAGGATTCTTCAGTCCTTCTCAACTTGTCCCAAACGCATTTCTCTAGCGTCTCCTGTACCCACAGAGCATGGTGTGCACTGGTTATGCCGCACTCCCACCGCTGCTGAGCACGGCACGTCGCTCACCCTCTGTCTCCACCATCACTCTTCCCGGAAACCACAGATCCAAACTCCTGTTCATCTTCAAGACCAAACTGAAAATCTACCCTGAAGCTCCTCCTGACTTCCTTCACCCACCACCTCAGTCAGAATTGATGGCTCTTTTTTGTATTTTTACCAGCCTTTACCTGAAACCCCAGGTTGCCCCCTGCCATATTAGCATAATAATTTGTTTACATGGCTCCTCTCACCAGCAGTGGCGCATTCACAGTCCATTTCTCATCATTGACTCCTGAGAGCCTAGAGACGTCAAAGACCAGGTGCATAGTATGCCTCAATAAATATTTGAATTTGTATTGGAAATATCAGCTCTATATGAAATGCATTTTCCCTGCTCTCTTCCCAACCTCCACGAAAAAAAAGAGAAAGCAAATGGAAAATTAATTTGTCAGACAAATGGAACATTTAGACCAGCATTTAAACTTGGAAGTACTTCTATAATTCTTTTGAAAACTCCATTCCACAACTGCTGTTTCTTATATACTGTTAGTTCATTTTCCCTTCATTACAGAACCAGAAAGGCTTCAAATCAGTAATGGTTTGTCAGAAAGATTCATCTAAAGCAATAGGTTTAGCTATGTAGTGATTTAGTATAAGACATGTTGCAAAAAAATAAATAAATAATCAGCAATCTTAAGTGTTTCAATATCTGGTATAAACTGGACTGTCCTGACCTGTGGATGAATCAGGCTGACCTCCTCCCAGCCCGGGGCTCCAGCAGTCGCTAATGGAGGGAGCATTTTATTCTTTTTCTCCAAATCTGATCTGAACTTTACCGCTCCACTGAGAGCAAATCATCAGAACTACACATTTACAAAGAAAGTTGTGAGGTGAAAATTTTAGATTAATACCATGCTTATGCAGCAGGAAAATACTTGGTTGACTTAATCCAATTTGGCATGAAGGGAAAAAGAATCAGTTTTAAACAGCCTGAGTATGAGATATTTGCTACTTAATAGAAAAACAAAACAGACCCGAATTTATGCTAGAAATAATTTCGAAAGATCCTTAAGAAGAAAAAAAAGTGAGCTACTTTGTCATCTCTTTTGCTGTTTTCCATGAAGGGTTTCTGTGATGCTTTGAACTTGTCTATATTTGGGTAATGTGGTAACAGGTGAGGAATAAAAAGCAGCTGCACATTTACTCCCTGGGGGAGGGTAAATTCTGTAAACATCCTAGGTAATGAGAACAAAATATATCTGAATACACAATGCCTTTTATGAGTCACAGGTTCTTTAATGATCTCCAGATAAAGAATAAACAAAACACTAAACCATAACCAAAAAAACTTTTTTTTCAAACCATACATACTCAAAAATAATCTCCAGAGGGAAGGACAGTCTCCTAAAAGGGAAAGAGATGAAAAGTCTTGCCTCATTCAGTTACCCAGAGATGAAAAGAAAAAAGTATGTATGTAACTTGGTTGTTATGGTTTTAAATAAATAAGACCTGCCGAGCAAAGCCAGGGAAATGAACGGACAGGAAATAAGGCAAACTTTAGAAGAGGAAGTGGTTTTGAGCTGTCAACAAGAGGGGATTGAGGAGTAGAAAATCTCGATTATCACAAAGATTAATACAACCGATTAGTCTTTGGCAATTTGAAGAGGCTCTAGGAAGATATAATCAAAAGAGACCAGAAGAAAGAAGGTGTATTATGTATAAAACCCCCCAAATCACCAAAACATATGCAAGTCATTAAATCATTAAAAATCCAAAGGAAGTATTTTAAATGTGGAATAAGAACACCTTTTTTTCTATTGTATAATCATCTGGAATTATTTAAAAGTCAATAGTTAGACCGTAGATATCTTAACTGTCAAAATTTGATAATTTACATGAAAGTTGAAGCCAATAAATTTTTTTATTAAGGTATCATTGATATACACTTTATGAAGGTTTCACAAGAAAAATAATGTGGTTATTACATTCACCCTTATTATCAATGAAGCCAATAAATTTTGAAAATTTTCTTCCATCAAAAAAGCAGTGTATTTCCTAATCTAATTATGTACCTAATAAAGTATAAGAAAAGAATCAGATCAGGGAAGTAGAGTATGGTACATTTTAAATGGAATGCGACCGTTAAAATTAATTTGTGAAAGGGAACTAATATGTATTACATGTCAAAAGTTACCAACAAAAAGTGAACATAGACTTTTATAGAGCGAAATTATAAACAAAAGAAACAAAACCAGCTGGGCAGAGAAAAAAAGACTGGAAGGAACTACAGTTGACCCTTGAACAACACAGGGGTTAGGGACACAGACTCTTCACATAGTTGAATATCCACAAATCACTTTTGACTCCCCCAAAACTTAACTACTAAAAGCCTATTATGGATTGAAAATCTTACCACAAACAGAAACAGTTGATGACTACATATTTTCTGTTACATGTATTATATGCTGTATTCTTACAATAAAGTAAGCTAGAAAAAAAGATGTTATTAAGAAAATCAAAAAGAAGAGAAAATACACTTACAGTACTGTACAGCATTTATGGATACTGGAAGTTTACATTGCTTGTAAGATGAAATGTCTGTCAGGACCTACATCAATATTGTCTTCTATAATACAAAACACTGTAGATCTTTTACATATTACTAACACTAGACATAAAAAATGAAAGGGTAATTTGAAAAAGAAATTTATATTTATTTATAGATTCTGTATATTTATTGAAAAAAATCCTTTTATAAGTGGACCCCTGCAGTTCAAACCCATTTGCTCAAGGGTCAAATGTATACTAAACAATAACGGTGATCATTACTGAGTAATAGCCCTACTGATGAATTTTTTTCCTTCTTTTTTTATAAAGGGCTATTATGCTTTGTAGACACATTTTATATAAGAAAGAAATTTTTTCCAGAGAAACAGTACAAAATAATGTCCTGCTTAGTATAGGTCTAAAAACCTGTTTAAGAGAGCACATAATTGCCCAAATAAAGCCGTTATATATCATTAAATTAGTATTTAAAAATCGAGGCAACTGGGTGTCCCATTAACTGCCAAAGTGTGGCATAATCAATCCAAACATCATAAGAGTAATAATAATCAATAGTAATCTCCAACACAGCATCAATTCTGCCATCATTTTCTGGAACATTCAAAACAGTTGAAAAAACAATTGATTTACCTAAACTGTGATTCTGTGCTCTGGTTATTTTAAGTGTGTAGACCCAGTTTTTAAAAACAAGTAATTATATGGTAGTATCAGTACCAATTTTGGCTTGACTGTTTCTTTTCTCATTTTTTGCTTCTATATAACAATTTTAACATGATTCCTTCAAAACACATTAAATGTTTATTAAAATATGTACATATTATTAAAATACGCACATAACTGTAGTAAGTGAATTGATGGGAGTGGAAGGAATGATTCTCCCCTTTCTCCACCCTCACTGGTTACCTTCTTCATTCCCTTCATTTTTGTGTGAGGCACACCCACCCCTAACCCCCTCAGCCCTGTCTCATCTACCCCCACATATGCAGATGATTATAATGTCAAATGTCACTGGGGAAAGAACACAGATACACTGGAAATTTTAATAAGCATGTATGACACCAAATCACCTTTCTTAATAGTTCATTACATTTGCCTTCTGGTTAAAATATTAATTTCTGTTCCCATCTATGACCTTGGTATCAGTTTGTCCAGCCAGTCCTTTCCTAAATCACAAAATAATTTACTTATTGTCACTATTATTGAAGTATCATTTACATAAAATAAAATTCACCAATTTTAAGAATGCAGTTCAATGAGTTTTGATAAATGTTTGTAGTTTTACAACCCTCACATGTTCATGATATAAAATGTTTTTATCACCCTGAAAATCCAATTAAAAAAAAATTCAGGCTATCTAACAAATAATTACTTTTATTCCCATCTAAATGGTCAAGTGCCCTAAAATCACAATATTTAAAGTAAATGCTTCCAAATAGTGTTGTCCTCTGACTTACTAAATGAAATTAGATCTGATTTCTAAAAGTTTGAAAGGAAGGTATGCCACTTATTTATTTTTTTTTGTAAATAACAACTTCTGGAATATTTTTTTAATCTCAAAAAAAGGAGAAATTTTAAGTTTTAAGGCATTCATTTAGTTTTTTAAGAAATAAAACTCATTTGTACAAGAATTACCCTCTGAAAGTATAAATTTAAGTTTTGTTTTTTTGCTTAATACAACAATAAAACAAGTGCTGGCTAATTGTGCCAGCTCCACTAATGCTTAGTCCAGAATGTTAAATAGTGTATCTGACAGATTAGATTATCATGAAATGTTAAGAGGAAGATTTATCTTTTACTAAACATTGTTCACGGTGCTTTAAACATGATCACATTTCATCATCTAACCAACTATAAGTCTGTACCCAGCCGATTAGAGCAGAAGCAACCCTCCAGAGATAGTAATATGGGTAAGATCAAAAACAGGAACCAAGAACCCTCCTACTCCAAAAAGAATATCCAAAGGATATTCAAAGGATTGGGACACCCAGCTCCAAGCTGATGTTGTCCTCTTCATGCTCCAGTAACCTTAGCTGCCAGAAACCAAAGCCACCTCTATGTGTCCCTTGCACGTCATCTCTTACAGACTTTTCAGGACTATCCAGTTTGCTGGGCTTTTCTTTATCCTCTTTCACAACATCCGACTCAGTGTTTTCTTTTCTTTTTTTTAACTGCTAAGTGACTATAGAAAAATAAGGTAAGACTCAAATCTATTCATCTTTCAAATGATCAGCAATTAAGTGAAAGTCTTCAGGGATTGAACTCTAGGTAGACTCCTGGGAGGAAAGGTTGAAATTCATTCAATTTAGAGTGAAGGTTGGCAAAATATAGATGCATCTATCAATCATCAGCCTGGAAGATAGAGAGTGGACAGTGTGATCTCTTTGGCAAGCTTCCCACATCTCTATTTGCAGGGCACACTCTGTGAAATGAGCATGCTCAGTGATACGAATGAAAGTGACTAAAGGAAGGTAAGTTATATATGCTTTCCTAAATAAGGATCATCAAGAATTAAATCAGACAAGAAAAGCACAAAATTATCCACTAAATAAAATCCTAACTGGTGCATGTATGGGTGGAAGGAAGCAGGGTAAATAGACCTCAGATGCCTGTACACATAAACCCACCAGCTTGGGAAACAGTTTAGTAGTATGGACGCTCAGTGCTTCAGCCTCCCTCCTGGCAGAGCCCTTTGGTAAGATGACTGATAACCAAATGTACATTCTGGTTTTAGGACACATGTCAGTGCACGTCAAGAAACCAGAACCCCAAAGGGAGGTGACCTGACCATTTTAGTCTTTAGTGATGGAAGCAATATTTCAGCAAGAGGTAGTTTGGTTCCCGGGCATGTTTTAAAGAAAATGCATATGCTTTTGCTCCTAAAATGCACATTTTCTTCACATTTTAACATCTCTAAGTTGAGAGTACACCTTATAATCAATGGGGTCTTATAATTGTCTTCCATGAAGTTGCTATCCTGACCTGGTTGCGTGGGCACCAATTTAGTCAAAGCTGTTTCACACTGCTGTCACTGTAACTGAGCTTTGTTTATGGTTAGTGTTGAACTTAATTTCCATTTTTATATGTCTTTAAAAGATTACACTGATTCAACATCAAAACAAAAAATTATTGTGTAAATAGAAAGGCCTAGAAATGGAGTTGCAGGATACATTGTTATTAGTGGAATAAATATTTATCTTTGGACAAATGACCACAATTCCTTTTTTGATTGCAAAACAATCCATTGTTTTATGGGACCTAAACAAGACATAGAGGAAGTTGAGTTGCACTTTGTTACAAAGATCCACGCAAAGGATGGTCGACCTCATGTCAAGTGATGCAACTATAAGTAGGCAGGTGCCAACTATCTCAGGAGAGACGCTGGAAATGTCAAAGCAATGATAAGCCAAATGGCCAGTCCAGGTGTAGTGCAGGGTGATCATTACACAATGGGAGCACCTTCTTTTTTCTTAATGGTACATCAAAAAGTGGTGCACTTATAAAATGAGGTCATAGGGAGTCAATGAAATACCATAGCCAAGTTTGTCTTCAACACCTTCTCCATGGTTCTCCCCTCCTTTAGATAGCTGTTTTTCCATGTTAGTATTACCTTGCTCAGGAATACTAATATTTGAAACATAACATATAATTATGAGATGAATATGCACAAAGCTGGTTCAAACTGTAAAGCCATACTGTATTATTTGAAACAAGCTAGAATATATGGAAAATCATAGGTTCAAATATATTTAACTCCTCTTTGGTAGCTACAAACAGAATGCCAGTTTGCTCAGAAATCAGGAATTCTTCCCTTTTGTATATTTGGTTTCTTTGTCTTGAATTTTATGATTTTTTTAAAAAAGGTTGAAAGCTATTCATGTTTAGCATAGTATCTAAGAAAGACAGAGTTTGGCATAATTAAAGAAAAACTTATCTGCCTCTTTATTCCTTCTTAATACCTGTCTCTATATATTTGTTTTCCTTAGCATAGAGAAAAATTATCCCTTCCAAGGACTGCCTGTAACCCTTCCAACAAAAAGTAGAAATGCAACAGATGGCATTTATAATGATAAACTCTCAGTAACCCAGAAATGATAAAAAAAAAAGTCTCCCCGCAAAATTTGGCTGTAGAGAGAGAAATTAGAGAATAACTAGGCTGAATTTACCACAAATCCCCCAGTGTAACCTTGGGAACCCTTAAAATACCCACATAATCTTCTCAGCTTGTATTTTACTCTTACATCTACTTCTCTACACTCCGATTGTTCTGCCAGCATGACCTGCACTGTCGCGTGTCCATGCTGTGTCCTTTTCCTAGCATGCCTTTTCTCCAGATCCAAGTCAGCCTTTCAGAAACCTAACCATCCTTCAAAATTCATTCTTTCAAAATACATTAAGCACGGTCAATGTGTAGAATACCAAGGATAGAAAAAGTAATTTGGAAGATTGCTGCCCTGAGGAGCTACCAGTCTGACCCACCTTAAATGCTGTATTTTCCACAAAGCCCTGTTGGATCTACCTACCCACCAGTGATCTCTTCTTCCTTTAAATCCTCTTCTCTTGTATTACTCCAGTTGAAGAATCTCTTACTGATCTCCTATATATACCAGAGATAATAATACTGGGCACTTTCACATGCACCTACATCATTTAATCTGAACAACAGCGTCATTAACTAGAGTTGCCATGGAACCCCTCGGCATATGACAAAACTGATCATAAATTCACGTTCAGTGCAAGTGCCTGTTAGGGACCAGAACTTGACTTTCTTATCTGGGGCTATTTTCATCAATATTTCAGCAGCATTCATTTGTTCTTATTATTTGTGTGGTTATTGTACCTTCTGTATTATAATGACATCTTAACACAAGAATTGAATCTTACTCGTGCTACCGTATAGTTTGAACACTAACTATGGGAACTATCTGGCTTATAGGAGATATTCAAAATGTGATTACAAGCAAAACTGTGTTCTAAGTGTCCTAGTGAATGCCAGTGCTTGTGTATAACATGCAGAGAAGAGGGTCTGAAACCAACTGGCCTCCCTGACATTGTCAATAGTTGGGACATACCACCCTTACTAGAAGTCATGATAAGAGAAAAGGAAGAATCATGAAGAATCTCAGAATGTACATGGGGAAATCACTGGCTCACACAAGGGGACATAATCTACGCTGACCCGACAGAGGCTGGAATGTCTAAAGTAATGTATTAAAAGGAATGCTAGGAATGCACTTAAAGAGAAAAATGTGAGAAAGAGAATAAAAGCTCGTAAGAATTCAGTCTGGTTTGATCAAGCTCTGTTCACAGCTTCTGGGTGGGTGAAATATAGGTTCCTGGGACTAAAGAAAGACGAGTTGGGTAAATTCCAAAGTCTGAATCCAGGAACACCAAATTAGTCTAAAGCTAAGGGTTGCTTTTTAAAAGCTTTGATCTGGGCCTAGGATCCAGAATGAAAAACAATTCTTATGTAGCTGAGAGAACTTGACTTGGGTTGAGAAGGAGAAGAAACTACACTGTGAGAAAGGGCTTACAGGGTCACGGTCGAAAGCAAATGCAGACTAGTGAGAGTGACAGGACTTCAGAGTAGGAAGGAACCACAGCTATAATCTAATCTCATTCTTGTGACAGACACAAAAACCTGGGGGGATTGTGTGTGGCAGGTAATGGAGAGTAAGGAGATCAGGATGTCTCCAAGAGTGTCAAGTTACATCTGCAAGAGGTCAAATAAACTAAGAATCCACTTCCTTCTTCCTTTCTCATTCTCTTTCTCTGATTTTTTTTCTTTCTAATGAAATCTTCCTTTTTCAATCAAAAAAGAAATTCCAACTGGGACAAAAATACAAAAGCATGTTGAATATATTTTTCAACTTTCAAGTGGTCGTTTTGACAGCACAAAGCCAGGATTTTTGAATTTTTAACATTTTAAAATCCTGCTAAGCTCTCTCTTCAGTAAATGTAATGATATTGATGGAGTTCTTAAGTTAAAGCATTCTTTTTACTGATGAGAAATTATAGAGAGGGCTGACAGGCCCTAGATGCCAAAGATGAATAAAAATTTAAAGGTAATGTTACATTATCAAACATCCATTGGCTTATTACTCCTGAACTCATTTGATTACGATTCATCTGGCTAGGATTATGGATTATTTTGACTTAGTTTTCCAACAATTTTTACATATTTTTCCCTGATTAACATTCATTTGATATTCAACAAATGGATATTAAGTTGCTCTCACAGGCAACTGTGTAAGAAGCCAGAGAACTATAAGGAAGATAACAATTTGGAGCCAAGGCAGAGCTGTCATGTTCAGTCCAAGGCACAATGCGCTGGCATCACATTAAGTGCCATGACGAGCCTTTCAGAGATCGGAGGAGAGTTAGGCTTCCAGGGGAAATAACTGAAGGCAGAGAGGAAGGTAGAAAAAATCTTGTGGGGTAAAATATATCCCACAAAAGGAGTCTCCGTGAGAAGGCACATGGTTTACTAAGGGAACTGAGAGGCTAGGGGAGAAGCCTTGAGATTATCACTTTCTTTTTGTTTTATGTGGTTCTCTGCCCACGACTGATTTCCTCATCTATGAAATGGAGATACCGAGAGCTACAAGGGCTGGTCACAATGACCTGGGGTAAATTATATCAAGGGCTTAGCGCCAAACCTACCGAGGGCGATGCTCCATCAGTGCTGGCCACTGTTATTACCACATACTTAGATCTCTGTCTCCCATACTAGATAAATCTCTGGAGGGTACAGATATACCCTATTCATCTTTGTATCTCCAGACTCTTAACACACTGGAAAATGCTGAATACATTAAAACTTTCAGTGGCCAGTATCAGGTCCTGAGAGTGTCTCTGAGAAGATCTTCAAGAAAAAAAAATCCGAAAAGCAGGTGGTGATTCAAGACTTAGTGCTCAGAAGAAAATCAGCTTCATGGGTGTGTAGCTTTGAGAGTTACATACACACTACCAAGAGATGGACCAAGAAGAAGAAAAGAAAATGAGAGGATAGAGCCTAGAATAATCTTAGATTTCCCAATTTGGAGAAGAAAGAAAAAAAACAGGGATGGTACAAGAGGGGGACCAGCTAGGGAGAAAGAAAATTATAGGACAGCCTTATTCATGGAAACTAAGGTGAAAAAAAGAGAATCAAAGTAGAAGTATAGCGTAGGGAATGTAGCTCATACTATTGTGATATCTTTGTATGGTGACAGATGGTAACTACACTTAGCATGGTGAGCATTTAGTAATGTCTATAATTGATGAATCACTAAGTTATTCATCTGAAATCAGTATAATATTGTATACAAACTGTATTTCGATTTGAAAATTTTTTAATTTAAAAAAAGACTCAAATGAAAGCAGTTATTTCAACAGTGGAGAAGAGGAAAAGGAAGACTGAGAAAAATGGATTTCATAACTAGAGGTTACTGGTAATATGAAAAGTAGTGGAGTGGAGGCAGGAATATAGGGTGATAAGGACAGAGTAAGCATATAAAATCCTACTCTTGAGAAAAGGCTGGTGGTGAAGGAAAGGAGAGCTGGGCTGGCAATTCAAGGGAATACAACACAAAAGTTCAAAGGAAGTAATTTCTTGGTAGTGAGGGTAGAGATGGTGATGATGTTTGTGAGAGAGGACAGACTTCAGCCTATTTCCCAGAGGAGAAGAAACCAGTGAGGAGGCAAAGACTGCAGATAGAGAGTAGGAGGGAATGGATGAGGCGGCCAGCTCCTGCACTAACCTGGGAGGATGGGGAGATACCCCTTGCCCTAAGAAAGGACTGGGTGGATAAGTGGCCATTCAGAGACCAGGATGGCAAGAGGCCTCAGCAGCCACACCCCAGATTGCTAGAGCAGCTCCTCTGGGTTCTGGCGCAACTGTGGCTGGACCTCACTGGCTAACCAAGAATTTCCGTATCCACTGTAAGATGCCCAGTTTTGAAGAAACTGGCAGTTGTGAGTAGTAGTAAGGAAGCAGTATAGTGAATAGATTTCCCCAAACTGCTTTTGCAGGCTTGGCATTGAAATTCCTCAACTCAGGTAATGCCACAGACTCCCCGTACACCACTTAGTGGCAAGTGACTTAAAATATAGGACAGAAAACAATTTGTGATTTGTTGCACTTAAATGCTTTTCTGATGAAAGCACCTGATAAATATATAGGATCCTAATTAGTACAAATTAGTATACCCTAATTTATTTTGGTGGGTGACCAGTGAGAGGACTAGTATTGTCTTAAAACCTTCCAACAATATGATCCATTATTAATTTGATATTAAAGTAGGTATTTGAAGGAAAGTTAAGCAAAACATTTGTACAATAAACTTAAAAAAAAAGACCCTTGTTCTCAGTTCCATGAGTTAAAATGCTTAGGCACATTCTGCATTCTCAGTTAATAGAAAAGATAATCTTTGTAAAAATGTGAGAAGGCACTTTCTATTTCTGGATGGAAGAGATATAGTAAAATCAACATTTTGTCATTCTGCTTGATATGGGTTGAATGGGTTGACTTCCTGAATCTCCTGGCTGGTTAAAGGGGGAAATATACTGTAAACACAGATACAACTGGAAAGGCGTGCGGACTCACCCCAGTATACCATTTCTTATATCCCAGTTATTTGCTGGTTCATATCATGGGAGAACTTCATAGACTCTGGACATCACTTAGAACAATTCCCTTAGATTTAGCAAACAGAAGAAGGAAAACGTAAGGGGAGAGGTTAAAGAAAGGAGAGAAGAAATTGAGGCAAGCAACCCAAAACCAGCTGAACATCGTGGGCAGTTCTTTCCCTCTCAATTTCAACAAGACTTGCCCTAATTTGGGAAACTTAAACATCTAAAATGTCAAACACTTTTAATTAAAGAATCTGGGACAGATTCCATGGCTCTGAATTGATGGGGTGGAGGCAATAACACAGATACACTACCAATTACTTTATTCCAGTTACTAAAAACTAAGTGCCTCCATGTGTCCCGTGCAAAGTGACATTACAGATTGGTGTCTGTTGTCATGTTCCTGAAACAGTCTCAGGGATGCATCTGTAACTGGGCTTATGCATCAGGTCAGCTGGTGGGAGATGGAGGAAACCATATCTGTCTTAATTTGTAGCAAAATCTCCAACCATGCATTCTGCAGCTCTCTAACCTCCTCACAACTACTTCAGGTCTGTTCTCCCCCCTTCTCTTTAAGAA
This sequence comes from Smutsia gigantea, assembly GCA_032199065.1. Lineage (NCBI taxonomy): Eukaryota > Metazoa > Chordata > Mammalia > Pholidota > Manidae > Smutsia > Smutsia gigantea. Next base: position 235,571 of record JAVSCE010008435.1, read on the forward strand.
ATAAGTTGCATGAAGTTATTATTCCTATCATGGGTTGTGTCTCTAGAACATGGAAAGATGTACAATAGTGTTGGAGATGATGGACAAGTTTGTAATTGAGCTATTTGAGTTATAGCTGGGTTGATAGGGTCAGTTGCTCCAACAGAGAAGTGCAGAGAGCAAGTGAGTCTCCTATAAGAAGGATGTTCACAGTTCTCAGGAGAAGAGGGAAGCTTTTACCCATAGGGAAGGATATGGAGACAGCTCAAAGACAGGTTATGTTGAAATAGAGAACCAATGGGACCTATCTTCTCTTCCCGCAGCTCACAGTCCAACAAGAGAAACTACATGTATAATACATAGTACCTAATAAGGGCCTGCAGTTTAAAGACAAATTAAGTGGTACAACTTAAAATTTCTTGAGGTCCCTGAGTTATCACTGACACAAGTATGTAAAAATTAATGACCTGTTGAACAATTTCTCAAGGAGCCAATAGAGTTCATAATGAAAGCTGTGTAGGCCAAGAAATGCAAGAACCTATCAGAAAGAGAACATAGTAATGACTGCATCTTTCCACTTCCAGAATGCATGTAAATTATGCTTTTTTAAGTCAATTTAGGTGTTTTCAGTTTAAGAGGAGATGCATTTTGCAGGTAATAAAATACAAAACCACTGAGCTTTAGGGCAAATCTGGAGCACCGCAGGAAGAACACAAATGAAACAGAAGGCTTGAATTTCACCACTTGTTTCAAGAAATCTTTACAAATATACTTGATGGGTAAACTTTAATCTTAGACAAAGGTGCATTAAACATATGCAAAGAGCTGCCATTTTTAAAGAATCACACCTCTCCCGGAAGCTGTCTACTGACCTGCCTGAGTAAACGCCCACATTTAGCACCAGGGTGATGACTGGTGGGAAGCTGTCACTCACACTCAAACCTTGTAATTCTGTGCACTAACAATACAGCCAGCCCCTGTGACATGTTACAAAGAATGTGAGAAGGGCACCTCCATGTGACTTGAAAGTCAATGTTTCAGAAATCTTTAAATCAGAATATGAAAGAGGAACGTGTGAGGGTAAGAACATCAATATGAACGTGACCTAAATGATTTGCTTATTTTGGAGAGAAAGTGATACTTTTTCTTATAATCTAAGATATCAAGAAAAATGGCTCAGCTTTTTTGGGGGGAGGAGAGGGATCATGGGGCCCTTTAATAATAGTGCTGTAAGTTTTGGATACAAGAAAACTGTATATAGCCACAAAATTCTGCCACTTCAAATTCCCTGACCCCGAGTCAAGACATTTTGATTTAGATGTCTGTGAAGAATCCCTCCAAAATTAGTATGACTAATAGTCCAGCGACAAAATTAGATCAGAATGAGTTCTGTGGGAAGCCTGCATTGGCCAAAAAATGCAAAAACAATGGGCTTGTCCTGAAAGAGCAGCGGAAAATAAGAGATTACATCTAAATTTTATTAATGTTTTAATTCACACTTAAACTCAAGTTTTTAAAATGGTGACTCTTTGCAATTAATATAGGTCCCTGATCACTGAAAATTTAATATACCAGTGCATCAGTGCCATTTCTTCGAGAGAAATTTCTATTTTCTTAATAGAAGCAGAGTGGTTGTATTGAGGGTTTATTAATGAAGCTAGCAAATGTTAATGCTAAATGATACATAAAAAAACCAACCATGCTATTTAGAAGTTGACCACGTACCTTGCTGCTTGAATATTTGCAACTTGCTAAAGAAATGCAATGTAGCAAGTCAATAAGTCAACAATGCAGATTACTATTCAAAAATCATTGCTCATATAGTTAGTGGTATCTTGTACAAATCAATTAACTTTAAACATCTTTATTAAGAGTGAAATTTTTTAGCACACTGTACTAGATACTGTGGGTGATTCAAAAGAGTGTAACCCACTGTGAGAGAACATGACCCAAAAGGAGAAAAAGAAGGCTCAGGATTTGAAGCGTAACACAAAAATAGAGGTAGAGTGGGTAGGAGGATCTTCCAAAAACAAATGTGGAAAAATCAGGTACTGTGTTTATCCCTGCCACATTGTACAGCAACCGCTACTCAGTTACCTTTACAGACACTGCTGACTGCGTCTTTATGTGCGTGGAGCAACAGGAATTGCCTCCAGGAGATACCCAAGCACCACTAGAAGAAGCCTGCTACGGCCCTGGGAGGGAAAGGGTGAGTCATGGGCACCACTCTTGCTACAGGTATTAAGGGCTCTGTGCAGATAAGACATGGTGAATCATGCTTCCTGTCTATCTTTCTTGGATTAGTTCTGGACTATAATAGTCTACTGAAACATTAGCCCCACTCATCCACTATTCAGTCTTTGAATCTTCATAGGAATGAATCAGATTGCTAGGAGATAAAGGGGTGTCACTATCACCTAGGAAGTCACAGGCTGGAGACTTAACGCCCCAGGAGCACAAGTGGAGCTTCTGTACCTCTTCTCTTCAATGGTTAGGACTTTGGAAAAGTGAGAACTTTGGAAAAGTGAGACTACTGGGGAATAGTATCAGCGAATAGGATGTCATTTTCTGTTTGATGCCTTTATGTACTGCAGTGATGGACTTTGGGAAGGGCTGGCGTCCATCTCCTGAGAAAAGGGGAAAAAAGTCTTGGAGACTATATGGTGGTCTTTAAATTGAACATGGAAGAAAAAGAAAACAATGTTCATGTAAAACCCTGGAACCAGTTACCAGAAATGTCTGCAGTCATGTCGTGGGAAAAAGAATAATTCAGGAGGAGCTGTGAGACTCCTATAAAGAAACAATAGGGAAAAGTTCCCAAAATGATACTCTCAAGGGTCTTGTAGTTGCATGCAACCAGTTCAGAGCATGGGAATTTGAGAATAAGATGGTAAATATAATCTCATGGTAACTGCTTGCCATTGGTAGTATTCTAAAGAATAATCTGTAAGGAAAGGAGGTAAAGAAGTATCACTTACCATCTGTGCAAAAATCCATGAACCTAGGTAGTAAGGATGATAAAGAGACATTCAAATGAGGATTAAATAAGAGGAAAAGATACACTGTTGATGAATTTGATATTAACAGACTGTCTGAGTGGGAGAAATGGATGATATGTTCCTAATTTAGTTTACAATGCTGGCACAGAGGCACAAAGCAGTTGTGATGGGAAACTTCAACAACCCAAACTTGACTGGAGACTCTAAACTAAAAGCAGAATGTCTTACAAGTTCCTCGCTGAACTGGATAGCAATTTGATTTCTCTATAGCAAGAAGTAACTAGGGGTACTGCTATTTGGATCCAATTCTAAACCACAAAGATATCAGCTAGTGAAGTGAAATAATGAACCTTGGGTGAAAGTAATGAATGATGTCATTATAGCATATGGTAGAGCCCTCTTAGCCATCCTCCACTCACCAAAGGCTTTCATTGTCTGCAAAACATACTTGCTGATGCACAGGCATCTAGAGCTCAAGTTCAATAGACTACTAATAACCTCTGCTCCACCTGCCAAGCTGTGTGCTTTTCAAATGCCTATTGTGTTTCCTTCTGTACCTATCCACTCCAGTTGAACTGGATATTGTGGATAAGTAGTTTAAAATAAATTTTATTATACAAACGGACTAATATTAGTTCAAAAAAGAAAAGCACTGTTAACTAAGTTGAATGTTTTGGAAAGTTTTGATAAAGAGTTCTAAAAAATATTGTTGTTTTATAAGTGTAAGCAGTTCAACAGTAAACACCATTTGAAAACATAAAAACCAAAAAAAAAAAAAAAAAAAAGGACCTAGAAGGAGTCTGTTATTAGATTGCTTTTCAAGATCTGGTTCAACTTAAAGGATACCAAAACTGAAAATTATAGATGGTACAAAAATGACAATGTGGAACTCTAACCAATTAGAAAAAAGACTTTTGCCCTATGTTAAAAGACTGATGAATGAATGTGGGTAAAGGTGCAGTATTTCCAGATACCTTGCCTGGCCATAGTGCATCTCCATATCAATAGGTGATGACAAGGGTGGAGGAAGCGAGGGTATATCTGGACTGAAGAGGTTTGGTGGGGTCCCTTTTTGCAGCCAGGTGGTGAGAGACACAGGCGAGCAGAAGCAGACAACTACTTGTAAGCAATAAATGGGTTTCTCCCACTTTATTTCTCCCTTTGACTGATTTCGACTTCAAAGGCAATTTGCCCCTGAGCTGGGAACTTATTTCCCACCCCAAGAGTTACAATGAATGTATTTGTTTCATTAATATAGTTTAAGTTAAAAAGATAATCAAGGCACATGTATCTTTTGATGATTTGTTACTTTTATTGTCTTTTTGATTAACTGTCCAACTGCATTCCAACAGTGACAGATAAAAGACTTCTATTCTGGCATGTTTGATAGCCAAGTAGGGTGTGGTTGAAAATAGAAGACAATACCTGGACTTCAGGAAGGCAGACTTCAAAACGCTCAATAGAAACAGAACAATGACTTTGGGGCAAGAGACTGAAAGAATGTTGAGTGACATCCATCTGTCCACATAGCCTGTAGTTCTGTCTACATGATCAGAGATGGTGATTCCACCAAGGGAGATATAATGGGCATTCCTACAAGGTTCCACAATGACCTTGGATTTCAACAGGACTAGGATAAATAATAGAAACAGGGCCTCCCCTAAACAAAATTCAGTGAGGCCTAGGGCTCTCCAAAAATAATGACCAATAGATTTGATACCTATAATTTGTAAAAACAAAAAGTGTTCTTTTAGTTATGTTAGGAGCAAAAGGAAAACTACAAAGAGATAAAACAGATGTTTGGCACCAATGACATGATGTTGTTGGATAACGAAGAGAAAGAACTGCTCTACTATTATTTTTGTTCCCATCTCCTCTTCCAAAAAGAATGATTTTTGGACTTAAAATAGTAGACCAACTATGGAAGAGAAAAAGGCCAAGACTGGTAAAGAGATTTATAGTAAGCAGCAGGACACTGTAAAATAACTACAATTCAGTATATTAAGAACATTTACAAATAAGATTGCTAAGCTTTCACCAACTAGCAAAGGTGCTGGAAGAGGTGAATGGAAAAATGTAGATCTGATTCTCAAAAACAGAAAAGAGGAAGAACGAATGCAGATTTTACAAGCTACAGGTCTTTGAGCTTCATTTTAATACCAGAGAGATGATAGAATTGACATTAATGGAATGGTTTGAAATTTCAAAATTTTAAAAAAAGGAGAGATAGTAAATAGTGTATGTTTCAAATTAAAAGCAACTATCAAATTTACTACAGAAAGAATAGGGGCATTTCTTTTAAAAAGCAGAATCAATACCTGCTATCTGCGGTAAAAGACACTTAGTCTCCACTCCTCATATTTTCATAAAAGGGAATCTGGTACAACAGGAAGGAGAAATTGCCTACAGAGTAGTTTAGAGTTCAAACAAGGAAATGCATCATTTCTCCTGCCTTGCTTTCTGTTGAAGCAACTACCATGCAATCCAAGCCTACAAGATCTTTAAAAAAGTGTGGCAGCTCTTGGAACTGATTGAAATCAAAAAGTTTAAATAGACAAAATGCACTTGCAGTGGAAAATGAAGCTCTGAAACTAAGGTGCTGTCGCAAAAAGAGGTCTGGCTTTAGATACAGAAAGACAAACATTGTATGTTTCCACTTGTATGAGGTGCCCAGAATAGGCAAATTCATAGACAGAAAGTAAAATAAAGGTTATTGTTTAATGGGTTCAGAGTTTATGTTGGGGATGATGGAAAAGTTTTGGGTATAGATAATGGTGATAGTTACACAACACTGTGAATGCATTTAATGCCACTGAATTGTACACTTACAAATGGTTAAAATGATAAACATTATGTTATGTATATTTTACCACAATGAAAAAATAAAAGAGGTCTGGCTTTGACCAGGCAGGCCTGGGTTTGAATCCCAGATTCTTAGAGATTGAGCTCCCTTTTTACACACACAGGAGTTTGGGTGCAGACCAAGGGCCAGAGACAAGGGAGAACTGGATGGGGTTGGGCAAGAGGAGGGGGCAGGGAGCCTGGGCCAGGAGCTAAGTGTGAGCTGAGAGGCAGGGGTGGAAACTAGGAAGAATTCAGTTCCAGCACAGATCACTAACAAAATAAGTCTAAAAATGGGTAGATTGGCTTTAGGAGAGAATGAGAGCTGCTCATGGGTTTATAAGGGCAATGAAGCTTAAGGTGAGCTTTAATGACCTTTAAATTCTCCTCCAAAGGGGTTAGTAGGTGATGCTTATTCCTTTTCCATAATCTCCTTAACGTATGTCACATATACAGTAATGCCTCCAAATAGTGGTAAAGCAGAAAAAAATAATGGGGATGGAAAAAGAACTCTCTGACTGAATGATTCTACCTACTCCCAAAAAAGCACAATTCAGATATTCAAGAATATGAAGCAAGAGGAAAAGATCCTTAGGAACAAAAGATCCTTATATTGAATTGTATTGAATTGTCAAATGCAATAATCATTATTAAATAGGCTCATGAAATTTTCTTCACGAGACCCTTCGGTATAAATGGTAATTAGAAAGGGCTAATTCAGTTACATTTCTGTCTGAAAGCAGTCTAGGTTCAATTAATTCCAGTTCAAAGCAAATGTGTATTCATTTAGCCATTCATTCAACAAACAAGCATTGGGGACAGATCATGGACTACAAAGTGGGCAGAAAAATGAGTAAGAAAATTTCTACTACTAAGAGCTCAGAGTAGTTACTGTGTTACAGAAGATGCAGAAATTCAGTGTGGCTGATATATGGCACATTTAGTATGCCTTTCATTTTCAAGCTATAATTTTTTTAATTGTTCATATCTTTGACACCTAAGTTCTTCTAAGAAAATAATCAAAATGTACATCAATATTTATGCATTATAACACTCACTAAAATATTATTTATAATAATGAAAAATTTTAAATGACCTCCATGTCCAACAAGAGGAGAATGATCAAATAAATTATAGGATATACAGAAGCTAGCATCCTCACAGCCAATAAAACTCATGCTTTAGAAGAATACTTAGTGATAAGGGAATTATTCGTGGTGTGACAGTGGAGTAGCAGTAGATAGATTTGTATACAAAATATGATCCAAGGAGATAGTACACTGTACTTCCTTCTCAAAACAAAACAATTGTTAATCTTGTGACAATTCTCTCCTTCAGAGCAACTATCAAACTGAACTAGGAAAATGCCGAGGGCTTGAGTTGCACATAAAAATCACAGGCTTGAATTTAAGTCACAGTTCTTCATCTGGAAATTACAGATGATATTATTAATAGAAAATTGTATCGAATTGGGTTTGGGTCCCTGCTCTGCCAGCCATAAAAAGGGCTCTTGCACCACCAGGCAGAAAACAACCATCACCATCCCTACTGCCATCATTATTATTGAGTGGAGGCCAAGAAAGAAGCAATAGAGAGAATTCAATGGATTGTTTATTTAAAACAACCCAGTCAAGACAATTTTTTATCCACTCTATCTGCAAAACAGTTTTTTTAAATCAAGGGTTATCTATAACCTTTATTTAGGTAAGGACCCCTACCCCCACCCCCAACCCGAGTGACTGTATTAGCCCCACCGGTAGTGCAGAGGAGTCTTCATTAATTTAGAAGTTAATGGTTTCAGGTTCATCACCTACTAGCTTGACACTGAACAAGGAATCTGAGCCTGTTGGTGAGAAGGTGTGAGATTTTTTTTCCCCAGGCCACCCTAGATTGTTTAGTCCAGGGAGATGAAATTTGCAAAAGGTAGATGAATAATGAGAAGCAGCTAATGTAATGTAACCCCCCACTGTAATTCACTCCACATTCTTAAGCAGGCAGGCCCTGGACAAACTGCCTTTTCACTCCATCATTCTCCTGATATGTAATAGGGGCTATTAAACTAGGTAAGAAGATGAATTGCTAGAGATGATTATGTATGCCTTCAGCAGCCCATGAAATGTACCCAAGAACAATAAAGATATCTGATGACCTGTCAGGGAGATGCTTATGTAAATGAGAACATCATGATTATATTGTTCTTGTGCACCTAAAGGCTATCATGATATATAGATGGAAAAACTTCACTTGCTCCATTGCATTGCAAATAAGAAGCTGCTGTCAGGTTAGGACATGCTAGAAATGAGAATTCATGGCCAAATGCCCAATTCAGCTATGAAAGAGGACAATAGTGGACATAGATCAGCATCCAAGCTTATTTCCTTTGAAAACAATAATTTCAGCAGGTGACAGTTCTTACGGCTCTCCTGAATTACTGTATTTGGCACTAAAAATTATTTGTAATCCTCTGAAGCAAAATATGTTATAAATGTATGTCATCAGCATCTTTCTGCTTTTAAATAATAAATGATATTTCTGATCTGAATTCCACAACCTTCAAGGTGTTCATGAGAATTAAGACAGAAAGAAGTTGAGGCAATTGATATGAACCCCTGTAGCAAACTTGTTTTGGGAGCAAAAGCTCAACTCAGTCATTCAAAGGACCAGACTCTTCCTGTGGTGGGCCATATGGTGTCACTGTAAGATGGAGCTTTGGTTCAGGGAGAACTCCATCCAATAAATATTAGACATGTGGCCCTAACCACAGAATTAATCTCCCTGGCCTCAGTCTTGCCATGTTCAAAATGAGCATGATAGTAGTACCTATCTCAGAGGGGTCTTATGAGGATTTAAATAAGGTAATGTGTATGAAGTTCTTAACATAGTGCTGGGAAGGTAATTAAAAGGCCTCACTTAACAAATGACAATTGTTATTATTATTAGTTGTTATTGTTGTTAATCCATCTGCCTATCTGACATCTCCACTTGGATCTCAAATCTAGCCTGTCCAAAAATGAACTCTTCATTTTCACGCTCAAATTGTATTCCCTCAGACTTCCCTGTTTCAGTAAGTAGCATTCTTTGTGCTGCTCAGGTCTGAAATCTTAAGAGTCGTCCTTGGAGTCACTTTTTTCCTCCTATCCCACAGGCCACATCAGCAAATCCTGTCAGCAGTACCTTCAAAATGTACATATAACCCAACCACTTCTCACTGCCTCCACCTTCCCAATAGTCCAGGCCTCCCTGACGTGGGCTGTCACTCTGGCTTCCTAACTGACCCCCCGCTCCTCCTGAGTCCCTCTTACATTCTCCACACAGTAGTGAGGGAAAGCAGACTGTGTCACTCCTCTGCTCAAATCTCCCCTTGGTTTCTCTTCTCATTCAGAGTAAAGCCCAAGTCTGTACAAGAGCCTATAAATCCTTCTGTGATGTGACCCCACTTACCTCCCTGCCCTCCCTCTTCCCATAGTACCTGTTCCTCATTTCTAACCACACTTTCTGCTAAGACAAAACAAGCTCCTTTCCAAATTCAGAGGCTTTGAACTTGCTATTTCCTCTGCCTGTGATGTGCTTTCCCCAGATATCCCTAGGTCCTTTGCTCAATACTAGAGAGGGCTTCCCTGACCCCTGTCTGAAGTAATAACTCTCTGCCCTCCTTCCTGCTCTTTTATTTCTTCATAATACTTATTACACGTACCATTTTATTACTTATTTATTCCTCCCCACCACCACCGCCATGATGGAGTCCCTCAAGAACAGTTTTGTCTGTTTTGTTTATCACAGATGACAGAACAGGGTACATTTTGATGACTAGCATGAAAGACATTCAATGAATGTCTCGCTGTAAGGAAAAAAATGTTCCATGAAGTCTTCTAAGTTCAGCCTGAATAAGATTCTTTGGGGAGTCTTACTTAAGTGGTTTTTCTCACTAACGAGAAAGCTGAGGCCCAAAGACAAGCTCAGAGGCACATGGTGAGCATTAGAACCAGGACCCAAATTTAAATTCTGCACCAAGTTTCTGTACTTTTTCTATTGAATCTCAATACTACAAATTATAGAAACTGTATGTATCTTCAATTCTGGTTCCAACTGGTTGATGAAGGATCTTGAGGGAAAAGTTTTATTTGATGTACAGTTTATTATAAATATTTTCCTTTATTTTAGAATTAGTATGCTATATTATTGTAAATGATAAAGCAGCTCAAAGTTGTTGCGAGTCCATTTCCCTATCACAGTGGTAAGTACTTAAGAATTAGCACAATGGTTACCGCCACTTTCTGGGATAGTACTATTATCCCCGTTTAACAGTGGAAGAAATTAAGATTAGAGGAGGGTAGAGAACTTGCAGATGGTTGTACAGCCAGTAAGTGAGGGGGCCAGGATCTGAACTTGAGTACTCTACATGTAGAGGCAATGTTCTGTTGGATCAAGAAAACTGCATAGTTAGCATTTTATGACGAACGCTTTAGAAGGACTTATCTGCTTTGTAAACTCATTTTATCTACTTTTCTGAAAATGTATGAACAGACATGTATGACAACTATCATTTTTAAAGTTGTTATTACAAATCTTAATCAGTCTTACACTCTTTTGCAAAGTATGTCATATATACAGATTTCGCCATTTAATTAACAATGCAACGTTTAAAAAAATATCCCTGAAGAACTGCTGAATTGGGTTATTGACACAACTCAAGGCATCATATACTTTCTTAAAAACCACATAGAGACAAGTAAGAGTTTGTGCTCCCTTTCTCAAACATCCACGATGTCAATATCTGTGATGAACTGCAATAAACCAAATAGTCGGTTATGGTATGCCTCAACAGTTTCTCATGAAAGTGCCAGTAACAATATCAAAGAGAGGAAATGCCAAAACATGAAACATGTTGGTAAATGGGTCACTAAAATTGCCATGGGTCCGGATGCACTCCTTATGGCTCTTCTCAGAACTTAGAATTCTAGAAGCCACAGAAATTAAAGAGAAATGCCAAGTTCAGAGAAGATGGAACATTCCAGGATGTAGGTGACATTTTCCAAAGAGCACTGAGGAAGGTAACTATGTTATCTCAATTTCAACAGCAAATATATGATTGAAGAAGTACTTACATTATTTAAAATTCCTTAAAATGGGAAAAAAGGATGTATTGGGAATATATTAAGATAAGATTTTTAAATCTAAATTCTTATCTTTAATATTATTTAAATTCATAATGGCCTAAATGTGATTCTATGAAAATTGGTGTCTTAGAGAGTGAAAATGAGTTGAAGCAGGGGAAAACCTGTGGGAAGGAAAATTTTGGAACAAAAAGGTCAATCGACATTCCAGGCACCCTCTTAAATTTAGCTATCGGGTCCAGAGTGGGTGCCAAGAAGAGAAAATGGAGAAAAGAAAATGAAGCCCATCATTTATTTATTTTAAATGCTATCCACTTTGCCACTGCCCAGCTGGGAGCAAGGGGTAGTCATATTAAGTACTGGGTTCCACATGTTTTCAACCCTTTAAGACAAAATCTAGAAGAGGTAAGGATAGCTTAACATTTCCTTATGAGCTTGAATATTCAACACAGGAAAATGCAGGAGACCAGGCAGGAGGAGAATGACCTCAGGGCTTCTCTTCTTAGGGTTCATCAGAGAATCGAGTATCTGCCAATCTGCCTGCCCACCTATTCCTGCAATTCTTCAGTAGCAAGGGGAAGCTATACTTAAGTTTTAAATCTAGGGCTCAATAATACATCAGATTGAAAAAAGACCTGCCATTTTCAGGATTTTCATGTATTAACTCTGAATGACAGTATATTAGCTTTGGACTGGAAACTAAAAGCTTGGAGATTTTTGGTTTGGTTTGGTTTGGTTGAAATTGGAACAGAGCTCTGTTATCAGGCGTGTGTAGACCTAAGTTCCAGTCCTATATTTGCTGATATTAACTGTGCAGACATGAACTCAGTCTCACAGATTACAATAAAGGGGCTGATTAGATGCTTATCTCTAAGGTGTCTTTTGCAGCTCTATGAATCTTTATTTCAAGAGCAGAAGTCTAAAAGAAATATGTGAGCCACAGACATATGCCTCAAATGTAATTTTAAGTTTCCTAATAGCACATTGACATTTTTAACAGATTAAGTTAATTTTAATGCATTTTTCTATTTAATATATTTCATTTGTATATTAATAAATTATAGAATCAGTAGAACCAAAACAGTATCACTTCAATATGTAATTGCTATTAAATGATATTACTATGAGATATTTTACATCCGTTTCTTTGTATTGTCTTCAAAACCCAGTGTGTATTTTACACTTGTATCTAATCTTTATTCTGACTAGCCACATTTCAGGTGCTCAGCAGTAAAGTTTAGAGGGCTTGAACTTTTCTTACTTAAAGATAAAGACACAGCCTCCCTTCAAAGTGAGAATACACTTAAAAGTAGAAAAGCTACTCATTAAAATGTTAGGGTCAACATATTGAAGGGATGAAGGGAAGAGGTGATCAACAAAGGGATGGGACTTCTTTTTATTAAAGTATTGTTGATATACAATCTTGTGTTTGTTTCAAATATACAACACAGTGGTTCAACAGTTACTCATATTATTAAATCCTCACCCCCTCTAGTGCGGTTACTATTAACGTAGTAAGATGTTACACAATCATTGACTATATTCTCCATTCTGTACTACCATCCAACAAAGGGATGGGACGTTTTTGACGGGAATTGCTAAATGAAAAGATACAAATGGACTCTGGGACATGTGGAGATTCAAAGGTCAGACAGAATTGATGTAAGCTATCTCCAGATCTGGTTGATAAAATGTTTGCACCTAATCCGCCATTGTCCCTCTTTTCTTATCTATAAATACATGCAGGGTATCCAATTAAGGTCTTTGGGGCTCTAGGAATAATAGAGCCTAAAAGAAAGATTCCTTATCTGGGGTCTATGGACCTTTATGGGATCTGAAGATAGAATCTAGGGGGTACAAAAGTTGAGGGGGACATATTTTTATTTTCATTAACTTCCAACTAAAATTCAGCATTTCTTTCAAGTATAAATGTTGCCAGCGCCACAGCAGAATTTAAAGTACTTGTGACTCTGTCATCAATAGAGATCACAGGTGTTTTTCTAGCACATTTCATTTGATGCATATATTAGAATAGCACTTCATCAAAGTGACAGCAGTTATTTGACCAGCCATGAGACAACTTGTCATTGAATGCATTAATAAAGAAGCACACATATATTTTTATATCACAGATTTTCTATATATTTTGACATCTGCATTCCAGCAAAGTTTATTTCTTTTGTAATCCTGTATATATTGTTTTTTTTCATTTAAAATTGTTATTCTGAGATGAGGTCCTTAGGTTTTACCAGACTACCAAATGAGTCCATGGTACAATGCACTAGATGCACTAGATGGAAAGACTCTGGGTCCCTGTATGAACCCACTTGCCTTCCCTACTCTGCACTGAATCCCACTGGACTGTGAGATACAGAGTCAGTGTCATCATGTCAATCCACTGAGATTTCCGGGGTGTTGGTTTCAGCAGTTAGCCCGTTCTGACTACTGTACAACTGAAATCTGGCTTTAGGCTACCACCAATTAGTTACAACTGTGACCAGATGCCATGCTCTGAAGAGAAGGACACTGGCAATCATGTGCTGGTAAACCGAGTGTCAAAAAAACAAAAACAAAAACAAAAATAACCCATGGCTAATTTCAAGCTACCAATTTGATGTCACTGAACTCTGAGTGAGGAAGGGATGCCCAGATTCAGCTCTTGGCATTCAGAGTGAGTTGGCTCCTGGCACACCACAGGGATGCTTCCCACCCCCCAGGACAATTTCTAGAAAGGTGTCTTCCTATTGCCCTCTTCTGGTTTGAGGGGAGGGGTATGTGAAGAATCTTGAGAATAGCGTTTAAAGGCTTCTATTTAAACCATTGTGTCTGACTCTTTCATAATGAATAAAGCAAAATACCTTAGCTGTAGTAATTTGTAAAACCAACAAGCTGTTGAAAAGAATCTAATTAGTACTAATTACAATATTAGAGTGTCCCAACAAATTATAATGCCATTGCTTCTGTAGAGGCATTGTGTTTAAACACTCTGAAACATTAATTAGTCTGCAGAACAAATGTGTGAGATAGGTATTATTCAGCAGTGTCTGAAAGCCAATTATTTACTCTGGGAATGCTTGATACCATTACTGACAGTAAAAACAAATTGATCGGCATAGTAGGAGGATTGGGAAATCAGAGAATTATACCTTCACTTCTGACCTCATATCTCACTGGGCATTACTACTGTCTCCATCTTACATATGGGAAACTGAAGGCAACCTGTTGGCAGATCCAGAATCTACAGAGAATCCAATTTCAGATTCATCAAGTCCTAAGGGGATTATCATGCTGTTCTTCAAATTTGAGAGCTCCAGTTATGAGTCTTTTGTGCCTTGATTCCCAAATATAAACATATTCTCATATAATAAAGATGCTTGAAGGTACCATTTTACTTAAAGTTAATTTAAAGTAACCTAGCATGCCTGCGTTCACTTATTTGTAAGTTCAATACTATGCTTTGCTAACATTTAGATGAATTTTAATTTCTGGATTAAGTTATTTATAATCTTATCCACTGAAAATATTCACATCAAAAAATAGTCAAATCAGGAATAGAGGATTAAAGACGGCAGCATGAGAGGTGAGACAGAGGCTTCCCCCTAAAACTGCATATAATACAAAAATATAATTAATACAACTACTCCTGAAAGAGCAACAGGAAAGAGGACTGCACCAGACTGCATACACCTGGAGAAAAGAGCAGACCTCACAGAACAGGGTAGTACCAAAGCTGTGGCCAGGCAGGACCCAAGCCCTTCCCCCACCAGCTCACAGGCAGGAGGAAGAGAAACAGAGCAGGGAGGGAGTGGAGGCCTGGGACCGCTGAATACCTAACTCCGGAGATCTGATCTGGGAGCACAAACCTACATTTCACAGTGCTTGCATGGTACTCCTGTGAGTAGGGGGTTGGAAAGCTAAGACAGGCAGAATTCCTGGAGAGACTGAGATTCGAGCTGCTTGTGGAAAGCAGGATCCATATCCGGCTGCTCTGGGACAAAAGAAAGGCGGACAGTCTGAGAGACTTCCTAACAAGGAAGCTCTTAGCAAGAGGGCTCCTAAAGGGGCAAGGATTGCACAGAGCTTGCTGCTCAGGAGAAAGGACAGGTAGACAAAATTGTCCGGGTGCACTCTGCCCAGCAGGTTGGGAGGTTTCCCAATCTTCAGGTGCTCCAGCTCCCTGGCTGGCTACAGAGGTCCAAGGACCCCCTCCATGATCAGCAGCCTACTGCGCCTCTTTCTCCCAGCTAGCCCCACCAGGCTTGCAAACTGGCAAACCCTACCCTGGTGTTAAGCCAGCCAGAGGGAAGATCTGTCTACAGCAACTACAAATGCAAAGCATAGAGGCTTATATCTGTGTGTTTGGCCCACTGGTTCAGGCAGTGGAGACAGGCATAGCTGCCGGGAAAAAGGAAACAGCTCTCTCCTCCCCCCAGGCACCAATACCCCTCCCCTGCGACCCCCGACATTGCTTCAAGGGCTGAGCAGCTCCAGAGAGTAGAGCTTCTGAGCACTAGGGGGCGCCATATACAAATATGAAACGCCAAAGGAACCTGGTTCAGAGTAAAATTATTAATACAACTCCTAAGAGATGTAAATGACATCAACCTCATGAATCTTCCTGAAAGGGATCTCAAAATAAAAATCATTAACATGCTCATGGAGGTACAGAAAGATATTCAAGAACTCAGGAATGAATTCCGGTCAGAGATCCAATCATTGAAGAGCACAATGGAGGGTGTTAAAAGCAGATTAGATATGGTGGAGGAGATGATAAATGAAACAGAAACTAGAGAAGAGGAATGCAAAGAATCTGAGGCACAGAGAGAAAAAAGTATCTCTAAGAATGAAAGAATATTGAGAGAACTGTGTGACCAATCCAAATGGAACAATATTCGCATTATAGGGGTACCAGAAGAAGAAAAAAGAGAAAAAGGGATAGAAAGTGTCTTTGAGGAGGTAATTGCTGAAAAATTCCCCAATCTGGGGAAGGAGATAGTCTCTCAGGCCATGGAGATGCACAGATCTCCCAACACAAGACCCAAGGAAGACAACAGCAAGACATATAGTAATTAAAATGGCAAAGATCAAGGATAAGGACAGACTATTAAAAGCAGCCAGAGAGAGAAATAAGATCACATACAAAGGAAAGCCCATCAGGCTATCATCAGACTTCTCATCAGAAACCTTAAAGGCCAGAAGGGCGTGGCATGATGTATTTAATGCAATGAAGCTGAAAGGCCTCAACCAAGATTACTTTACCCAGCAAGATTATCACTTAAATTTGAAGGATGGATTAAACAATTTCCAGATAAGCAAAAGCTGAAAGAATTTACCCCCCACAAACCATCTCTACAGTGTATTTTGGAGGGACTGCTATAGATGGAAGTGTTCCTACACTTTAATACCTGTCACCAGAGGTAATAAAACCACAGTAAAGAAAATATAACAGCTAACTACTAAGCAAATGCAAAATTAAACTAAATATCCTCAAAGTCAATCAAAGGATAGTCAAAGAGTACAGAATATGATACCTAATATATAAAGAATGGAGGAGGAAGAAAAAGAAGGAGAAAAACAGTCAAATCATTTAGAATTAAGAAATGGAATTAAGGGTTTAGTAAGTGTTTCAATTTATACCAAGGGATAAATTACTGGTTTAGCTCATTTGAAGTAGATACATCACTGTTCAAATCCTATAAAGTTGTTATTAAAGAAAAAGCTTTCTTTCCATTAAAGAAAAAGCTATGTGAAAAAACTTGGAATTTCTGGAAGAACATTTGATATCCTGTTACTTTTTCTCTGAGACATTTATTTGCCTGGCACACAGCAGACACTCAATGAATGTTAACATTTACTATTATTTTTATTATTATTATTATTATTATTATTATCATTCCTCAGACCATGAGTTAACATTTTTAGTTAAGAATTAACAACCTATAGCCCAGATATACACCCAAGCATATATGGTCAATTAATATATGATAAAGGAGCTACGGATATAAAATGGGGAAATGACAGCCTCTTCAACAACTGGTGTTGGTAAAACTGGACAGCCACATGCAAGAGAATGAAACTGGATTATTATTTAACCCCATACACAAAATGGATCAAAGACCTGAATGTAAGTCATGAAACCATAAAACTCTTAGCAGAAAACATAGGCAAAAATCTCCTGAATACAAACATGAGCAACTTTTTCCTGAATGCATCTCCTTGGGCAAGGGAAACAAAATAAAAAATGAACAAATGGAACTACATCACGCTAAAAAGCGTTTGTACAGCAAAGGACACCATCAGCAGAACAAAAAGACATCCTACATATGGGAGAATATATTTGTAAACAACATACCAGACAAGGGGTTAACATCCAAAGTATATAAAGAACTCACACACCTCAACACCCAAAAAGCAAATAACCCTATTAAAAAATGGGCGGAGGATATGAACAGACAATTCTCCAAAGAAGAAATTCAGGTGGCCAACAGACACGTGAAAAGATGCTCCACATCAGTAATTATCAGGGAAATGCAAATTAAAACAACAATGAGATATCACTTCACACCAGTTAGGATGGCCAACATAGAAAAGACTAGGAACAACAAATGCTGGTGAGGATGCAGAGAAAGGAGAACCCTCCTACACTGCTGGTGGGAATGTAAACTAGTTCAACCACTGTGGAAAGCAATATGGAGGTTCCTCAAAAAACTAAAAATAGAAATAACCATTTGACCCAGGAATTCCACTCCTAGGAATTTACCTGAAGAAAACAACTTCTCAGATTCAAAAAGACATATGCACTCCTATGTGTATAGCAGCCCTATTTACAGTAGCCAAGATATGGAAGCAACCTAAGTGTCTATCAGTAGATGAATGGATAAAGAAGATGTGGTACATATACACAATGGAATATTATTCAGCCATAAGAAGAAAACAAATCCTATTTGCAACAACATGGATGGAGTTAGAGGGTATTTTTTTCTTTTTTCCCCCCCCCCTAGCTAGAGGGTATTATGCTCAGTGAAATAAGCCAGGCTGAGAAAGACAAGTAACAAATGATTTCCCTCATTTGTGGAGTATAACAACAAAGTAAAACTGAAGAAACAAAACAGCAGCAGACTCAGAGACTCCAAGAAGGGACTAGCGGTTACCAAAGGGGAGAGGTGGGGGAGGGCAGAGGGGAGGGAGTGAGAGAGAGGGGGATTGTGGGGTATCATGATTGGTGCACATGGTGTGTGTGGGGTCACCAGGAAGACAGTGTAGCTCAGATAAGACAAATAGTGACTCTGTGGCATCTTGCTGTGCTGATGGACAGTGACTGCAATGGGGTATGGGGGGGACTCGAAAATATGGTTGAATGTAATAATCACATTGTTTTTCTTGTGAAACCTTCATAAGAGTGTACATCAATGATACCTTAAGGAAAAAAAAAGAAAGAAAAAATCCATGAAATAAAATCCTTGTCTATAAAAAAAAATTAACAACGCAGTTGATATGCATGTATCAGGTCTTAAGCATGCTTTAAAATTCTACTTTAAATTTAAGCAATACCCTTCAATTAATGTTACTAATTGAATACTTTTCAATGAAACCATTTAAAATATTTATACTCCAAATATTACATATTTGCCATTGTTGCTAATAAAAAAAACTTCTCTTTACTCTACTCCAAGCCAGTATCTATTTTGTTTAGGCAATTATTCAGACATATCTATCTAACTCACTCAGCATGATTTAATAGGAAATAATTTTTTAAACAAGTGTGTTCAATTTAAATTGGATTCTTTTTAGCTATGTACAGATATTGTCACTTGCCCTCTCTGTGAGCTCGAGGTAACAGTACAGAACCACTACTAACAATGTCCTCTTTGAAATATCATCCAGTTTCCCTTCATTTCTGAGCTGACCCTGTTCATCTGTCCTGGCCACAGGCCAGCCCCACATCAGCAGCTTCTCATGTAAACTGCTCTGTTCCTCTCCCAGATCTAGTGAGAATGGTGGCCATGGTACAGCTACATTCTCCAATGGATATTCCAACAGACTTCAAAAACACAGTAGTCTTATTGCTCTTTCTTACAAATTAGAGACAAGAATTTTATATTTTTCCATTTCTCTCCTCATCATGTCCACATTTCCTCTCCTTTAGCATATGGAACATATTTATAAAAACTGTCTTACCATCCTTATCTACTAATTTTATCATGTCTGTAATTCCTAAGTCTCTTGATTTTTTTTACTCAGAGTTATGGAGATTTTTCTGCTTCTTCATTTGGCTGGTAATTTTTGATTAGACGCTGGATATTGTGAATTTTACACTGTTGAATGTGTGTTTTGCTGTATTTCTATAAAAAAATATTAGACTGTGTTCAGGCATGCAATCAAGTTACTTTGGATCAATTTGATTCTTTTGAGGCTTGCTTTTATATTTTTTTATTAGAGCAGGTCCAGAGTGGCCTTGAACACTGGAGCTCATTTCTGCTTACTACTACTGAGGGCTCTATACCAAGTCCTTTGTATTAAAAGCTCTTTCTATTTTGAATAATTGGAACATGAACTATTCCCAGCTGTAGATGAGCCCCAGGAATTGTGTGGCTCTATAAATCCAGGGACACATGGTCTTTTATTTTAGAAAATGATCTCATATTATTTCTTTGATAATTTTCTCCCCTTCATTTTCTTTGCTCTCTATTTTTTGGGACTACTGTGAATCAGATATTGAAGGGTTTTGATTGACTACTTTTTTAAATACTGCCTCTTCTATTCCTTGATCTTTTTGTTCTATTTTCTGCAAGATTTCCTGAGCTTTATTTTCCAAAGCAATGACTAGATTTAAAAAATTTTTCCTCATCAGATTTTTAATTTTCAAGAGGTATTTTTTATTCTATTATTGTCATTTCTTCATTACATCCTGAACTTGTTTTACAAACTCAGTATTCTCTTATATTTTAAGAGATTCATTACAGTCTTTAAGTTGTTCTCTTTTATTCATTTATTAAACAAATATTTATTGCCAACAAACTATGTACCAGACACTGATCTATTTGCTGAGAATATAGCAGTGAATCAAAACAAAGACCCTGCTTTCATGGAGCTTACATTCTAGAGGTGGTAGGCAGGCAATAAAAAATTAACAAATGAACATACATATGCCTGTCAGTAAAAAGTGCTATGAGAGATTCTGTCTCATTATACCTCTCTCCCTCTTGCTCACTACACTCCAGCCATACCACACTTTCTTTAGTTCCTTCAAGTCCCTTCCTTTCCTTCCTCCCATACGCTGTTCTTTCTACTCAAAATATTCTTCTGGTTCTTCACATGGATAGCAACTTATTCTCCTCCTGATTACCACATCTCAAGATATCTCATCCTTTTGCCCCATCATGACCATAAGTTTTCTGTCTCAGCACCCATTTTTCCCTTCATGACATTTATCAAACTTAAAATGTTGGCTACCAACTAACAGGCATTCATGCTTCTTCCTTGCTAACTGAACCTGACTTTGTTCAGGTAACCATGATTCTCTATATTCACGTGCTTCAAAGAATGTTAGCCCTAGCCCCAGCCCAGGGGTGAATCTGGACTGGTCTAACCAGATCATGGCAATTACATCTCTTGTCAGTGATGGCTGAGGAAGGAATGGGTGACCCAGTTCTGATCAATGGGATGTAAGGGTATAAGTCTGCCAGTAAGGCATCTGGGAAAGCTTTGCTATTATAAAGAGATTCAAAGAAGACATAATCCTCTTTTTCAGCCTCTGAGACATTGATTTACCTAAGATTATAATACCTTTTGCAGCCCTATTCCTCCTTTAACCATAAAGAGCTAGTCCACAGAGAGTAGAAAAATGAAAATAAACTGACCTTTAGTGTTACCATTAAGACACAAAATTAGTCTATCATTATACTATGTCTCCATGAGGAGGAATCTATTAGATAATGAGCTTTAAACACTAGAGAGACATCAACATAAAGACTGATGTGTTACATAATACTTACTTGTAAAGAAAATGAAGATTAAATGAGAAAAAGGAATATAATACAATGGTTACATGCTAAGACATAGTAAAATAATAAAATACAATTGGAATTGGATAGCATATACAAAAATTTTGTTACTGATCTTAAAACATTTTGTTCAATAATTTTCAAAATCATAATTGATAGCTGTATTCACATTGTGTCTGAAATTGTTGTATGTATTAGAATATAAAGCAAATGAGAATTTGAGGATACTTAATTCTATCACCTTGTGTTTTGAGAATCAAGAAAAAGGAGATACAAGTATAATATAGAAAATATGCACTTTTTCCTAGTTCTGTCCAAGGAAAAGGCCAAGAAACAATGCCCAATCCAGTCTTGACTCTGAGCCTCCCTGGCCCCAAATTAGCATCTTGAAATACCATTTCTCACTGAAAGGACTTCTTAAAGATATTGTTTGTTCCAAGTACAGATTAAGAAACAAACAAGATAAATCTAGAATATCTTGACCTACCAGATGGCAGGTAAGCTTATCAAATACTACTAGGATGTTTTCAGGAAGACTCAGCAGCCAACTGAAGAGGCTTTCATTGACAATGATGGGAAAGTTGAGCTTCAGTAAAGAATTACAATGGAATTCACCAGTTCATAATGATATTTCTTTAAGTTAATTGATCATCTTGGGCAATGACAGGAAGCCAATGAATTATCTTGAAATCTGGTAAAGAAAAGGAAAAGATCAAGTTTTTATCCTGCCTTTTCTATATGAACTATGAAGTAACCAAACTGTAGATAGGGAAGGTATAACTCTATAAAATTATTCCAGGTAATGAGTGAAAAAAAATGACACCAATTAGGATATCAACATTTTTCAACCTCCAGGGCATTAATGGATCCTGAGAATGAGCACCAATGGCTGCTAACATCACAAAGATACAACCAGATGTTATATGCCTCCAAATGAAGGCGTACACCGTCTTGACCACCTACAGTCTTGACAAAAGTGTTAATCCTGAATCTGATCAAGTCTCACTGTCACTCTGTCAATTTGCAGAAAATACAGGAGACATGTGTGGAGCTGCACCATGAGCCAATTCCAGACTCTGGAAAACTCTACATGTCAAAGAACCCAGATTCTTCAACAGATAATTTGCAAGTAAAAAGCAGAGATGTAAGGGGAAGTGTTTAAAAATGCATACTTGGGTGATAAAACCATAAAGAAATATAAGGAAGCCAGTCCTTTAAAATCTACCATTAGTAGTGTGGCACTCTGGTACAGTAGTAGCTCCTAATGAAGCATAACTCATGGTGTCCGTGGCTTTGGGTAGTCCCCTCCTCCTGAATCTGGGCGGGCCCAGAGACTTTCTAAATGATAGCATGTAGCGGAGTAATGCTATGCTGTTGCAGGGCTAAGCCATAAGGATTACTGGCAGCTTCCAGATATGTTTGCACTCTCTCAAACCCTGACCCACCATTTAAAGAGTCCAGTACTCTACTAGAGAGACCATGTAGAAAGGCTACCTAGTGAGGCTACCAGTCAATCTGCCAGCTGAAGACAGCCACAGGAATGACCACTTGTGAAATATAAAATGTAGAACCACCCAACTGAACCCCAGGGCAGACAGAAGAACGGTAAGTAAATGAAGAGTTGTTTTAAGAACCAGTATCTTTTAGTGGTAGTTTGTTAGGCAGCAATAGATAACTGAAAATAGTGGTTATTTTGGGAGAGACAAAGAGTTGGGGTTGAGATGGTGTACATGGAGGCTTCTGGGATGGCTAGGGAAGTTCTTTCATTTTCTAGACCCGGGTGATGGCGACAATGATATTTGCCTGATAATGATTCACTAAGCTATGTATTTGTTTTGGGTGTTTTTCTGAACCTATGTTTTCCTTTAAAATAACAATGGTTTAAAAAAACCAATGGTTTGGCATAGAGACATTTACTCTTCTTCCAAAATTCCTTCCAACTATGGACTTCTTTTAACTCACTTCAGGGCTCTTAGAAAAAAGTAATAATGTATTCTAATTCTACAGACATCATTATCCAAACAATATCAAGCATAGAAATATACTTCTTTGGGTCCTAGGCCTTGCAGTTTGTAAAACTGAATCAACTGCCTCCTATCTCTAAATCTTTATTTCTTTAAGTGAGAAAAAACATTCAGTACAAAAGAAAAAAGGCACTTTTATAAGCTGGCTTGCATTTTCTTATTGGCAGGAACTTGCTAGTCTCTTTTTCAAGTGAATTTTCCAGTTTAAAAGGATAAAAATCTGTATTGCATTTGGGGTTTTGTTTGGTTGTGTGTGTGTGTGTTTTAGTTTGGAACTTAGAATTTTAGCTTTCATGTCCTATGTTTTAATGAAGTGCTTTAAACAGACTGCAGCAGATGAATTGTGTGCTTTTATTCTTTTGCTTTCTTTGCCATTATTCTTTTATCCTCACTTCTGACTTCATTTCACATTTCACAATGCAAATTGACGTATGTACCTTTTTTCTTATCATGGTGTTACTTAAGTTTACTGACCAAAATATATAAAATGTCTACTTAGATTAAATTTACTGCTGTAATTCACATGGTATATTTTGTAAAACTTCCACAGTACATTTATATTAATTGAATTAGAAACTACTATTACAAATTAAGCTCCTGCTGCTGTACTTCCACCTGGGAGTCCAGTTCAGACTTTCCCAAAGATTACAGTGGAGGAAAAATCACAATCAGTTCAGTAGTCCTCAGCAAAAATGAGTAAAATGAAAAAAATGGTTATTGTCATTTTAGGAATTACTATTATTAAAGCAATTACTATTACTTGAGCATGTGGTCCCCCTGTAGCCAATGCCCAAAGAAAAAAAGAAGTGTTCCAAATGAATAAAATAGCAGTGGACTCATAGACACTGAGAAGTGACTGGTGGTTACAATGGGGGAGGAGTTGGGGTGGTTAGGAGGAGAGGTTGCAGGGGATAAAAGGGACACATTCTCTATCATGATATAAGTTGGGCCCGGGGATGGCAGTACCAGATGGAGAATGTAGCCAGTGATTCCTGTAACATCTTCCTATGTTGACAGATAGTAACCGCCCTAGCAGGGGTGAGGATTTAATAATGTGGGTAACAGTTGAACCACTGTTCTGTATACTTGAAACCAGCATTAGATTGTATATCAATGATACTACAATTAAAAAAAAAGAATCAAAAGAAAAAAAGAAAGGAGTGTTTAGCATGACTCCAAGAGGTTCATTAAGGGACCCAAGAGGGAAGGTCACTTTTCTTCCAAAAGTACAGGAGAAAATGTGTTGTGGTCTCAGTCTAGTTGTCTTTATTTTTAATGAATCTAAGGAACTCTGAATTCACACTATATTCCCAAAGTCTTCATATCCTTTCACACAGACTGAAGGAAATAGAAAGTAATTGGTGCCCTAGAAATTTCCAATCTGCAATAATGGTTTTCCTAATTTGAAATTCCTACTAGTTTCTTTGGTAGTTTTGCATCAAAATATGATGTGATCAATACACATTTCTGCATTATTTACACTGGGCCCACTCCTTTTTCTTTCTCCCATCCCTGCTAGTCCCACCTAGGGAGCTGCACTTTCTCACTCCTTTGGACAATCCATTCATTTGTCCAAATTAGGAACTGAGACAACTACTAATGGCATAATCTTTACCCACTTCCTACCTTCTTTGGATTGATTTTTCTTACAGGAGCCCTAATAAGACAGCATTCAGAAGTCATGATGCTTTGGGGCACAAGTAACAGAAGACAATTACATTAGTTAAGATTTGTCTGTAGATGGCTTAAATAAGATAGAATTTTATCCCTTATTAAAAGGTCCAGAGATAAGTAGTCCAGGGCCAGTATGGAGATCCTACTACATGGAGTCCCCAGGAACCTAGGCTCCTTGTGCTCTTCCTCCACTCTGTGTGAACTCTTTAAAAAGGACACCTCATAGTCCAAGATGGCTGCTCCAGCCATGTTCACAGTCTAGCTAGCAGTGTGCAGGGGATGACAAAGGAAGGCACACACCCTTTCTCTTTAAGGCCACTTTCTAGAAATAGCATACAACACTTTGACCTATGTCCCATTAACCAAAACACAATGATATGACCCCATCTAGTTGAAAAGGAGGCTGGGAAATACCTTTATTTGTGTGGCCAGCTAGTATTTGGAGGTTCTACTATTTTTAAAAGCAGGAGAGAATGATATTGCAGGATAACCAGCAGTCTCTACCACCCCAACTCAAAATGGATTTGGTAGGTCACATAATAAGAAGTGCCCAGGAGCAGGGAAGGGAGATAAGCAAGGTATGTCAGGGTCCAACTCCTCTCCTCAGAGACCACCCCAGCCTGGCAGTGTTCCAAGTGTTGGCTATGTCCTTAAGCTGGTTCTCCACCTCCTTATCAAGATAAAAACTGCAGTTTGAGGCATCACATTCAGATGCAACGAAGTGTAAAAGAAGAAAGGGGGAATGATGCATCTCTTTGCTTTGTCTCCTTTTTTAAAAGGAAGAAAACTTTCTTAGAAGCAGCCCAGATACTTCCCTTCAAGCTCCACTGGCCAGACTGCATCACAATCAACAGCAAGGAGAACACACGACCATGCTTTACATAATCTATGACAAGGAGAACACGTCACGATGATAGGCCCGGCCATCATCAGCACCCACTCCCAAGAAGCCATAGGCAGGGCTAGCTTCTCCAAAACAGAGGGCTACATGGAGAAAGTTCAGTACTCAAACAAAACAGGGGATCTGTTATGAAAGAGGAATGGGGAGAGCATGTTAGGTTGGCCTCAAACAGTGTCTACCATACTCCATATCCTGTCTAATACACTGCCATTACTAGCCAGATAAACTGTACTCTAAAATTACACGATTGGGATAAATCAGACCAGTTCTTATGCCCATCTCCTACCAACAAATTATGAGTGAAGAATAAGCAAATGTGTGGACTAGTTATACAAATCTAGGTTGAGTAGACTGCCAACATGTCCAGCTCTCCCTATCTTCCACGAACCTTGTCTATAGTAACTTCACTCCAGATACTTACTAGCAGAAATTTCATATACAGCCACCTAAGTTAAGCCTTCCAGTATAAATATGAGGAAATTCTCCTGAGAGAAATACATGTTTTTAAACCAAAACTAATTTCTTAACTTGATAAGCATCAGATCACTTCAGAGGAGCCACTGGACCTTTTACGGGCTAAGTGTGATGGATTATGCATAAGTAAATCTAGAGAAAGAAAGGTTTCCTAACTGCTATTTGCTGCTACTAGGCTTAGAGGTGTCCACCAGCCCCCACCCTGGACCTGTGTACCCCACAGGTCTCAGCCACACCACTGATTTTCCAAACAATATTTTACTGGCCTTCCATAGGATTCATGTGGGAGAGTTTTCAGGTTTGTTTTCTTTTGATTCACTAACCATTCAATGGTAATTTTGAAAAGGAAATAAAATGATTGCTTAAACTGGAAAACACTGTGAGGCTATAGTTCACATTGTAAAGCTATAACATTTTTGAAGCCATAGTTTACTTTTAGGCATACAAAAAGCTTAAAAAATAAAATGAAAACAAGGCATAAAAAGAAAAATGTGCCCTAAATTGACCACTGATGCCTGGATTATTATATGAGCTTTGCTTCTCATTAAAGGAAGGCTAACAGATGACATGGGCCATGTGATTACAAGTTGGTCTCAGTATTATGCATAAATAGAAATATCTATCTTATCAAGGGAGTTACTGAAAGTCTTCTAGAAACAATCCTAAAAGTTTAGTCTGTTGTAAGAAACATGAGTGTGGTAGCAGTTTTCAAAGCTAACATGTTTAGAAATGAAGCAACTCCCTAACACTTCTGATATGCTTTTATTTAGAGATGTACTAAATCCTAAGAAGCAATGCACTTCCAAAACATTCATGCGATGAAGTTTGGGGCAGACAAACTGAATGGCAGCTGTTAAATAATTTGTCTTAAATGCTGCCTCAGAGTCATTAGCATACAAGAAGTACAGCTGCTTATAACTACACACAAAATTAACAAAACTTACTCAAAATACTGACTAGCTATTCTCCATATGTTAGTG
Organism: Smutsia gigantea; assembly: GCA_032199065.1. NCBI lineage: Eukaryota > Metazoa > Chordata > Mammalia > Pholidota > Manidae > Smutsia > Smutsia gigantea. The sequence continues at coordinate 262,561 of JAVSCE010008435.1, forward strand.
AAGTTTATCAAGCTTAAGTTATTGTCAGCTACAGGAGCTTTGAAATCTATAATATTTCACTGGCAGCTACTTTATGAGAAACAGATAAAAAATTTATTTAAACTTTACCATTACACTTTCAATTGTTCTGTTTACAATTAAATCATGAAAATATTTATGGGCCAACAGATGGGCAAAGCAGTGAAGATACGTCTATAGTTTTTTTTTTCCAAAGATCTGGGGCTTCAAAACCATCAAGAAATCACAGCCCCATGACCTTCATTTGCTCATGCACTAACAATTCATAACACCATGAATTTTTCCAATGCTCTTTTCTCTTTTGGCAAGACTAGTATTCTCAAATGAGGCAATGTCTCATTTTCTCTGGAGGTATTCAAACTTTAACTCTTCTCTTCCCTCTACCCCTTTCTACCTTGAAAGTGCCTTCCCAAATAAAGGAGGTAAAACTGAACAAGACTAGACAGGGTCACACAATCTGCCATCATTTTATTCATTCAGAACGCATTCATTACAAATCCTTCCTGTACACTAGCTATCTCACGCTTTTGCATGTGTAATAATTTAAATTCAGAATAAAAACGGTAACACGTTTCCTTATCACATGAGTATGATGCTTGCATCAGCAAGAACTGTCATGATCGTGGAGTCTTCTGCAAGCAAATTAATCCCTCTCATGGCTGGCTTCCAGTAATTGCTGTAGATGGCCATGCTTCAACTTGAGGTGCTTCTAAGCCTTTCAGTGAAATAAAGTCTTTCAAAATAAATGCCATAAACATATTTTGCTGATAACTAAATGCAAGCCCCTTCTGGCTATGTTCTACTACATTGTTCTTTCAGTCCCCTTTGTACTGGTGAAAATGACAACATTATAGCCAAGTTTGTAAAACGAAGACAGGCTTAGCTTAGCTCTTTTACTAATATAAATAAGCCATCCATCTTTTTCCTATTTCAAGTAAACAGAAGCAAAGGGATACTTGACCAAGTTTTATCCCCTGACAGGATGGGTTGTTCATCTTCTACCTCAGGAATCTGGAAAAGCAATTACATTGCTCTCAAGTGCCCTGATACGATATCTTTTTGAAACGGTTTTAAATGTTGTGGGGACTGTAAACTAGGGAAAAAGGACACTAAATAAATGCTCTCCTCAGATGAAAACAGAGACCAGAAAGAGGTCGCTTGAGAACTTAACCATTTCTTTACAGAACTAGGGTTTTATGCCTCGAGTTTAATGCTTGGTTTAGACGGTATTTCTAAAGCCAGAAAACAAACCACTAACTTCACAAGATAACCAAATCCTAGGTAGTGGCGGGTGGGCAAGGTTGCTGGGGAGAAGAGAGGACAGCTACACCCAGGAGATAAAAGTCTTGATTATCTGTAGTTTCAGTTCAGTTTGGGTTTCTTTTCTTTTGCCTCACATCTTTATTGAGTTACTGTATGTCTGCAAGTCTCTCCAAATGAGTTTTCCCCCATTTATAACTTTAGCAACTGTTACAAAACATGCCAATGTTCCTCTTTTGCTTTCTCCCTTCTCAGGAGAGGGAAGGGAACCGTAGAACCTGGGAGCGTATTGACACGGTCCTTTCTGCTCTGATGAAATCATCCCACAAGTGACACGCAGTTCCAGCGAAGCCGTGGCCGACGCCGCGTTTTTCAAAACCAGGTCAACGCTACCTACCAGCAGGGAAATTCTGCTTTATAGGCCGGGAATCCCCAGGGGAATCTCTAGAAACGAGGGGTATCCCCGGTCTTGTTTGTGTGGCCAGTTCACAAAGAGCTCAGAACTAAGTCCTGCGCCAGGTACAGGAGGGCGAGGAGTTTGGGGCCGGGGGGCGGGGAGTGGGGCAGCAGAACAGACGCCGAGGCGGGCGCAGCGTGGGGAAGGGGTGTCCCCCGCCCGGCGGCCCGCACCTGCCTCTCCCGCTGAGGCGCTCCCCAAAGCACCGGCCTGCTTGCGGCCGACGGCGGCCCAGCCCCACCCCGGCCCGGCCGGCGGGCGGGCGGCAGCGGCTTCCCGCCGGGAGAACCCGGGCTCGGCGGGGCGTGGGCGGCGCCGGCGCGGGTGGCGGCAGGGCGTGAAACCGGGGCGCGCCGCCCCGGCATTGGTCCCCCTGGGCGGGCAGCGCGGCCCCGGGGTCGGCGGGCGTACCTCGGATGGAAGCCTTGCCCTCGTCCAGCTGGCTGGAGGCCGCGCCGCCCATGGCGCCGGTGCCGGCGGAGGCTGAGCGCGGCGGCCAGGCCCGCACCGCGCGCGGCCGGACAGCTCCCGTGGGCGCACGCCGCTCGCTCCCGGAGGCGACTGAGACGGAGAGCCGGGCTCTGCAGCCAAAGCGCAAGCTTCCTCCGAGAGGCGCCGCCTTCTGGGGCGCCTCCTCCAGGTCCGCGCCCTCGGAGGATCTGTGGGCCGGCCCCGGACTGTCTCCCCGCCCTCGCGGCCCCGGTGAGCTCCGAGGGGACGGCCAGTCTGGAAGGCCTTCCCGCCCCTTCTCTGCGCCGGCTTTGGCGTCTTATCTTCACCTGTGGCAGGCAGCTGAGAAAGGCCTTGGGGTAAGTGGACAATTTCCCTGGTGACTGGAAAGCTCTGGGAGCTGGAGCTTTGGCTCCTCGCATCCCACGAGGGGTTCAAGATCTCATGGCTTTGAACACCCTCCGGTCCCCAAAGCAACAGTTCTTCTCAAGCATCAACTAAGAACTTGTTAGAAATGCAACTTTTCAGCTCTCTCCCTCTCTACCTATACCACACACACACACACACACACACTGCACCCCAGTTGGAAACCTGAGAGGGGGCCCCAGCAATCTGTGTATTCACAGGCACTTTCTGGGTAATTCAGATGCCTTCCAAGTTCGAGAACCAATGGAAAATTGTACCTTCCTGCAGCCAAGAAGTTGGGCCAAGGAGGGTGGGGAATGAAGGAGAAAAATAGCAAGAAATCGAAAACCTCGGGGTCCTACAATATGCACCCAGCCCTGAAACTTCTTAACACTTGATCAAAATCTGTTCTTTCACCTCTCTGTGACAAACTTGAAATAGTTCATTAGAAAGGGCATTTGTTCTTTTCCCACAACCACTATTTACCTTGGCAACCTCTCCCAAACAAGAACCAGCTTGAACAGAAGACTCCTCACTCATTTCTTCCTATTCTTAGTAGTCATATTTTTAGTGACTCCTATTGACTTAACCTCCAAGGGCAAATGGTTTGTACACACAAGAGCTAGGCCTGCAGAGAACATTGAAGGCTTTTCCCTCCAAAGTTAATGAGCTAGCATTTTAACACAAAGATTCTCACACCTCACACCAGTCTCACACCCTACTTCCCAATCCATCAGTAAATCCTCTCAGTCCCACTTTCAAAATACATCCAGTATCCAACCCTTTCTCCTCCCCTGTATTGCTATCAATCCATCATTTCTCACCTGGATAATTACAGTAGCCTCCTAATTGGTCTCCCTTCTTTAGAGAAAAAGCCAGAAAAATCTATGACTGATATTAGATTCCACTTCCTCTCTGCTTTCATGTAGGGTACCACTCTCCCCGTGCTCTCTCCCTCCCAGCCTTTTCACTGGTCTTTTTGCTCTTCTAGGACACACCAAGTTAAGGGTCTTTGCACCTGCTCTTCCTTTGTCTAGGTTGCTCTTCCCTCAGATATTCACATGATTCACTCTGTAGGTCTCTCACTTCATTCAAATCTCCACTTAAATGCTAGTATCTCAGAGAGGCTTTACTTGACCTCCATTTAAACACCAGCCCTCATTTCTCTCTGCCTTTCTTATTTCTTTTCACAGCACTTAGCCTTACCCGATGATTATTGTCTGTCTTTCCCCACTGAAATGTAAACTCCATAAGGTCAAGGATTTCTTTCGTTGATGTTTCTTGTTTTGTTTTTCTTTTTAGTATGTGTTTTCCTTATTGTTGTTATTATTTTTAAGGGCAGGGATTTTTGTCCAGTATGTTCTCTGATGTATCTCAAATGCTTAGAACAGCACCTGGCACATAGTAGGTGCTCAATAAATAACTACTGACTAAGTGAATGAATGAAATATAAAACATGAGAATCCAGACTCAGTGAAAGCTGTGATCTCAATGAATAAAGAGTTTATCTAGATAACTACTCATTGATTTAAACTATTACATGTTCCACTCTTTTCTCAATATTCTAGTTGGCTCTTAGAATTGTATATATCTTCTCAGAGCAGTAATTCCTTTCATTATATGAGTTGCTATAATTGTGCCTTAGAATACTGTCTTTGTTATTGAAGAAAACTAATTTGGATCTCCTGCTACAGTATAGTTTTGGCTTCTCATCTCTTGTTTGGCAATAGTTAGAAAAGACTGATTATTCTGATATACTTTGTTCGTTTCTAGCATTCACAAATGGAACAAGGTATAGGGGAGGATTTGTATAGTGTAGTATTAACAGGCTTTGCAACCCGACAGTTCCAACTTCAAATCCTAACCTGGGGATAGCCATGTGACTTGATCAAGTTGCTTAACTTACCTGTCTCCATCTCCTTATCTGTTAAATGGAGCTAATGACACCTCTCGGGCTTTTGTCAAAATTACATTTGAACAGGTCTGTGAAGCACTTAACATATTCCCAGGAGCATAGCAAGTGTTTAGTAAGTGGAAGCTAGGATTTTTGTTATCAGTGAGGATGGGAGTGGTCAAGGAAACAATATTCTAAAGAAAGTAGAATTTTAATTGGACCTTGAAAATCATTGATATTACATTAAGAAATAACTTCTGCTCCCTTTTTTCCTCAAATAAAGTTCACTTTTCCCAATCAGTTTACAGCAAAAATTAAGTTATTTATTTTTTTAGTTGTACTATTTAACATTTGCAAATCCTATGTGGGCATCATTCTATTAATCACACACTAACAATGAGTCTCCACGCAATTCAATAATTTCATGAAGCAAATTCAACTTCCTATGATTTAAATCAGCTAGTTAAAAAATTTCCTATCCAACTTTAGTTTTTGTACTGTGTCACTGTATTTTATATTAAAATGTTTTTAGGACCTTTTTACGTAAATATCACATACTAAAATGCTTACCTTTTTAAAATCTTAATTGAGATAAAATTCACAAATCGTAAAAATCACCCAGGTCCCACCATCAGTAACCTTAGGTAACCCAAATTACCAGTTTGGTGTAGATTCCTCCAGATTTACACACCAGTATATGTACAGTTATAATTTATAAGTATATATAAACTTATTTATAATTACTTATTTACCAAAATGAGCTGATGCTCTATATTCTGTAATTTTCCATTTGGAATATTTCCATTTTTATAAATATCTAGATCTAGGTAAATGATAGTTAATTTTATAAATGTAACCCAATTCACCTATCTGTCTAATGTAAGCATGCCTTTTTCCCTACCCTCAATCAGATTGGATATTTTCATATCTTTTTTTGTTTTTATTAGTATCATCATTCTCATTATTCCTTTTGATATATTAAGGAACTAAAGAATATTTCATTATTCCTTTTAATATTCAGCAATTTGTGAGTTGAAATAGGTATCACTTCCTATTATTTGATTTTGAAGTTCTCTTTTTATTGAAATATGGTTGACATACAATATTATATTATTTTCAGGTGTACAGCATAGTGATTTAACAATTGTATACAAATGTAATTATGTACAAATAATGTAACAATTATATTACAAAATGACTCTAGGTCTCTCACTTCATTCAAGTTTCCATTTAAATGCTAACACCTCAATATAGTCACTACAATAAGTGTACTTACCATCTGTCACCATTATTACAGTATTATTGACTATATTCCCTATGCTGTACTTTTCATCCCTGTGATTTATTTATTTTGTAATTGGAAATTTATACCTCTTTATCACCTGCACCTATTTCACCCATTCCCTCTTCCCCTTCCCCTCTGGCAACCACCAGTTTGTTGTCTGTATTTATGAGTCTATTTCTGTTTTTCTTACTTGTTCATTTGCTTTTTAGATTCCACATATAAGTGAGAGCACACAGTATTTGTCTTTCTCTGTCTGACTTGTTTCACTTAGCATAATACCCTCTAGGTCCATCCAGTTGTCACAAATGGCAAGATTTCATCTTTTTTATGGCCATGTAATATTCCATGATATATACATACCACTTCTTCTTTATCCATTCATCTATTAATGAACAGTAGGTTGCTCCCATATTTTGGCTAATGCTGCAATAAGCAGAGTGTGCATATATCTTTTTAAATTAGTGTTTTTGTTTTCTTCTGGTAAATACCCAGTAGTGGATCACTGGGTCATATGATATTTGTAATGTTTTTAGGAACTTCAATAATATTTCCTATAGTTCTACACCAATTTACATTCCTACCAATACTGCACAATGGCTCCCTTTTCTCCACCTCCTCTTCAACACTTGTTGTTTCTAGTCTTTATGATACTATCAATTCTGACTAGTGTGAAGTACTATTTCAATGTGGTTTTCACTGGCATTTCCCTGATGGTTAATGATGTTGAGCATCTTTGCATTTGTCTATATGTTTATATGTCTTCTTTGGAAAAATGTCTAGCCAGGTTCCCTGCCCGTTTTTTAAAATTGGATTATTTGTTGTTCTTTTCGGTGTTGAGTTGCATGAGTTCTTTATATATTTTGGATATTAGTCCTTTATAGGAAATATCATTTGCAAACATATTCTTCCATTCTGTAAGTTGCTTTTACATTTTCCTGATGGTTTCCTACATTGTGCAAGAGCTTCTTAGTTTGATGAATTGTTAATTTTGGCTTTTGTTTGCCTCGCTTGGGGAGACATATCCAGAAAAAAATTGCTAAGACCAATGTCTAAGAGTTTATTGTCTGTGTTTTCTTCTAGGAGATTTATGATTTCAGGTCTTACATTTATTGATTCCATTGATTTATATTTGTGGCTTTATTATGTCTGGCCTTCATTATGTGGCTAGGACTTCCAGCACTTTGTTGAATAAAATGTACATGTGTGCATGTGCCAGTACTATTTTGATTATGACACCTTGTACTATGTACTATAGTTTGAAATGAGGGAGTGTGATACCCATAGCTTTGTTCTTTCTCAAATTGCTTTGACTATTCGGGTTCTTTTATGGTTACATGCAAATTGTAGGATTATTTATTCTAGTTCTATGAAAAATGCATTGGCATTTTGATAAATATTGCACTGAATTTGTAGATTGCTTTGGGTAGAATGGACATTTTAACAATATTAATTCCTCCAATCCATGAGTATGGTGTATCTTCCCATTTATTTATGTCATCTTCAAATTCTTTCATCAAGGTCTTACAGTCTTCAGTGTACAGGTCTTTCACCTCCTTGGTTAGATTTTTTTCTGGGTATTTTATTCCTTTTGGTGCAGTTTTAAATGGGATTCTTTTCTTAATTTCTGTTTCTGATAGTTTATTATTAGTATATAGAAATGCACCAAATTTCTGCATATTGATTTTGTATCTGAAACTTTACTGAATTCATTTATGGTTCTAATAGTTTTTTGGTGGAGCATTTAGGGTTTTCTAAATATATTGTATCATGTCATCTGCAAATAGTCACAATTTTACTTCTTCCTTACCAGTTTGGATGCTTTTACTTTGCCTTGTTTGATTGCTGTGGCTAGGACTTCCAGCACTTTGTTGAATAAAAGTGGTGAGAACAGACATCCTGTCTTTTTCCTGGTCTTAGAGGAAAAGCTTTCAGCATTTCACCATTGAGCATGATGTTAGCTGTTGGTTTGTCTTTTATGGCCTTCATTATGTTGAGGTATATTCCCTCTATACTCACTTTATTGAGAATTTTTGTCATGTGTGGATGTTGAATTTTGTCAAATGCTTTTCAGCATCTAATGAGATGATCATATGATTTTTGTCTTCCTTTTATTAATGTGGTGTATCACACTGATGGATCTTTGGGTATTGAACCATCCTTGCATCCCTGGAATAAATATCACTTGGTTGTGGTGAATTGTCCTTTTAATGTATTTTTAATTTTTTGCTAATATTTTGTTGAGAAGTTTTACATCTATGATCATCAAGGATATTGATCTGTAATTTCCTTTTTTGTAGTATCTTTGTCTGGCTTTGATATCAGGGTATTTTTTATATATCTATTATGGCTTTTTGGTTTGTGGTTACATACGTGTTGTTTCTAGGTAGGTCATTTGTGTCTTCTGGTCTTGAAGGAGTGTCTCTAGGTAGAAAGTGTCCTGTGTTGCTCAGAATTGCAATCCTCCATGGTCATCAGAACCAGGTGCTCCAGGGGACCCTCCTGTTATGGCTGGGCCAAGACTGCTTCAGCACGCTGGTGGGTAGGGCTGATTCCATGCCCAACTGGCTACAGTGCCTCGTGTGATTGCTGTGGACATGCTGGTGGGCGGGGCTGGCTTCACCCCTGTGCCCAGACAGGAGCCACTTTGGGGGACTGCAGGCTGAGGCCACATGCTGGGTGTGGCAGGGTGGAAGTTGCTTTGCCAAGGCACCTGCTGGAGTGGGCAGGTTGGGTAAGGCAGATCTACAGGGATGGCTGGGATGGTGCAAGAAGTGCTACCAAGGTAGGTGGAGTGTCAGAAGTAATACCCATGAGCACCACGCCAGCTAATTAGAAGGAGAGCAAGCAAAACAGCACCCACCAGTTCTTCTTGGAAGAAGTCCCTCCAGAACTTTATGTATGCCCCTCTGGCATACATAAAACTAGTCACTAAATCGTCACAGATGGACCATGTGCCTATCAAACTGCTGCATCTGTGCTGTGTCTTGGAGCATGTGAGTTTGTGCTTGGGCCTTTCAAGAGTGAAGTCTTGGTTCCCTATAGCCCTTTGGCTTTCCCAGAATTAAGTCCTGAATATTTTCAAAGCTAGGTGTTAAGGGGGTCTCTCATCTTTTTGGTACAGGTACCCAAGGAAAGGGTGCGCTATGTGGGGTCCTGACTGCATTGCTGCCCCTTATACAGTGGCTTTTTCTTTACATTTTAGTTGTGCAAGAGCTGTTCTGCTAGTCTTCAGGTAGTTCTCAGACTTCTGTATGTAGTTGTAGTTTTGGTGTGTTCATGGGAAGAGATTAGTTCAGGAGATGCTCTACCATCTTTGGATGATTCCTGTAGTTATTTTCTTTATTTCTTACATTGTACATGGCTTGTTTCTATAGATAAATTACTGATTTATCTAAAATCAGTTTTTCTGCAAAGTATTTCAGGACAGAGTATGATGATAGCTGTGGGCTTGTCCTATATGGCTTTTATTATGTTGAAGTATGTTCCCTCTATAATCACTTTATTGAGAGTTTTTACCATGTATGGATGTTGAATTTTATCACATGCCTTTTCTGAATCTATTGAGATGATCATATGGCTTTTATCCTTCCTTTAGTTAATGTGGTGTATCAATTGGTGGATGTGCAGATATTGAACCACCTTTGCATCCCTGGAAATCTCTCTTGGTTGTGTTGAATGAACTTTTTAACATATTTTTAATTTTTGTTTGCTAATATTTTGTTGACATTGACATCTTTGTTCATCATGAATATTGGTCTCCAATTTTCTTTTCATATAATATCTTTTTCTGGATCGGTATTAGGGTAATGCTGACCTTGTAGAATGAATTTAGAAGCATTTCTTTCTCTTCTGTATTTTTGGAATAGTTTGAGAAGGATGGGTATTAACTCTTCCTTAAATGTTTGGAAGAATCCGCCTGTGAAGCCATCTGGTCCTGAACTTGTTTCCTGGGAGGTTCTTGATTAACAATTCAATTTCATTACTATTACTCTGTCAGTTCAGCCTTTCTATTTCTGGTTTGGTATTGGAAGATTGTATGTTTCTAGGAATTGATCATTTCTTGTAGTTTGTCCAGTTTGTTGCCATATTATTTTTCATACTAATCTTTTATAATCCTTTGTGTTTCTGTCAGTTGTAATTTGTCCTCTTTCATTTATGATTTTATTTATTTGAGTTCTTTTTGTATTTTACTTGTTGAGTCTGGCTAAAGGTTTATCAGTTTTGTTTGGCTTTTCAAGGAACTGTCTCTTCATTTCATTGATATTTTCTTTTTTTTTTTTTAGTCTCTGTTTCATTTATTTCCACTCTGATACTTATTTCCTTCCTTCTACTAATTTTGGGATTTTTTTTTGTTCATTGTTTTCTAGTTCCCTTAGGTATAAGCTTAGATTGTTCGCTTGAGATTTTTCCTGTTTCTCCAGGTAGGCCTACATTGCCATAAACTTCCCTTAAAACTGCTTTTGCTGTATCCCAAAGACTTTGAGCCATTGTGTTTCTATTTTCATTTGTCTCCATGTATTTTTTCATTTCCTCTTTGACTTCTTTATGGACCCATTGGTTGCTTAGTAGTATGTTGGTTAGCCCCTACATGTTTCTTTTGTTTTTTTTTTATATAACTTATTTTGGTATCATTAATCTACATTTACCTGTGCAATACTATGGTTATTAAACTACCCCCTTCATCAGGTCCCCCCCACCAACCCCATTACAGTCACTGTCCATCAGTGTAGTGAGATGCTATAGAATCATTACTTATCTTCCCTGAGTTGTACAGCCCTCCCCGTGCCCCCCCAACATTATGTCTGCTAATCGTAATGCCCCTTTTTGCCCCTTGTCCCGTCCCTCCCTTCCCACCCATCCTCCTCAGTTCCTTTCCCTTTGGTAACTATTAGTCCATTCTTGGGTTCTGTGAGTCTGCTGTTGTTTTGTTCCTTCAGTTTTTTTTTTCTTTGTTCTTATACTGCACATATGAGTGAGATCATTTGATATTTGTCTTTTTCGGCTTGGCTTACTTCACTAAGCATAATACCCTCTATCTCCGTCCATGTTGTTGCAAATGGTAGGATTTGTTTTCTTCTTACGGCTGTATAATATTCCATTGTGTATATGTACCACTTTGTCTTTATCCATTCATCTACTGATGGACACTTAGGTTGCTTCCATTTCTTGGCTATTGTGAATAGTGCTGTGATAAACATAGGGGTGCATATGTCTTTTTCAAATTGGGCTGCTGCATTCTTAGGGTAAATTCCTAGGAGTGGAATTCCTGGGTCAAATGGTATTTCTATTTTGAGTTTTTTGAGGAACCTCCATACTGCTTTCCACAATGGTTGAACTAATTTGCAGTCCCACCAGCAGTGTAGGAGGGTTCCCTTTTCTCCACATCCTCGCCAACATTTGTTGTTGTTTGTGTTTTGGATGTTGGCCATCCTCACTGGTGTGAGGTGATATCTCATTGTGGTTTTAATCTGCATTTCTCTGATGATTAGCGATGTGGAGCATCTTTTCATGTGCCTGTTGGCCATCTGAATTTCTTCTTTGGAGAAGTGTCTATTCATGTCCTCTGCCCATTTCTTAATTGGATTATTTGCTTTTTGTTTGTTAAGGTGCTTGAGTTCTTTGTATATTTTGGATGTCTACCCCTTATCGGAGACGTCATTTATGAATATATTTCCCCATGCTGTAGGATGTCTTTTTGTTCTATTGATGGTGTCCTTTGCTGTACAGAAACATTTCAGCTTGATATAGTCCCGCTTGTTCATTTTTGCTTTTGTTTCCCTTGCCCAGGGAGATATCTTCATGAAGAAGTCGCTCATGTTTATGTCCATGAGATTTTTGCCTATGTTTTTTTCTAAGAGTTTTATGGTTTCATGACTTACATTCAGGTCTTTGATCCACCTTGAGTTTACTTTTCTGTATGGGGTTAGACAGTAGTCCAGTTTCATTCTCTTACATGTAGCTGTACAGTTTTGCCAATACCAGCTGATGAAGAGGCTGTCATCTCCCCATTGTATATTCAAGGCTCCTTTATCATATATTAATTGACTGTATATGTTTGGGTGAATGTTTGGATTTTCTATTCTGTTCCTCTGGTCTGTGGGTCTGTTTTTGTGCCAATACCAAATTGTCTTGATTACTGTGGCTTTGTAGTAGAGCTTGAAGTCAGGGAGGTAATTCCCCCTGTTTTATTCCTCCTTCTCAGGATTGCTTTGGCTATTCGGGGTCTTTTGTGGTTCCATATGAATTTTAGAATTATTTGTTCCAGTTCATTGAAGAAAGCTGTTGGTAGTTTGATAGGGATTGCATTGAATCTGTAGATTGCTTTAGGTAGTATAGCCATTTTGACAATATTTATTCTTCCTAGCCAAGAGCATGGGATGCATTTCCATTTGTTAGTGTCCTCTTTAATTTCTCTTAGGAGTGTCTTGTAGTTTTCAGAGTACAGATCTTTCACTTCCTTCGTTAGGTTTATTCCTAGGTATTTTATTCTTTTTGATGCAATTGTGAATGGAATTGTTTTTCTGATTTCTCTTTCTGTTAGTTCATCATTAGTGTATAGGAAAGCAACAGATTTCTGTGTGTTAATTTTGTATCCTGCAACTTTGCTGAATTCAGATATTAGTTCTAGTAGTTTTGGAGTGGAGTCTTCAGGGATTTTTATGTACAATATCATGTCATCTGCAAATAGTGACAGTTTGACTTCTTCTTTACCAATCTGGATGCCTTGTATTTCTTTGTTTTGTCTGCCGTAGCGAGGACCTCCAGTACTATGTTGAATAACAGTGGAGAGAGTGGGCATCCTTGTCTTGTTCCCGATCTTAGATGAAAAGCTTTCAGCTTCTCACTGTTAAGTATGATGTTAGCTGTGGGTTTGTCATATATGGCCTTTATGATGTTGCGGTACTTGCCCTCTATACCCATTTTGTTGAGAGTTTTAATCATGAATGGATGCTGAATTTTGTCAAATGCTTTTTCAGCATCTATGGAGATAATCATGTGGTTTTTGTTCTTCTTTTTGTTGATGTGGTGGATGATGTTGATGAACTTTCGAATGTTGTACCATCCTTGCATCCCTGGGATGAATCCCACTAGATCATGGTGTATGATCCTATGGATGTATTTTAAATTCGGTATGCTAATATTTTGAGTATTTTTGCATCTACGTTCATCAAGGACATTGGTCTGTATATTTCTTTTTTGGTGAGGTTTTTTTCCCGGTTTTGGTATTAGAGTGATGGTGGCTTCATAGAATGAGTTTGGAAGTATTCCCTCTCTTGTATTTTTTGGAAAACTTTAAGGAGAATGGGTGTTATTCTCTATATGTCTGGTAGAATTCAGAGGTGAATCCATCTGTTCCGGTGGTTTTGTTCTTGGGTACTTTTTTGATTACCGATTCAATTTCATTGCTGGTGATTGGTCTGTTTAGTTTTTCTGTTTCTTGCTTGGTCAGTCTTGGAAGGTTGTGTTTTTCTAAGAAGTTGTCCATTTCTTCTGTTTTCCAGCTTGTTAGCATATAGATTCTCTTAATAGTCTCATAATTCTTTGTATTTCTGTGGGGTCCGTCATTATTTTTCCTTTCTCGTTTCTGATTCTGTTTATGTGTGTAGATTCTGTTTTTCTCTTAATACGTCTGGCTAGGGGTTTATCTATTTTGTTTATTTTTTCAAGAACCAGCTCTTGGTTTCATTGATTTTTTTCTATTGTTTTATTCTTAACAATTTTATTTATTTCTTCTCTGATCTTTATTATGTCCCCCTCCTTCTGGTGACTTTGGGCCTCATTTGTTCTTCTTTTTCCAATTTCAGTAACTGTGTGTTTAGACTATTCATTTGGGTATGTGGGAATGTTCTTCCTTCTTTAAATAGGCCTGACTTGCAATATACTTTCCTCTTAGAATGCCTTTGCTCGTCGCACAGAAGTTGTGGCCTTGTGTTGTTGTTGTCATTAGTCTCCATATTTTCTTTGATTTCTGTTTTGATTTGGTTGTTAACCCATTGATTAAATAGGAGAATGTTGTTAAGTCTCCATGTATTTGTGAGCCTTTTTGTTTTCTTTCTAAAATTTATTTCTAGTTTAATACCTTTGTGATCTGAGAAGTTGGTTGGTAGAATTTCAATATTTTGAATTTACTGAGGTTCTTTTTGTGGCCTAGTATGTGGTCTATTCTGAAAAATGTTCTATGTGCACTTGAGAAGAATGTGTATCCTGTTGCTTTTGGGTGTAGAGTTCTGTAGATGTCTGTTAGGTCCATCTGTTCTAGCGTTTTGTTCAGTGCCTCTGTGTCTTTACTGATTTTCTGTCTGGGTGATCTGTCCTTTGGAATGAGTGCTGTGTTGAAGTCTCCTAAATGAATGCATTGCTGTTTATTTCCTCCTTTAATTCTGTTAGTATTTGTTTCACATATGGCGGCGCTCCTGTGTTGGATGCATATATATTTAAAATGGTTATATCCTCTTGTTAGACTGACCCCTTTATCATTATGTAATGTCCTTCTTTATCTCTTGCTACTTTCTTCGTTTTGAAGTCTATTTTGTCTGATACAAGTACTGCAACACCTGGTTATATCTCCTTGTTTGCATGAAATATCTTTTCCCATCCCTTCACCTTTTGTCTGTGTATATCTTTTGGTTTGAGGTGAGTCTCCTGTAAGCAGCATATACATGGGTCTTGCTTTTTTATCCATTCAGTAACTCTGTGTCTTTTGATTGGTGCATTCAGTCCATTTACATTTAGGGTGATTATCGATAGATATGTACTTATTGCCATTGCTGACTTAGATTCGTGGTTACCAAAGGTTCAAGGGTAGCTTTTCTACTATCTAACAGTCTAACTTTCCTTTCTTGTTAAGTTATTGTAAACACAGTCTGATTCTTTATTTCTCTCCCTTCTTATTCTTTCTTTTTCCTTCTTTATATACTAGGTTTTTTATTCTTTGCCTTTAGTTAGTATTTGTTTGGTCTGCTTTCTTTGCTATGAGTTTATTTTCTCTGGTGACCTGTTTTTAGCCTTAGGAGCGCTTCCATCTAGATCAGTCCCTTTAAGATATCCTGAAGAGGTGGTTTATGGGAGGCAAATTCCCTCAGTTTTTGGTTGTCTGGAAATTGTTTAGTCCCTCCCTCAAATTTAAATGAGAGTCATGCTGGATACAACATTCTTGGTTCGAGGCCCTTCTGTTTCATTACATTAAATACATCATGCCATTCTCTTCTGGCCTGTAAGGTTTCTGTTGAGAAGTCTGATGATAGTCTGATGTATTTTCCTTTGTAGGTGATATTTTTTTCTCTCTCTAGCTGCCTTTAATACTGTGTCCTTATCTTTGATATTTGCCTTTTAATTACTATGTGTCTTGGTGTTGTCTTCCTTGGGTTCCTTGTGTTGGGAGATCTGTAGGCTTCCATGGTTTGAGAGACTATTTCCTTCCCCAGCTTGGGGACGTTTTCAGCAATTATTTCTTCAAAGACACTTTCTATCACTTTTTCTCTCTCTTCTTCCTCTGGTACTCCTACAATGCAAATATTGTTCCGTTTGGATTGGTCGCACAGTTCTCTTGAAATTCTTTAATTCCTAGAGATCCTTTTATCTCTCTCTGCCTCAGCTTCTCTGTATTCCTGTTCTCTGATTTCTATTCCATTAACAGTCTCTTGCATCTCATCCAGTCTGCTGCTCAGCCCGTCGATCACTTGTCTCATCTCTGCGTTGTCTTTCCTCACTTCCCTCACTTCCTCCCTTAGCTCTTGCATATTTCTCTGTAGATCCGTCAGTATGGTTATGACTTTTATTCTGAATTCTTTTTCAGGAAAACTGTGCATGTCCATCCCATCAGGCTCCCTCTTTCGAGTTGTCTGGGTAAGCTTTTTTTGTACCATATTCCTCTGTCTTTTCATGGCGATAGATGTGGTCAGAAAAAGAAAAAAGAAGAAAGGGAAAATAGAGAGAGAGAAAAAAAAAAAACGCCTGGCCATGTGTAGTTTCTGTGAGGATCCTGTAGGTGGCGCTGCTGGTCCACTATTCTGCAGCCACACTGCTCCGCCGGGCCCTTTGTGACTCCACTTTGCAGCGTGCCGAGTCCTCTCAAGTGTAGCTGCAGGCTGGATGCCGTCTTGTATCTTCTGGTCTCTCTTTTAGGAATAGTTGTATTTGTTGTATTTTCATAAACATATTTGGTTTTGGGAGGAGATTTCCGGCGCCCTGCTCATGCTGCCATCTCCCCAGAAGTTCACATGTTTGTTTTTTTACAGTAAATATAAACAATGGCACTTGCTAGCACCTCTAATCCCATAGAGAGTTCCAGCATTCCCCCATTTGGAAACATTCTAGGGTTAGTAAATGGTTTTTCTTCACTTATGTTCTAGGTGTCTTTTAAGTGCCCAGAGTGAGCAAATCTCAGATGCCTCAGTGATATCACACTCTACTGCAGGTCACCACAGTGGAGGTGAGTTTCCCATTGTTACCATGTTTCCATCTTTCCTGCCATTCTGTATGTGGTCTCTATCCTTTATTATGCAGAAGTTGTTCACTACTCAGTTCTTCAGGAGGAATTGTTCTATATGTAGATTCAGTATGTCTGTGGGAGGAGGTGATTTCAGGGTCTTCCCACACTGTCATCTTGGACCCCTCTCCTAATTTGGAAATTCTTAAATAAGAAAGATTATTTTTTTTCCATGGGCTTTCTGGCTATCCATGTTCCTTTATAAATAGATTGCTCTTGTACTTTTCCGTTTTTCTATTGATTTTTTTATTTTTGACTTGGAAGAGCTTTATATATATTAAGGACATTGGCCTGTTCACTGTAATACATGTTGCAAATTAAACACATTTTGCTAATTAAAAGATATTTCTCTATGTTCTTTGTTCGACGATCTTCTTTGAAGACGGGGCTAACCACAGGCAAATTGTAAAATCAATTAAATTGTCTCTGTCACCCTTCCATTGTTCCTTAACACTCCCTTCCCCTCTTTTCTCTGTACAATTTCTATAAAAAGTTTAACCTTATCCTCAACATCTCTTATAGATTGTTGTACAAAGGAGATGAACTATCAGAAGTCATTTTATGCTTTTGTTTAAATGAAACTCCTTTACTAGCTAGCAAGATTGTTGCAACAATTTAATATATCATCTGTCTCAAGGGTATAACCTTTAGAAGTTCCAGTCTTCATTCTGATTCTGACTTGCCTCATGATTTGGGGGAAATAACTTAAATTTTCTAAGCCTTATATTCTTTGTTTTCAAAATGGATATCTGTGAAGATTAAATGAGATCATATGTATAACACACTTAATACATATCAATATATTTAGCACATATTTAGCATTTTCCAAATAAAGTTAGCATGACAAGAAGTAATAAATGAAAAAGTGTTTTGTTAACTCTTTAATTGTTTATCAACTGTTTTATTAACATACCAGTGTTTGTTCATTTTATTCTTATATTTATTATGGTACCTTTGTGTTGTGATCAGCAAATCCTAGCAGGCAGAGCACTAGGACCAATTTCAAAAGGGAAACGATGTACCTTTTATATTTTGATGTATATTTGAAAAACATAAAAAGTTGTTTTCATAATACAAACTAGAAAACTAAGTTATATAAACTCTTTTCTAGAGAGACTATGTAGAAGATGGAATCCAACTTCTGCTCATCAGTGATTTTTGAGTGGACGTTCCAGGAGCGGCAGTATATGTGGAATTTTCATTAGAAAAAGTATTTTTTAAATTGAGAAGCATTGCTTTTGCTCAACATGCTTTCAAATATGAATCATCACAGTTTTATGTAGGTCTCTAGCATTGCATAAGACCTTAGGCACAGAGTAGAAGTCCAAGTATCTTAAAAGAAACCAATAAAGACCTACAGCAAAGGATGCAAACTCTAGAACCAAAGGAGCATTAGATGTGTAAGTGCCAATCTTCAAATATAACAAAGACCAGACCAGCACAGTTGCCCTTGTAAAAAGTTGTAACCATATTATTGCCATAGATAAACAGATTCTACGGGTTCTTCTGAAGGCAAGGCTCTAAACTACCTTGTATTCGGGCAACTTGTTAATACTAGTGCACAAGGGGAAGAGTGCCACCTGCTGGACCAGCCATGATACTCCGTGTGGGGCCAGGGTACATGGCATACAGGGAAATGATGCCGATTCTAGTCCAAATCAAATTCGTATGCTTTCACTTAAATTAGTTTAATAATCACTTGGCATTATTCAACTATTTCTTACAAGCTTCCTTTGCTCAGCTGAAAAATGAATTACTCTTCCAGAACAGACTTTTCTTGGATTTATTTTGGGAGCTAACTGTAATATTTTATAATAAAAGGTTATTCTTACTGCTTATAACACACATTTTGACATTAATTGTAATCTATTTTGTAAAGCACAGACTTTTGATTATTTTCTCTTGAGGTCACAGTTCATTCTTTTCTTTATAGTGCAAGTCACCAGCACATTAATTTTCCTTGTCAGTTATCAATAGTTGTGAAAAATAATATGCTAGGACTTTGACTCCTCTTCTGATGTGCTTGAATGAGGAGATGGTAGGACATTCAGGCAAGGAACCCTAAGGGGGTGCAGGAACAGTAAGACTGGTCCAACAAGGTGGGGAAGGATATCATATCACTGACATTTTTTAGAATTTATGTACATGGATGTTTTTAAAAATGTAAGCTGGCTTAAATTTATTATCACTTATCTGTTCTGTACATACAATGCACTCCTTATTACCTGAACTAAGGTTAGACCACCCCAAAGCATTTGCCCAATGACCTTCCAAATACTTGTACCTCCAAATATTGTGGGTAGTAAGCCAGAGATGTCCAGATTTATATAACTAATGTATGGGAATAATAAATAATATACCCTCTTCTACATTGGCATGATGTATTGTACCTGATTAAAACTGTCTTCATCCATACTTCCTTAAATTCTTTTTCGTATTTTGACATTGTATCAATTATCCTTTCATTTGGGTTACAAATGATAAAGCTACCACATTAAAAACCTTAAGGTGAATCCACTTAATCAGATTATATTCTCGTAAAATTCAGCTAAGACCAGCTCGCTGCAGGAATAACAGCTTTGAAGGAGAAATGAATAACCTGAGATCGTGAGGGCCTTTAAAATAGTTGGTTTCCAAACAGGGCCAATCACGATCTTGCCTAGGACTGCTCTGTTGTGGCTCCTGGGGTTGATAAACTGGTAGGTTATGAATCCTGAGCTGTGAATAGACATTTGTCTCCCAGAAGGGGAGCTATTGATTGAAAGAAAAGAATTCTCTGATGACATCACATTACTTGAGTCCTGGCTTCCCCAGTTACATGAAACAATAAATCCTCCCCATTTTTGTTTGTTAAGCCAGTTTAAACTGGATTTCTGTCTTTGTTCCCAACCAAAAGCATTTTGACCAATATAAAGCTTTAAATATAGTGCTTATATGCAAAATTAAAACATTCCATAGCTATACTACTTTATCCCTTTATAGAATTGATTAAAGCAAATTTAAGTACATGTTGCTCTCTGTGAGTGATCTGCAGCATATGCCAACAAAAGGCAGTTAGCACAGTATATAACAATTCACTTTTCTTTTCTTAGTCATTTTTCATTCTCTCTAGTCAGTTTTGAAAGTGATTTATTTTCCTTCTAGACATTTGATTAATCACTGGCTCTACATATACACTAGTTCCAATTCAGATTTAAAATCAGCCGCCTCAAATCTTGGCAAAAGAATTAGCAGTCCCTCTGCACATCATGACCTGAATATATAAAAATGTAGTCACTTATTACTCTCATTTTATCATTTTTAACAAATTAGATCCATAAAGTTCAAACTTTTAGCTCAACTCACGGTGAAATTAAATTAGGAATCATGGCAAGAGTTTGAATTAGAACTAAATCATTTTGGCAGAAATTGTGCAGCCTTAATGGCTCTGTTTTACATGGTGCTTTTAAAGTATAGCCACATAACTTTTATCACTTAATGCTAGAATTCTTGGAAATAAATTACTATACAGAGCCATAATAACTTTAACTTAGAGGGAGCCCAGTATAAACAAAGGAATATTGAAGAAGCTGTCATGGAAGAAGTATAACAGAAAACCAGCTGCAGAACAAGGATAGCATCAGCCTTCTGGGTTTCCTGTTTGTATGTTTGTTGAAACCGATACACTATAAGCTTGATGGCTATGACATGGCCACCCATGTCTAGAACAGTACCAGGCTTATGATCAGCACTCAGTAAAGGCTTGTTGAATGAATGAATGAATGTCCTGCAATAGATACAGATCTTTGGTGCAACAAGATTTTTTCTGTGATTGCTATTGGTTATAAGACATACTCACTGTGGACTGAACCAGGAAGAATGTCATGTGTCTTTTTCTTAAGCTTCCTCATCTTAATATTGAAGGAAATAAGATCAGAAAAGGTAAAGTGACTGCCCCAAACAGAGATAGGGGTAATAAATCAGTTAACAAACATTTATGAAGTACCCACTACTGGATAAATGTTTGGTACTGTTTCAGATAAAGGGATACAGCAGAGCATAAGACAGCCAAAGTCTCTGCCTTCCAAAGAGCTTGTATTCCAGTAGGGGATGATGATTAAATGTCAGTGAATTAATAAGAGAATTTCAGGTCCTGTAAATGCTGCCATGAAAATACTCATGTAGAATATTGCATTGGTGAGTGATGGAGAATGGACAGAAATGTAACCAATTTTAGTAGATTACTCAGCCCAGGACCCTGCAGGAACTCTCTGAGCCCTAAGTGATGAGGACACATCCATGCAAAATGCACTGAGGAAGAGTATTCCAAGCACAAGTGCAAAGGTCCTGCAATGGGAGCAAGCTTGGGGTGTGTGGTAGAAAGAAAACTAGCCATAGTGCTTCAACTGAAGTGAAGAGGAAGAAAATGGACAGAGGTGAGGCTCGATGGGCAGATAGCACACCCTGGAGGGCCCTGTGTATCAGGTAAAGCAGTTGAGTTTTATGACACAGGATGATAAGACACCATTTGAAAGGTTTTGAGGAGAGGAGTCATATAAACTAGTTTTGATTCTAGAAAATCACTCACACTACTGGGTGAAGCATGGACCAGCGTGAGGAAGAAGAGCATCTCTGAGACTGATTGGAAGCTGTCCTAGCAACCCTAGTCCACTAGACTAGGGTGCAACAGTGGAGCAGGGGACATAGTCTCAACTACCTACAGGACTTGCTGATGAATGCATGTGGGCAGTCAGGCAGATGAAGATGCTGTTCATAGCGATGGGGAAGAACAAATCTGGAGGATGGGGATAAGATCAGTTCTGCATTGGACATGTTAAGTTTGACACTTTTTATTAAACACTCAAGCGGAAATGCCAAAAGGTAGTTGAATAAATAAGTCAGAGGTCATTTGAGGAGGTGTGGATTTGCTTGTCATTAACACAAAGCTGATTTTAAAGCCATGGCACTCGTGAGACTGCAGGTAGAGAAGAGAGGAGAACTGAGTGCCTGGAGCACCGCAGGAGGGCTGCTGGGGGAGGACGAGCTGGAAAGGGGCTGAGAAAGGGCTGCCCAGCAAGTCGGAGAGAAATCAGCAGTCCGGTTTCGTGGATGTCTACACAGGCAGCCTCAATGAGAACTGTTTCTCATCAGTGTGGAGAAGGAGGAAGAAGGGATGGAAGCCTGGCTGAAGGGTACTGAGGTGAGAATGGGAAGCGACGACAAAAAAGTAGCAAGTTAAACATGGCTTTCAGAAATGTTTGTGTGGAACGAGGAAGAGAACTGGTGGTTGGAGGGGGATGGAGGGCCGAGGGAGAGAAGTTAGCCTGCTAATGGAAATGATCCAGTAGAAAGAAAGAATCTGATGATGAAGGAGAGCGAAAATGCACAGCTGGGTGGACTGGCCTGTGGGGAGAGCAGAGATGCTGCTTCTATGTAACTCAAGGGAGACGCTGGGGCCCAGCTTCAGATACAAATGAGCTGCAAGGTTTCTAAGGAGCTGAGGCAGATTTTGGCCAACTCCATCAGAGTTGTATCCAGTTTACCCAAATGCTACTCCAAAGTGTAGCCACATATCACCATTGGGATAATAAAGTCACATTTGTTGTATTGGAAGCAATAACTGAAACTTTTGGAAGATGAGATTCCTACTGCAGTTGATTTGTAGTGGGAAAATATTTGGCAAACTTCATACTCTACAGAAATTACGTTACCTCATGAAATGGAATTCTTATTACATAAGCTTATTTTGTGTACGATGTAAAAGAGACATAGCCCTCGGTTTTTAGTTTTAATAAAGGGATAAAGTCAACACACTGAAAAGTGGAAAAAACCTGGGTCCTTGAAGTCATTATTGAACCGCTGAATTAACCAACTCTGGAATGACCTTCCCCTAGATTTCTTGTTATGTGAGCTAATAAATGTACTGATTGTTAAAGCTATTTTCTATTGGTATTGTCGCTAATAGCTGACAACATTTTAACTGGCATATGATTTCATTGGGTCAGCTGGTAGCCATCTGGAGAAAATAATAAAGCTCTAACTTTGCACAAAAATAGATTCCAGATAGATGAAAATATCATTTTTAAATCACTGAACAAAGCTATGGCAGAATTTTTCTCCAATATTGGATTAGTAAAACCCTTTCCAAGTATGACACAAAACCTAGAGGCGCTACATGGCTGGAGTAATTGTTGAATAAACCATGCTAAGGCAAGTTGCAATGACTATGTGAAAATAAAACAGAATACACAAGTGGACATTACATACACCTTGTATAAGAATATGGATCTATGTCCATTGGGTTCTTTTTTATATTACTAAAAAGTTTCTTCAATTTCTGATTTGTTTTAAAGATGTTGATTTAATTATCAATGTAAATGCATCATAAAAAAAAACCCTAGAGACCATACAAGGAAAGGGTGATAAATCCATACAAATACTAAAAATTCTGTATTTAAAAAAACAAAAGACATTACAAATCAAAAGACAGATGAAAAGTTCGGAAAATTTGTGATTTGAACAGAGATGAAAGGCTAATTTCCCTAACATATAAAGAGTTCCATTAAGTATATTAAAAAAACAACACTACCAAAATAGAAAATGATAAAGGCTATATTAATAGGGTGTGTTGACTAACACATGGCTCTTAAATATAAGAAAGGATGTTCAAATTACCAAGAACTTCACATTAAAACTACACTGAGATACTATTTCTTGTATCATGTCTCTTGTGGAAAGTGTGGGACCTTTCAGTGCTGGCCAGAGTGTAAATTTATACAATTGAAGAGTAATTTGTCACTATCCATCAACATTACAAATGTGCATATTCCTTGAGGTTGCCGTCCCACTCTAGGAATGTATCCTATAAAATTATTAGTACACTTGTAAAATGACATTTGTACAAGGTTATTCTCTGTAGCATTATTTGTAAAAACAAAAGATTTGAAGACCAGGTAAAGGTCCATCAAGGATCCAGTTAAATAAATATTGGAGCAATAATAAAATTGAAACACTGTTATAGTGGTAAGAAAAAGAATGAAAGTTTCCTTTAAATTCTAGCATGGAAAGATCTTCACAAACTATGTTATGTTAAAAAAGAAACAACCACCACAAGATACAGTATGTATATATGCTACCATTTATATAAAATCAGGCTATGAAGAAATATATGTGCATACTTATTTGTATATGCATCAAGTATCTCTGGAAGAGTGTACTATGGGAAGGTTACTATGGCAAGAAGGTCGGGGATAGACAGGAAGGGGGAAAAGACCTTTTACAATATACTCTTATATGTACTAGATTTTAAAGCATATAAATTTATTATATATACTTAAAAATAAAATTTTAAATCAATGTGGATTAGACAAACTTAATCTCTTATTAAGTATAAGAAATAGGAAATTTGAGAAATAGAAAATTATTTTTATAGAAACAAATATTTGGAGAAAACCTTAAATGTCCATTAATAGTGACAGATTAAACAAATTATGGGACATCCATACAACATAATCTAGACAAATATTTAAAGAGAATGGGGAGGCACTTCTTGTAAAAATACAGAAAGATCTGTAGGATACATTTTTAAGGGGGAAAGCAAGATTGGAATGGGTCTTATAGTAGCCTACCATTTGTGTAAAAAGGAGAAATTTATATGTATGTAAAAGTTTATTGGTTGCCTGTGGAAAGGACAACAGGTAGTTGATAGATGAGGTTTGGAGCGAGATTTCTACTATATACACTTTTACACCTTTTCAGTTTTGAATTACATAAGAGTATTGCCTATTTTTTTAAATAAAATACAATTTGACTACATATATACTAATAGTGATATCCTCTCAGCATTTTAGGACAGTTGAAAAAATTTCCCCATAACTTGGTAGTGAAGAGGTCTGGCATCAAGCTTCCTGGCTTCAAACTCTGATCTGACCAGCAAGCTACTTAATCTCTCTGTGTCTTAGTTTTCCCATTTCCCAAGATGAGGATCATAATGTCATTTTGAGGACTGAGGACAGAATGCTTGCACTGCTTAGCAACGCTGGACCCAGAGTAAGGCCACACCATTCCTCCTTTGCTGTGGTTATCAAAGTGGCAGAAATTTTAAAGCAAAAGCTGTTTCTCCTAAGTTTTTATCTGGTTATTCTAAGTGATCCTTAAGGCATTTAAACTGGTCCAACTAACGCATGTAACATCATGGGTGCACAATATAAATGCCAACAAGAATAACTGATAAATATTTTGTCATTAAGATGTTTTTTCATCATCTGTTGTTCTCCCCATTTTAGCATGTTGTATTTCTTTTCTCAAGCTATAAAATTTTATTTACTGGATGCTTGCAGAGAACATCATTATCCTTTCCATGATTAAATATGAAGCTATCAGAAGAACCCTAAAACTCCCTCTTTCTGTTCTCTCTGTGTGTTGTGTGAACAATCCTGGTATCCTGTCATCTTCTGTGAGCCCTTGAAAAATGGAGACCACAGTGACTCCCCCTGTACCTGCCATAGTGGCTGGAGCATGAAGGCATTCAGTGAAGGATTGATGAATGGATGTAGGTATGAATTAATACGTGCATGAATGAGAGAAAATGGAGGGAAAGTAATCTCCTTATGCTTAGGCAGCATTACATTGTCAAAAGAAAGAGAATGAGATGCTGAGCATTCATGGAAAGTTCAGGGACAATTCATCTTATCCAGCTCATGAGCTTTAGTAGCTCTTGCTCAGGGCATCTCCCTGGTTGCATTCTGAGTACTACTGTAGGACAGGTGAAAGAAAACATTGATTGAGACCTACTGTGTAGGCGGCACTATACTAGACACTTCAATACATTATTCAATCCTCAGCAAAAATATGTGCTAAACATTATTCCTATTTATCAATAAGGAAGGGGTTATCTTCTAAAGGAGGTGCACAAACTATTTAACTATAGGAATTAGCAAACCCTAAAACACTCCATCTGTAGCTCAATAGCCTAAATTCTGCTTCTCTAAGTTCAAAACTATCTTCCTCAAGCAAGTGTTGTAACTTGGAAACCAAATTGTAAAAGTAAAAACAACTAACACAGCAATACCCCTATACATATTTCTAATCCCTTTTTAAATAAAAACATGATACAACTCCCCCTTTAGCTGCTCAAAAGGTACTTGCAACAAAGTAGTCAAGAGTTCCACTAGGATTCACCTTGCTAGACTTCTCTTTGGTTTACTTTCCGGCTTTTTGTATGGAGGGGGGGGGAGGTAAGGGTGGGAAGTTAGAGATATGATGAATGAATATACAATATACTGTTCCTTTTTGTCATTCTATGCTAAGGACTATACCCCCTAGAGTGGCTGTGATGGTTAAATTTAATGTGTCAATTTGATTAGGTGATGGTGTCCAGGTGTTTAGTCAAAGACTAGTGTAAATGTTGCTGTGATGGTATTTTATAGATGTGATTAACATCCATAGTCAGTTGACGTTAAATAAGAGAGATTACACTCAGTAATGTGGGTGGTCCTCATTCAATCCAGTTGAAATCCTTGACAGCAAAAACTGAGGTTTTCTGGAAAGGGAGGAATTCTGCCACAAGACTATAATATAGAAATCCTTCTGAGTTTCCACTTGCTGGCCTGCCCTGTGAATATCAGACTAACCAGCCCCCTTTATTTCCTTAAAATCAACCTCTTGCTATTTATTTATATATAAATGATATTTATATTATATATATTTAATCACTTGGGATGGGGGTGTTCATAATGTTCATCTGTGAGAATTAAAAGCATTCACAATACTTCCTTCTTTGATCAGAAGATGCACTGGTACTTTTTAAGCCTTGGGGTTAAAAAGCCTTGGGGCAGTTCACACAAACCTTATACAAATATATTTATTTAAGTTTTATAGAGTAGTATATAATTAGTTCTGTTTCTCAGGAGAACCATTACTGATACAGTAGCTATGCTGTTTGCAGCAGGTCAAAAATAAACTAGTTTTAAGAAGGTTGAAGTAATTCAGGAACAAAAACTCCAAATCTGGCTTGGAATCCTACAATCTCCAATTAGAATACAAAAAGATCCAACATTTAAAGAGATAAAATTAATTGCAAATCATTTTAATTTTAAAAACACATGTGATTTATTGTTTTTCAAAAGTGCTGAAGTTGACATTAAATCAGACAATGAGAAAGTGATGCCATTTTTAAACACTGAAGAACTGATTTCAGGCATTCCCCTGGGATTTTTTTCAGCCCTTAGCTTATATTCTTATTGTGTTGCAATATTCATCTTTAAGAGTGCCCCAGTAGGTTTAAAACCACTAATATGTGAAGTTAGAACTCTCAAGAAAGCATCTGAAACAGCCACAAAAAACTGGAGGGCAGTGCAGTTCCAATGCTCTGTCTGAGAGGCTGGGTGACAGCCATTCAGCAATATCTAAAAGCAAATAGAGAATAAAACATAAAATGAATTGACTTTGCTGAAAAGTACATGAACCTCAGGTGTTGAAAACATGTCTAGTACTTGAAAGCTTTTATAGGCAGACATGTAGCTCTTTCAGGAGCACCTACCCAAGTCCAGGGCACCTGCTAGGAGCTGGACACAGCCCCCACATCTTAGAGTCTAGTAAGGAAGACCCTCTCACAATTAAACATGCATTTAGAGTGAATTGCAACATGTTTTATAAAACCATTCCATTTACGGAACTTCCGGGAAGATGGCGGTGTGAGCAGGGCGGCAGAAATCTCCTCCCAACACTATATTTATCTACGAAAACACCGAAAATACATCTATTCCTAAAAGAGAGACGAGAATACACAGGAAAGCGCACAGCGTGCAGCTACACCCGAGAGGACTCGGCACCCCAAGAGGCGGGTAAGATCCGGAGCCGCGACCCGGCGGGACCCGAGCCCTCCCCCACCCCAGCGCACCGGCGGGAGGAGAGGAGTCAGAGCCGGGAGGGAGTGGAAGTGCACCCCGCGAAGTAGCCAGCCCCGGTGATCTGCGCGGGGAGCGCTGACCCACATTGCGCAGTGCAGCGGAGATTGGAGAGACAGAGGGGCAGGATCTGAGCGGGGAACGCGCCAGGGGGCTTGCAGCCGGCTCCGGGAAGGAAAAAAAAAGTGCGCGCTTTCCTCAGCGGTCTTAAAGAGACAGGAGCCCAGCGGAGGAGCCGGATCGCCCCAGCACACTCAGCCCAGCAGGCTGGGAGTCCTGGGGAGTTTCAGACGCCTTAGCTGGCGACTGAGGAAGCGTAGCCATACTTAACACTTCTCACTGAGATCAGCAGCCTCCTATTCGTTCCCACCCCTGCCAGAGCGATAAAGGGCCCTGCGGAGCGGCACAGTCACAGCTGTTGAATAGTGGGGCAATAGCGCCACCTAGAGCATTCCCACAGAATCGACGTACGGTGGGCATTTTTTTGTTTTTTTTGTTTTGTTTTGTTTTTTGTTTTGTTTTTGTTTTTTCTTTTCTTTCTTTTTTTTCTTTTTTCTCTTTCTTTTTTTTCTTCTTCTCTTTTTAAAGTCTTAAAGAGCCCAGCTGACATACGTGGCAACTATCAGTGACCAAATTATACAGTCATGAAAAGACAGAGGAATATGGTTCAGACCAAAATCACCCAGACAACCCCAGAGAGGGAGTCTGAAGGGATGGAAATGCACAGCCTCCCTGAAAAAGAATTCAGAATAAAAGTCATAACCATGCTGATGGACCTACAGAGAAATGTGCAAGAGCTGAGGGAGGAAGTGAGGGAACTGAGGAAAGAAAATACAGAAATCAGACAAGCGATCGACAGGCTTAACAGCAGAATGGATGAGATGCGAGAGACTGTTAATGGAATAGAAAACAGAGAACAGGAGTACAGAGCAGCTGAGGCAGAGAGAGATAAAAGGATTTCTAGGAATGAAAGAATATTAAGAAACTGTGTGACCAATCCAAACGGAACAATATTCGCATTATAGGAGTACCAGAGGAAGAAGAGAGAGAAAAAGGGATAGAAAGTGTCTTTGAAGAAATAATTGCTGAAAACTTTCCCTCGCTGGGAAGGAAGTAGTCTCGCAGTCCACCGAAGCTCATAGATCTCCCAACACAAGGGACCCAAGGAAGACAACACCAAGACACATAATAATTAGGATGGCAAAGATCAAAGAAAAAGACAGGGTATTAAAGGCAGCTAGAGAGAGAAAAAAGATCACCTACAAAGAAAACCCATCAGACTATCATCAGACTTCTCAACAGAAACCTTACAGGCCAGAAGAGAATGGCATGATATATTTAACGTTATGAAACAGAAGGGCCTCGAACCAAGAATATTGTATCCAGCACGATTATCATTTAAATATGATGGAGGATTAAACAATTTCCAGACAAACGAAAGTTGAGAGAGTTTGCCTCTCATAAACCACCACTACAGGATATCTTAAATGGACTGCTCTAGATGGAAGCACACCTAAGGCTAAAAGATGTCACCAGAGAAAATAAAATCATAGCAAAGAAAGCAGACCATCCAAATACTAACTAAAGGCAAAGAATAAAACACCTATTATAGAAAGAATGGAGGAGGAGGAATAAGAAGGGAGAGAAAGAAAGAAACATCAGACTGTGTTTACAATAACTTAACAAGAAAGTTAAGTTAGATTGTTAGATAGTAAAGAAGCAACCCTTGAACCCTTGGTAACCACGAATCTAAAGCCAGCAATGGCAATAAGTACATACCTATCAATAATCACCCTAAATGTAAATGGACTGAATGCACCAATCAAAAGACACAGAGTAACAGAATGGATAAAAAAGCAAGACCCATCTATATGCTGCCTACAAGAAACTCACCTCAAATCCAAAGATATACACAGACTAAAAGTGAAGGGATGGAAAAAGATATTTCATGCAAACAACAAAGAGAAAAAAGCAGGTGTTGCAGTACTTGTATCAGACAAAATAGACTTCAAAACGAAGAAAGTAGCAAAAGATAAAGAAGGACATTACATAATGATAAAGGGGTCAGTCCAACAAGAAGATATAACCATTATAAATATATATGCACCCAACACAGGAGCGCCAGCATATGTGAGACAAATACTAACAGAATTAAAGGAGGAAACAGACAGCAATGCATTCATCTTAGGAAGCTTCAACACACCACTCACTCCAGAGGACAGATCAACCAGACAGAAAATAAGTAAAGACACAGAGGCACTGAACAACACACTAGAACAGATGGACCTAACAGACATCTACAGAACTCTACACCCAAAAGCAACAGGATACACATTCTTCTCAAGTGCACATGGAACATTTTCCAGAATAGACCACATACTAGGCCACAAAAAGAACCTCAGTAATTTCAAAAATATTGAAATCCTACCAACCAACTTCTCAGATCACCAAGGTATAAAACTAGAAATAAATTTTAGAAAGAAATCAAAAAGGCTCACAAATACATGGAGACTTAACAACACTCTCCTAATTAATCAATGGGTTAACGACCAAATCAAAACAGAAATCAAAGAATATATGGAGACTAATGACAACAACAACACAAAGCCACAACTTCTGTGGGACGCAGCAAAGGCAGTTCTAAGAGGAAAGTATATTGCAATCCAGGCCTATTTAAAGAAGGAAGAACATTCCCAAATGAATAGTCTAAAGACACAATTACTGAAATTGGAAAAAGAAGAACAAATGAGGCCCAAAGTCACCAGAAGGAGGGACATAATAAAGATTAGAGAAGAAATAAATAAAATTGAGAAGAATAAAACAATAGAAAAAATCAATAAAACCAAGAGCTGGTTCTTTGAAAAAATAAACAAAATAGATAAACCCCTAGCCAGACTCATTAAGAGAAAAAGAGAATCTACACACATAAACACAATCAGAAATGAGAAAGGAAAAATCACGACGACCCCACAGAAATACAAAGAATCATAAGAGAATATTATGAGAATCTATATGCTAACAAGCTGGAAAACATAGAAGAAATGGACAACTTCTTAGAAAAATACAACCTTCCAAGACTGACCAAGCAAGAAACAGAAAAACTAAACAGACCAATCACCAGTGACGAAATCGAATTGGTAATCAAAAAACTACCCAAGAACAAAACCCCTGGGCCTGATGGATTCACCTCTGAATTCTACCAGACATATAGAGAAGAAATAACACCGATTCTCCTTAAAGTTTTCCAAAAAATAGAAGAGGAGGGAATACTTCCAAACTCATTCTATGAAGCCAGCATCACTCTAATACCAAAACCGGGCAAAGACCTCACCAAAAAAGAAAATTACAGACCAATATCCCTGATGAACGTAGATGCAAAAATACTCAACAAAATATTAGCAAACCGAATTCAAAAATACATCAAGAGGATCATACACCATGATCAAGTGGGATTCATCCCAGGGATGCAAGGATGGTACAACATTCGAAAATCCATCAACATCATCCACCACATCAACAAAAAGAAGAACAAAAACCACATGATCATCTCCATAGATGCTGAAAAAGCATTTGACAAAATTCAGCATCCATTCATGATTAAAACTCTCAACAAAATGGGTATAGACGGCAAGTACCTCAACATCATAAAGGCTATATATGACAAACCCACAGCTAACATCATACTTAACGGCGAGACGCTGAAAGCTTTTCATCTAAGATCGGGAACAAGACAGGGATGCCCACTCTCTCCACTGTTATTCAACATAGTACTGGAGGTCCTAGCCACAGCAATCAGACAAAACAAAGACATACAAGGCATCCAGATTGGTAAAGAAGAAGTCAAATTGTCACTATTTGCAGATGACATGATATTGTACATAAAAAACCCTAAAGACTCCACTCCAAAACTACTAGAACTAATATCTGAATTCAGCAAAGTTGCAGGATACAAAATTAACACACAGAAATCTGTTGCTTTCCTATACACTAATGATGAACTAACAGAAAGAGAAATCAGAAAAACAATTCCATTCACAATTGCATCAAAAAGAATAAAATACCTAGGAATAAACCTAACGAAGGAAGTGAAAGACCTGTACTCTGAAAACTACAAGACACTCCTAAGAGAAATTAAAGAGGACACTAACAAATGGAAATGCATCCCATGCTCTTGGCTAGGAAGAATAAATATTGTCAAAATGGCTATACTACCTAAAGCAATCTACAGATTCAATGCAATCCCTATCAAACTACCAACAGCTTTCTTCAATGAACTGGAACAAATAATTCTAAAATTCATATGGAACCACAAAGACCCCGAATAGCCAAAGCAATCCTGAGAAGGAGGAATAAAACAGGGAATTACACTCCCTGACTTCAAGCTCTACTACAAAGCCACAGTAATCAAGACAATTTGGTATTGGCACAAAAACAGACCCACAGACCAGTGGAACAGAATAGAAAATCCAAACATTAACCCAAACATATACAGTCAATTAATATTTGATAAAAGTGCCTTGGATATACAATGGGGAGATGACAGCCTCTTCAGCAGCTGGTGTTGGAAAAACTGGACAGCTACATGTAAGAGAATGAAACTGGACTACTGTCTAGCCCCATACACAAAGGTAAACTCAGGTGGATCAAAGACCTGAATGTAAGTCATGAAACCATAAAACTCTTAGAAAAAAACATAGGCAAAAATCTCTTGGACATAAACATGAGCAACTTCTTGATGAACATATCTCCCCAGGCAAGGGAAACAAAAGCAAAAATGAACAAGTGGGACTATATCAAGCTGAAAAGCTTCTGTACAGCAAAGGACACCATCAGTAGAACAAAAAGACATCCTACAGTATGGGAGAATATATTCATAAAAAACGTATCTGATAAAGGGTTGACATCCAAAATATATAAAGAACTCATGCACCTTAACAAACAGAAAGTAAATAATCCAATTAAGAAATGGGCAGAGGACATGAATAGACACTTCTCCAAAGAAGAAATTCAGATGGCCAACAGGCTCATGATAAGATGCTCCAAATCGCTAATCATCAGGAAATGCAGATTAAAACCACAATGAGATATCACCTCACACCAGTGAGGATGGCCAACATCCAAAACACAAACAACAACAAATGTTGGCGAGGATGTGGAGAAAAGGGAACCCTCTACACTGCTGGTGGGACTGCAAATTAGTTCAACCATTGTGGAAAGCAGTATGGAGGTTCCTCAAAAAACTCAAAATAGAAATACCATTTGACCCAGGAATTCCACTCCTAGGAATTTACCCTAAGAATGCAACAGCCCAATTTGAAAAGGACAGATGCACCCCTATGTTTATTGTAGCACTATTTACAATAGCCAAGAAATGGAAGCAACCTAAGTGTCCATCAGTAGATGAATGGATAAGAAGATGTGGTACATATACACAATGGAATATTATTCAGCCATAAGAAGAAAACAAATCCTACCATTTGCAACAACATGGATGGAGCTAGAGGGTATTATGCTCAGTGAAATAAGCCAAGCCGAAAAGACAAGTATCAAATGATTTCACTCATATGTGGAGTATAAGAACAAAGAAAAAAACTGAAGGAACAAAACAGCAGCAGACTCACAGAACCCAAGAACGACTAATAGTTACCAAAGGGAAAGGGACTGGGGAAAATGGGTGGGAAGGGAGGGATAAGAGGGAAAAAGGGGCATTACGATTAGCAGATGTAATGTTGGGGGGGCACGGGGAGGGCAGTACAACTCAGAGAAGACAAGTAGTGATTCTATAGCATCTCACTACGCTGATGGACAGTGACTGTAATGGGGTTGGTGGGGGGGACCTGATGAAGGGGTAGTTTAATAATCGTAATATTGCACATGTAATTGTAAATTAATGATAATAAAATAAATTATATTAAAAATAAAAATAACAAAAAAAAAATTATAAAAAGGATGAAGTGAAACTGGAAAAACTTTTGGGATGAAAGATAGTAATGGGAATAAAACCACCTAAAAAAAAAAAAAAAAAAAAAAAAAAAAAAAACCATTCCATTTACAATGATTTGCAAGAACACCTTCCCTAGGCAGGAAAGACAGATTATTCTGCTAGAGAAAAGGGGGTGGCAAAGGAAGGTAATGAACAGCCATAGAAAGGTGAACTTTCATCCAGTTCTTGAAGTTGAGGAAGGCAGAGAATTTGAGAGTAAAGAGAAGAGACACCAAAGCAAAGAAAGCCATTCCAAGATATCCCAGACATAGAGAGGTGTCGAAAGACCCAGAGTCAAATACAGGGCTGACCAGTAGCTTGGCTTTGCTGTCAGGTATGTTGTGGGGCGTTGCACAAGGTGAAGTGAGAAAGACAGTGCTTTGTGAGAACACTGGGTGTGGGGAAGGAGGGACATGCCTAAGGGTCTGGTTTGGGACACTGGCTGGTGGAGAACAGAAGGCTAAAGACTTGCAGAAGGAACAACTGCCTTTTGGAGCAAGAGAATGGGTTCAATTGAGGATAATGAGATTGACGAACTGGTGGAGATTTCAAGTAATCACTTGGTAACCTGGGTCTGCTCCACAGGAGAGAGTTAAGCTAAACATACAGTTTGAGTCATCATTTAGCAAACTGGACGAGATTCCCCAGAGGAAGAGGGCAGGATACTAAAGGAGAGAACGAAGGACCACAAACTGCTAAACCCTAATATTTAAGAGGCAGATGAAAACAGAGCAGCCCTACAGGATACTGGAAAAGGGCACAGAGGTATTATTGTACTGGATTTTTAATTGTGGTAAATTATACATGACATGAAAGTTACCGTTTTAACCACTGTTAAGCGTACAACTCAGGGGCATTAATTACACTCACCATGTTGTACAACCATCACCACTATCTATTTCCAAAATTTTTGTATTGCACTAAATAGAAACACTGTAACCTTAAGTATTAGCTTCCCATTGCCCCTAAGCCAAACCCCTGGTAAATTCTAATCTACCTTCTGTCTCTATGATTTTGCCTATTCTAGGTACCTCCTATCAGTGGAATCACACAGTAATTGTCCTTTTGTGTCTAGCTTATTTCCCTTAGGAATGTAATGTCTTTATCCATGTTATAGCATATATCAGAATGTCATTCCTTTTTATGTATTGTGCCTTTTTGTAATCAGGAAATAGAAGCAAGGAGAATAGCAGTTGTGGGTAACTAGGACTATTATTAAGGCTCACATGCTGGAAACTTGCCAGAGGGAAGAAGGAAGGAAACAAAATCAACTGGGAAACCAGAGCTGAGAACTGAGTGCAGAAACTATGACCTGTTAGCTAAGACCTCTGTAGAACAGACAGGCATCTGTGAGCTGGAGATCACTTGGGCAAATCTTTATCTGAGAACCAGATAGCAGCCTGATGGGTGAACCAAACAAAATATTCCCCTGTTCTGATGGGAAGGCCTGGTGGGAAACAGGTCTGTCTGAACAGTTGGGACAGCCTTAGGAGTGTCACAGAGGTACCTCTACACACAGTTATAGTTTGAAGGAGAATAAAAAGCGTAAGCAACCAGAGAAGCACATCAAAAACAGGTCATCAAGCAAGGGGAGATAGGAGCTGAAAGGCAGGCTCAACCCAGATGACAGAGGAAGAGGAACATTCAGCTGCACTGAGTGAAATACTGTGGAACATTATTTTGCAATAAAAAGGAATAATGAAGTATTGATATTTGCTAACATGAATGAACCACAAAATGCTATACTAAGTGAAAGAAGCCAATCACAAAAGACCACATAATTATATGATTCCATTCATATGAAAAACCCAGATTTGCCTAAATCTATGGAAACAGGGAAGTAGATCTGTGGTTGCCTAGGGCTGGGGTGAAGGGGTGGGTGGTGGTGGTTAATAAGGGGTGACTGCTAATGATACAGGGTTTCTTTGGGGGGTGGTGAAAATGTTCTAAACTTAAGAGTATAGTATAGTTGTGTAACTCTGTAAATATACTTAAAAAATTGAATTGCATGCTTTAAATGGATGAATTTTATGGCATGTGCCTATATCTTGTGATGGGCTGAATTGTATCTCCCCAAAATTCATATGTTGAAGCCTTAACTCCTAGTACCTAACAAGTCTATTTGGAAACACGAACTTTAAAGAGGTATTTAGGTTAAAATGGGGTGGTTAGGATACACCCTAATCCAATATAACTGATGGGCTCAGCAGAAGAGGTGATCTGGGTGCCCCAGGGATGAGGGGCACAGAGGAAAGACCACGTGCAGACACAGCAAGCAGGTAGCCCCCTGCAGGCCAAGAAGAGAGCCCTAGGAGGAAACTCAAGTCACTGACACCTTGATATTGAACTTTTATCCCTCAGAACTGTGAGAAGATTAATTTCTGTTGTTGAAGCCACCCAGTCTGTGGTAGTTTGCTATGGCAGCCCCAGAAATTAATACATATCTCAATCAGTATGTTTTCTTTAAAAAATTATTTTGCCACATAGAATTGGTTTTCCCCTAAAAGAAATTGTGTTTCCAGCTCTCCGAACTATCAGAACTATTTAAGCCTCATGTAGAAATATCCCTTTTATTTACCTTATTTCCTAAAAAATCTTGCTTGGCTTCTTTATCTTCCCATCCTTCCTAATGATAATAGACTTGATTAATCTAGGTCATTGTTTTTTTTAATTTTTTTATTAAGGTACCATTTATATACACTCTTATGAAGGTTTCACACGAAAAACAATGTGGTTACTACATTCACCCATATTACTGAGTTCCCCCCCATACCCCATTGCAGTCACTGTCCATCAGTGTAGTAAGATGCCACAGAGTCCCTACTTGTCTTCTCTGTGCTACCCTGTCTTCACCAAGGCCACAGGGGATTCAGAAGCTCCCTTTGTTTGTACTATGTAACCAACCTAATGTGAGAATGCAAGTTCAGGCAATATAAATTCGCTGACACAGGCTTGGGAACAAATACTTTCCTACATTGACATCTCATCAAAGTAGAAGAAATAACGAAACACAATTTGTGGATCTGCCAATTGTTTTTCATTTAAATAGCACCACACAGTAAAAGTTGTATCAAAAACAATTTTAATGGATATAAATGTGAAATAAAGGCCACCTGTAAAATTGTAAATAATAATAAAATAGTAAGATATTATGAACACCTTCATTCCAAAAATTTGAAAATTCAGTTGAAATGGACAAAGCCCTAAAATAGCAGAGGATGAAAACAAACAAAATTTAATTATGGAAGCATACCAATTTAAGAGGATTATTTCTCCTAATAACTCTTTAAATGTGCTGAAGTATATTTATGAAGCTTATAAAGTATACCTATGAAGCTTAATCAACACTAGGAATACTTTACATGTACAGGAGATGTTAGCTGGGATCATCCTGCCCATTGAAGTACAAATTTGATCAGCTCAGATATTAATTGCTCTAGTACAAAGTCCAATATCTTCCCCAAGATTCCTGAAAACTTGGGGGAGATCATTACCCATGTGGCAATATGGTTCTGACAAAATTTGAGCAAACTAGGGCTCAATCTTGGCCTTTAAGAACTGCCACTTTTACCCCCTACTCTAAGGACTTTAACCACCCTCTACCCTAAAAGACCTGAAGAAATAATAGCATAGTTTCTAACAGCTCAGGCCTGTATCCCTAGGGTGACAACTCCGTCTCCTTTAAGGTCCTTCCTGAGGAAGGTCAATGCTGCCAAAAGAATTTACTGTTTGTTTTTGCCAAAACCTGATGATAGGCCCCTGACTGCCCTTTTCTTAGAGCATTTACTTTAAAAAGCTTGCAACTGTAAACCCTTCCTCTGTCTCTTTGAGATTTGTCTTCTACAATCTAGGAATGTCTTTCTCAAACCTGGGAGCTAGTCCTCTAAAATGTAGTCATCAGGAAAGATATGACCCCTGTTTCCCAGTCCGTGCTGGAACGTAGGAGCTAGCTCCAACGGGCACCAGCTGACAAACACAGCCTGATCATACTGAGTAAACTCCCACATATGTCCTTCGGTACTTTTTCTTTAGCACATCCAAGCATTTAAAAAGCTTCCTACGTTTTGTTTGGCAAAGCTGTGCTCAGGAGGTCTCTTTCCTACTGCAGTCATTCTGAATAAAATCTGTCTTGCTTTTTTTAACAACTGTCCAATGCAAGAATTTTTTTTTTCTTTGAATTTTTGCTTCTGCTGAATTAATTCTGGTAACGGAAGGTCTCACTGTTCCACATGTGCCATTTTTGCTCCAGACCATTTGGATCCTGTTGAAAAACCCAAAGTCTTTCCCTAATTTCCTTAAAAGCAAAACTTCCACAAATAATAAGTGTGAACAGCCAGTTTTGCTGGACATTCTAGGAGACAGAGGGACTTTATGTCACAGAAAAACAATGGCTTAAAATAGAATATGAGATCCTTCTAGCAAATCCTTTACCTCTCTGTTAGATTGTTCAGCCGCCCTCTCTCCTTCCTCCCTTTCTCCCCTCTTAGCTTATCTGGACTCTGTTCCTTTCTTGAACCAAGCAGTATGTTACCTCTTTTGTTCCCATGTCTCCTGCTGACCATGCTGAGATTCTTACTTTCCACCCCAACCAGCTGATTAAAGTATTTCTGTAAGTACAACAATTCCCTCCCTAAGATAAATT
Source organism: Smutsia gigantea (assembly GCA_032199065.1). Taxonomy (NCBI): domain Eukaryota; kingdom Metazoa; phylum Chordata; class Mammalia; order Pholidota; family Manidae; genus Smutsia; species Smutsia gigantea. The sequence continues at coordinate 300,330 of JAVSCE010008435.1, forward strand.
CTGGTGCCACTTACAAAGAGAATTTTCTTCACTTCACAACAATTCATATAAATCTTCATGTAAAGTATCTGTATATCATTGAATCCCTTATCACCATGCTTATACAAGATCATCATAATACCCATAGATACCAGCAAACAAACAAATACTTTCTGCCTTATCAGAGAGGCAAAATCATCAACCATCAATGGGGAGATTTCACTAAATTAAGGACACTTACTAGTAGCAGTTAAAAAGTACATTACTTCACACATCAAAAAGCACTTAAATAGCTATTTATTTTGCACAAAATACATATAAATAAAAATCACTTAGCTATTTAACAGATTATGAGGCTATTAAACGAAGTATGTAAAAGCTTTAGCACTAAACCATGTCTGCTCAAAACACAAAATTCACTGCACATATCTAATGCTATTTCTCACTTTCAAATAAATGTCAGCCTTGAAACAACTCATTTTCTCAAAATTTCCAAGAGTTGCTTTTCTTTAATTAATTTTTTATTAAGGTATTGATATACACTCTTATGAAGGTTTCACATGAAAAACGTGGTTATTACATTCACCCATATTATCAAGTCCCCCCCATACCCCCTTGAAGCCACTGTTCATCAGTGTAATAAGATGCCACAGTCACTACTTGCCGTCTCTGTGCTACATTGTCTTCCCTGTGACCCCCCCCAACACACACACCATGTGTACTAATCATAATTCCCCTCAATCCCCTTCTCTCTCCCTCCCCATCTGCCTTCCCACACCCCTCCTCTTTGGTAACCGCTAGTCCCTTCTTGGAGCCTGTGAGTCTGTTGCTGTTTTGTTCCTTCAGTTTTGCTTCATTGTTACACTCCACAGATGAGGGAAATCGTTTGGTACTTGTCTTTCTCCACCTGGCTTATTTCACTGAGCATAATACCCTCTAGCTCCATCCATGTTGTTGCAAATGGTAGGATTTCTTTTCTTCTTATGGCTGAATAGTATTCCATTGTGTATATGTACCACATCTTCTTTATCCATTCATCTACTGATGGACACTTAGGCTGCTTCCATTTCTTGACTATTGTAAATAGTGCTGCGATAAACATAGGGGTGCATATGTCTTTTTGAATCTGAGAACTAGTTTTCTCCCAAGAGTTACGTTTTATTCTAGTGTCCTTGGACCTTTTGTCTCCATTTTCTTTTTTTTATCTTCTGGAACCTGGCTTGGCTTACTGTTTGCTGTAAATAACAAACCACAGATTGTTTACTTCACATCTAATAGTCCTCTCTGTAAGAATGACAGCTTGTTATAACTAAGCAGATTAAATGGCTATGAAGTCCAATTATGATGAGTTCAGGATAGCTAGCTAATTATAGATCAGGATCACTAGTCTATCTATCAAGAGCATGATGAATATTGAAATAGGTTTCACTTAGCCACCTATTATGTTGTCACTTCGCTCCTTTAAGCCTTAAAACCTGGCTGTAGGTGAGAATAAGCATTCCTATTTTATCGTTTAGGAAATGAGGCTCAAGGTTACCCAACTGCCCTGTGCCGCAGAGTACACAGCTAGGAAGCGACAGAACTTGATATAAACTCAGGTATTTTTCCTGACTCAAAAGCCTATGCTGTTAATACAGTGAGATTTTTGTCATGCACAATTGCTTTTCACTTTAACATACACATTTGCACTCTGGGTATCTTTATCTGAAATTACGAATTAAGGTAGCTTGTTGGTGCTGTGGCTCAGTCAGCTGAACAGATACAGTGAAAATAACATTAGACTACTAAAACAAACATGCCACTAGTTTTAAGTAATTCTAATACTTCCAAGAAACATGTATTTTTCAGTAAGAACCTTATTTATGTTTTAGTTGATGAGCTATGCAAATTTTCTAGACATTATTTACTGAATCCTGGCAGGTTTTTATTTCTCCCAAGACATAAAGAAATATACAAAATGTTTTTTAAAACTCATTTCTTAACAATTATTATTTAAAAATTTTTCACCTCTCACTATTACTCCTTCACTTTCCTACAGCTCATTCATACTGCACAATAGCCCTGATGTCTTTTGCTCCTGTCCATACATATAAAACCCATACCCAGGATCACAAATACAAGAGTCCCTAATGAATTAATGTCTACAAAGAAGTTAAAGCTTATTTCCCCTCTCCCTCCTTTGTAGAAGGAATTCCAGATATGGGTTAGTCAAAAGTCTCCTGACCTGGAGGATTAATTGTCTTTGACTGAGTAATGCTGCTGGCCTGAATTAAATTCATTTCAGGAACTTAACATGAAAAATTTAATATAAATTTGTTTTTGTAGTTCAGCAGGGGCTAACACTAAATATACAATGAATTACAACTAGTTAATGCAACATTTTTTATTGTATGAAAGACTAATACCAAATGAGGAATTCGGGCTGCTAAAAGAACACAAATCTAGGCAATAGTTGGGACTCTGAACTTTTGAGGTTTCGCTGTTACTGACAAAAAAAAATTAAAGGTACAGAGTCCCCTCTGGGGGAAGTTTCAGGGAAATCATCACTCTCATACAATACAGGTGAACTTATATTGTATAGTTAATATAATTTCTCAGTTAGAACATTTGATGATAATGTTACCAAAAACTTTAAAATGTTTAAATTCTTTGATGACTAGTATTTCCTCTTTAAGGAGTTCATCCTACAGAAATATGTACTGTTAGAGTGATTTCATATATAAGTATGTACATAAAGCTTATGTACAAGATTTATGTGTAAGGATGTTTATTATCACAGATTATTGGTATCCCCAAAAAACTTTGAAACAACTTAAATATTCAATAATAGTGGTTCAGTTTATTAACTGGTAGAGCATGGATAGATGGCATACAATAGGAAAGGCAGTATAATACACTAGTTAGAGAATAGATCTTCAAATCAGACAAACTAAGGTTTCTTCCCAAGTCAGTGAGATACTTGCTGTGCTACTTTAATATCTCCTAGCCTCAGAATTTTCATCTAAAGTTATGCCTACTTCATATAGATACTATAAAAATTAACTGAAAGAATGTGTTTCAAAATACACATTATCTACACTTGAGAAATTCTTTCCTGTCCATTACAAGTTGTGTTTTAAGTATCATTTCAGAAAATGATTATAATACTAAGATTTTAACTATAAACACATAATGATTACAATTGTAGTATAATTCAAATATATTGTCCTATAACCTATTTGTATGACTACATTAATGCCTAGCTTTTCTTTCTCATTAGCCCCTGCCTGGGTAACTGCACAACTTCAACTCTGTCTTCCCAGCCTCCCCCAGACATTTCTGGGAAGCCCCATGGTATTCTCATTTGCATTCCATTCCCACAAGCATTCAGGCTATTTATAGTATTACCTTGTCCAGAGCAACTGGGCTGAAATGTCTGTAGTCTCCAATCCTCCTCCAATCCAATCCTGTTAAATGTGATCTGAAATTCTCTGCATTTGTTGGCTTTGGTACCTGAACCTAAACTGAAATATTCTTTAACTCTCTGTGGGGAATTAATGCTGCCTGACTTATACTAAATTTCCTAGTAATTATTCTCTCCTTCATTCATTTTCTTTTTCTTTTTCTTTTTTTGCCATTTGTACCACAAAATCAACATCCTATTGTATGTTGTCCAATTTTTAAATTGTTTTCTTTCATTGGTATAGTTTTGCCATGTACTGATTGACTTGTTTGCTGACTGTGACTTAATTTCTTTAACTAGATTCTAGATTCCTTAGGAGAAGAGGCTGGGTTTTCTTTTTCTTTAGCATCCTCCTAGAGCACCCAGTATAATTCTATCATAAAGTATGAACTCGGAAAATTATTAATGCGGTTTCAAAGATGCAGGAAGGAATAAACCATGTAATAGGAAGCTATGGCTCAGCAAGAAATTCTTTTATGCTGATAGTGTGGACCCTTATGTGTTAATTCTCTCCTCTTTCCCCACACTACCTCTATCCAGCCCCACTTAAAACCTCTGGCCTGGGCTCCTCTGACTGGCAAATTCTTCTCTGACATGGACTGCTGAAAGTGCTGACCCTAAGAAATGCTTCCGTAAGGAACAAGGTATAGAGATGTAGGCACTGGGGTGCTGCCTTCACCAAGCACTACCCTGTATCCTTGGTCAACTTCTCGTGTATCATTTCTTCTGATATTTTGCTGGTTTTGGGTGAAAATGAAAATTATCTCAATCAACTCATCTTTCACACCAAGCCTTAAACTTGGATCAACCTTTGTGATATGATCTAGTTCACCAGGTACAATTGTAAATCCTTTATATGCATGATCTCATCTAATCCTCAGAAAACAAGGGGTGACAGGGCGGACAGTGCTAACCAATGACTCCATAACCTCTCTACATTTCCCAGCCTACCTTGCAGATAGGTTGGGACCATGTGACTAGTTCTGGCCAATGGATTGAATAGAAATAATGTATGTCTCTGTGAGGCCAAGGAAGTTAAAAGCCAGTGTGCCTGCCCCATTCCTCTCCTGCTATAATGATGTCGGATTGGAAGCCATTAGTTACAAGAGGGAGGGCAGCTGCTGTATCCACCCTGGAATCTATGAAGCAAAAAATATAATTTCAGTATGTTACACCACTAGGATTTCACAATTTGATACTGCAGCATAGCCTATCCTGTCCTAACATTGGTGATATTTAACAGCTAGTACAGAACAGGCACTGATCTATCAGAATGAGAACAATGACCAATCAGAACAGACATTGGCTCTAAACAGCCAGTGTGGCCATATGAGTCCGTAGTAGTTGAATAGCCCAGAAAACAACTCTACAAATTTATCCCCTTTTTATAGTTGATGATATTGAAGGTCAAAGAAGGTCAAGTGGCCTGCCTAAAATCAGTGATTTGTAAGCAACATTCAGTCCAGCTCTGTTTGATACAAAGTCCTTTCTTTCTATCTCAACATACTGTGTTACTTGTTGAATGATGCCTACATTACCTCAACAGCTTAACAGCTCATCTGTACTAGAACTGTCCAAATAGCTTGATTACTTATCTAAACCATGATGGTATGGCCCCACAGGACATTAGTATTGTTGAGCTTTCTTTGACTTGAACTCATTCTTGTCTCGGTATAGAATGTCAGCATTATATCTTGCCTTTTCTTTTAAAAAAGGCAAAAATTTTTTTTTGCCTTTTGTCATCATTCATCATTACCCCTGAAATTATATTATTTAAGTTGACCCAACATCCAGCTTTATGATATAACATGTATTAAGAAGGCAAGAGATAATTAAACTGAATGAAATACTTGGCTTTTGGCATACTTCTTTTGACCCCATTTCTCATTCTTCATTGAAATTCATAAGTCTCTTTTCTCCATGACATGATAATCATCTCCACAGCAACCAACTATTATATCACAGAGGACGACACCTGTGAGGGAGAACTGAGCAGCAGGAGCTGAGAAACACTTGAGCAACAGAGATTCTATTTTCTTACAAATATCTCTAATTATAATAAGCTGAGGAAGAAATATATCATTCTCTCCCTTTCCGCCCCTCACCCCATACAATCAGAGCTATCAATACATAGTTTCTCACAAAAATATGGTACTCAGCCACAGATGAATTTAATAAGAGCATATTCTCTGGTAGAGATGATATCACCTGTTAATGCAAGGCAAACCTGTGTCTAGACTGAAAAGCAGGCACAAATTCAAATAAAATCTCGCAAATCGTTGCATGATTTAAGAGTAGAAATCAAAGGTGGATCTGTGCCTTACAGATTGCTAATAAATTTCTAACACGCAACAAACCAAAACCTCTTTAAAGGTGAAAGGAAAGGTACGGAAATGGTTATTTGGCCAAGGGATAGTATTACCAGAGCTTCTCTTTCCAAAGAGGAAGTTCGGAATGAGAGTGGTGTGGTCAGGAGCTTGTATGAAAGCTAATCACAGCAATGTTAACGTGCATTAAATTTGAAATAGGTTTGCACGCTTTCCAGCACAATGCCAAGGGAACACGCCGGCGGGCAGAATGCTCTAGGGAGACTGAAACCATGGTGCGTTCTGGTGATAGAGTCCAAGTAGACAAGCAGATGATTAGCAGACACTGCCTGCTACCCACTGTTTTTACATGAGTTTTATGAAATTTAAAGCCAAGTCATATCTATAATGCACAATCTTATAAGTGATATGCATTGTTTGAAGAACACCAATCTTGTCTTTCCCAATAGATGAGCGACATCTTGAGGGCAGTTACAATGTCTTATATGATAATGCTCTTCCCTGGAATGCTCAAGACAATCCGTGACCCTGATCATCTCCACAGCGTATACTGGTTGAAAGGACCATATTTTTGTGAGAAACTGTGTTTTGATAGCTCTGATTGTATAGGTTGGGAGGCGGAAAGGGAGAGAATGATATATTTCTTCCTCAGCTTATTATACTTAGAGATGTTTGTAAGAAAATAGAATCTCTGTTGCTCAGGTGTTGCTCAGCTCCTGCTGCTCAGTTCTCCCTCACAGGCCTCGTCCTTTGTGATATAATATAATAAATGGTTGAAACTTAATATGGAAATGACAAGGTCCTGTGATCTAATGTTATTGCAGAACAAAAAAAAAATCATTGAGGTTGGCAGCGTCTCTCTCCTATTATAGACCCAAAGTTCAAATGAGTTGGGTAGTAGGGTGACTACCATTCTGGACTAGAACTCATCCCTGGAACCCTCCCAGCTCCTATAACCCATTTATCTCCCAGTGATATTTAACTCTTTACCTGGATTCTGTTATCACATTACAACTGTCCCCAAGAAGCTCCCTCCTAACGCCTTCCATCTTTAGCCCCTGTGCTCCTGGAATCACATGTGACCTTTCTGGATCATCTTTATTGTCACTTGATGTGTGATGGACCCAGGCTGATAAGTGATGCTAGAGGAAGTCATGGAACTTTGTTATCATGGCTTTCTCTAAAGTCACACTTTTCAGCTCATCAGGATCTATACTGCCCAGGAATCCTTTTGGTCATCTCCTACTGATTCCTTGACATTGTCTATATTGGAAATAATATTCAAAAATTTTAACGAGTGTAGTGAGGCACCAGCCTTGAATAGTAGTATCACAGGGTCTGAGAGAGACTCCTAGGTGTGCCCTGTATTTACCCTGTAAATGCTGACTGAGGGTCCTGGGGGAGAAGCCAGTGTTTCATGGGAAACAGATACTTGCCAACCGATGGAAAAGTATGTCAGTATTACAAACAACTCGTACAGTTCTGTGATTTGAACCAACTGAGTATCAGTCTTGCTTTCAACTATGACTTTTCCAAAACCTCTCTCCTTTTTTTTTTGCCTCCATTCAATATCCTTTCTATTTTTTCATTCAACAAATATTTATTGACCACAAAACCAGGTAGTATTCTAAGTAACCAAAGGAGACAAAAATTACTGCCTTTGTGGACTTACATCTAGTGGAAAGTGACAGATAATAGAAAACGCTTACATGTAAGTAAATTATGTAGTATGTTTAAAGGTGTTTAAGTGCTACTGAAAAAAGAAAAAGGAGACTGTAATGGAGTTCAGCATTACAGGGAGCAGATGAAGATTTTAGATGTGATATGAGGGTTGGGCTCATTGAGAAGGTAACTTGAAGAAGTTGAGGGGTGAGCCATGTGATGGGGGAAAGCATTCAGGACAGAGGGAACAGGCCATGCAAAGGCTTACACTCCTCATTATCCAAAGATGGTTTAACCTTTAATCTCCTGTTCTATAGAGATCAAAGTTATTGGTAAGTGAGCTCTTGAACCTTTCTTCCTTCCCATTTCTAAAACATCTTTCCGTTTTCTCTTTTCCTTCATATCTTAGATAAATAAGTGTTCCTCCTTCCAGTGTCTTCTGCTTTCCTCCTCTGCTTTCATTTACCCTTTTGTCCATCATCTACAGTCTCTTCCCATTCTGTCTCTTCAGTTTTTTTCTAAATTAAAAACACCATCGTCACTTAACTCAAATGTTTCTTCTAATTATAGGCTATTTCTTCCATTCAATACTTTCAATATCCTCCCCACAGTTATTCATTTTAGCCTCTGATTTCTGCCTCCTGCTCCCTTCAGACAACTTAAACTGATCTCTTGACTCCTAAAATCAAACTGCACCTTTATCCTGTTCACAACTCTGTCAATTGGCAATTATCACTGTCCAGGGAAGATTGACTTGGAAAGGAATACCCATCTATAATTGCTTCTGTTAAACTCAGTATTCAATTAGGTAAGCTTGTAAATCCTAAAACTCTGATGTTTTTTTAATTTAATTTTTTAAATGATAAAATACATGCAACATGTAACTTGCCTTTTAACCATTTTAACTATACAGTTCAATGGCATTAAGTACATTCATAATGTTGTGCAACTGTGGTCACTGTGTACTTCCAGTACTTTTTAATCATTTCAAACAGAATCCCTGTATCTGTTTGAGTCCCTGCTTTCAACCTTTGGTGTATATATACCTTGGAGTGGAATTATTCAACATTTTGAGGAACTGCCAAACTCTTTTCCTCAGAGGCTGCACCATTTTACATTTCTGCCAGCAGTGTGCAAGGGCTCTAGTTCCTCCACATTCCCACTAACATCTGATATTTCTTGTTTCTTGATAAATACCATCCTAATGCGTTTAAGTGGTATCTCATTGTGGTTTTAATTTGCATTTCCTTAACGACTAGTGATGTTGAAAGTCTTTTCATGTGCTTATTGGCCATGTTTGGAGAAATATCTGTTCAAATTTCCATTACTAAAACATCTTTACATTTTTTAATTGGGTGGTTTGTTTTGTTGTTGAGTTGTAGGAATTCTTTATATATTCTAGATATTCATCCCTAATAAGATATATAATACACAAATATTTTTCTCCCAATCTGTGTATTGTCTTTTCACTCTCTTGGTATTGTCCCTGGATGCATTAAAAGTTTAAAATTTTTGGTGAAGTTCAGTTTATCTACTTTATTCTTTTGTTGCCTGTACTTTTGGTGTCATATCCAAGAAATCATTACCATATCCAGTGTTATGAAGATTTTACCCTGTGTTTTCTAACAGTAAAACCTCAGTTTTAACTTCAACATATTTTTATTTGTTATTAGGCTAATATTCAATTAATTACAAGTTTAAAATGATTACATTCCCCTAAAACATTTTCAACCATGTTTTCAAGTTCTACATTCAAATACTTCAAAAATCTGACAGACTACTTTCAAACCTACAAAGCGTAATTTAGGTAAATACTTGAATTACCAACAGACACACACAGGTTAACAAAATAATGGCAAAGCATATCCCTAAACAAATACAAAAGTGGGCATTCTATGCATTTGACTAAATTATTTTCTATGCATTCCCAGCATTGCAGAATCACTTATCTAACAAAAGTTAGCAGATTTTCCATCTTACTTGGCCTAAAATTTAGGGCTTCTTTGTTAGTAGCTATGTTTGTTACAGGATATGTCCTCAGACCCTTTTTTTCTTTTAAACAAGCAACCTATTTTATAACCTTAATTGTCTAGTATAACTTGATAAGAATCTCCTTTCTGCCTCATTGGTTTCTATATTATTTTTTTGTCTTTCTTTTGACATCCCTTTTATTGGCAAACCCCTTGAACTTAAAAACCTTTAACCAATATTGACTGTCCTCTTCCTTTTTAGAAACTGTTTGCTTTCATGAGGCTACAGTCTCTTGGATTTTCTTTCATCTGTTTTCATTGACTCTTTTGTTCTCTGATCCTCTTGCTCTTTCTTTCTCCCTGTGTTACATAAAGGGGACCTTAGGTTCAGAGCAGAGCCTTTTAGGTGTCTCTGTATCCTCTCTCCATTGAAATCCTCAATAACTTCAACTCTCATCTTTTGACCAAGACTTTCTATTCTGTATCTCTATTTCCAATTTCCTTTTTGAGCTCAGATCTGTGTATTCTATCTACTGCTAAAAATTTACATTTTTGCCTTTAATTCACACTCATCTAAAATAAAATTCTGTATCCTTTTCACAAACTAACACTCCATCTGACTTTCCCTTATTGGTACTAGCATTAGCCCAGGCCCAAGTCTTGAAAAGCTGTGGCCTTTTTAAATGAGAGAATTCAGGATTTTAGGGGCAAGAAGAGCATTAGGAATGGTGGGACAAAATCAGCAGAGCTAGGATAGAATATTTAGAGAGAACAAAACAAAACACCAAGGCTTATGGGTTGCATTCCTGATTCATGGCTATGTGTCTTGCTAGGTTTAGTTGCTATGGAATAGAGTTGCCCCAGACCAAATTAAAGCTCTTTAACTCCCTGTGTTGGGGAGGGACAAGCTTCCTGGTGGGCTAGAGCTCTTCCCACTAGTTAATAAAAGCTATTTTAATAAAACAGAGCCCAAGGGTTTTTCTTTTCAGAAGCATCCAGGCTAATTCACTGACATCAGGGCCATAACCCCTTGAATTTTAATTCTGAGGGTTCTGGTGTATTCAGGCACCCTGGAGATTTCTTTGACTTCTTTTCCTTCTTCACTTATCATAATCAGTCTGACACCAGCTCAAACTGTCTTTCTCTACTATGTCTCTATAGTGTGTGTATATTCTTTACCACTCCCTCTACCACCACCAGGTCCAGGTCCTTATTACCTTATTCCTAGAGCACTTTGGCCAATTTGCTGATCTCTTTGTCAATGGTCTTTCTCCCTCCAATCATCAAGTCTTGTGGACAAAAAGGACCTTGAAGTAAGCTAGCAAAATCTAACTAACTCTTGTTATCACTTCCCCAGTTTCTCTTACTGTTCCTCTAACCTGGGCTAATTAATCCATCTCAAGCACAGCAATGAAGTTGAGTAACATATTACTCTCTTTCCTCAAAAACCTCTAGTAGGTTTTATGAGTAAAATCTGAATCTGATCTCATATTTAAGTAAGGGTCACACAGTGTAATAGTGACCAATATCTTACCACAGCCTTTCCACTATCCACGGTAGACCACTTATAAGTTCCTCAAATACACTGTGCCATTTAACTCTGCTTTTCTGGCTACTTGGTTCCCTCTATCCTAGAGTGCTCCATTCTCTGCTTGCCAAAATCCTGCTTGTTCTTTAGGATCCAAAGCTCAAAATGTTCCTTGTTTGAAATTGCCTCCTACACCCTCCTCCCAAAGCATTTCATTTATATTATACAGGAGAATGGCTTTACTAGTACTTGAGTATATGTTCAACTCTTTTAGAAATCCGTGAGCTCCTTGAGAACATATATTATGTGGTATTTTTGTTTGCTGGAGAAACTGAGAATTCCTTATTCTCCTGACTTTCTGCTTTTCAGATATTTTGGTTGGTCTTATATGCGGCAAAGTGTTTTTGTATAATTATTGATGTAACATTCAGTCTCTCACTTTTCATTAGCAGCACAGGGGCTGCAAGATTGAATTCTTGGCACAAATAATACCTTGGGGCTAATGACTAGAGTGGTTAACAGTCTAGCTGCTTTCCTGGCACAGAACTGCAGTGGGGTAAACCGTACCTTCTAGAGCCTGGTGCTGGCACCATTTTCCTCATTAGACTTGCTCTTAGCTATGTTTTTGGGCCTTCTTCCTACAAGCTCAGCCTTGAGTGTAATGTTCCAACCCTCCCAACCATTCTTTGAACTACCTAATACCCTTTAGTAAAACTTTTCCACTCAATCAGCCAAAGTTACTTCTGTTGCTTACAACCAAAAAACCTGACTGATAAGGTATTTTCCCCATAAACCAACTAAATCAGGATCATAATATTTAACAAAACCTTCCTGGAGGCTCAGGGATAATACAATGAAAATATGACACTAAAAGTAACCCATCATAGGATACTAGATAATTGCTGCTCTCAGAGCCTACAAACTTGGAAGCAACCAAGATTTCCTTCAATAGGTGAATGGATAAATAAACTGTGCTATATCCAGACAATGGAATATTATTTGGTGCTAAAAAGATATGAGCTATCAAGCCACAAAAAGATATGGAGGAATCTTAAATGCATATGACTCAGTTAAAGAAGCCGATCTCCAAAGGCTACATACTATATGATTCCAACTACATGACATTCTGAAAAAGGAAAAACTACAGGGACAGAAAGATTAGTGGTGTTAGGGGATGGTGGGGAAGGAGAGATGACTAGGCAGAGCACAAGGGTATTTTAGGGCATGAAACTTCTCTGTATGATACTATAATGGTAGATACATGTCATTATACATTTATCCAAACCCCTTGAATGTACAACACCAAGAGTGAACCATAATATAAACTATGGACTTTGGGTGATAGTGACAGGTCAATTGATAATGATGTATTTACTGATTGCAGCAAATATTCTACTCTGTTCAGGTTAGTGATAGTGGGGGAGGCTATGCATATGTAGGGGTAGAGGTATATGGAAATTCTCCATACCTTTTGCTCAGTCTTGCTGTTAACCTAAAACTGCTCTAAAAAATAAAGTCTATTAAAAAATGCAAGCCACAAAATGAGAGAAAATATTCTTAATACATGTATCTCATAAAGAACTTGTATAAAGTACTCCTACAAATCAAAGATACCCAATTAAGAAATAGGCAAAGAATAGACATTTCACAAAGGTAGGCATACAAGTGACCAACAAGCACATGAAAAGATACTTAAGGAACATCAGTAGTCATCCAGGAAATATTAACTAAAACCATGTTGAAATTTCACTTCCTACCCACTAAAATGGCTGAAAGTAAAAAGACTGACAACATCAATTGTTGTCAAGCATGTTGTACAAATGGAACTCTCATTCACTGCTGATGGAAATATAAAATAACATAGACTCTTTGGACAACTGTTTAGAAGCTCTTTGTAAAATTATACACCCACCTAATGATACAGCAATTCTACTCCTGGGTATTTTATCTAACTAAACGAAAATACACATTCACAAAAACTGGACCAAGAATGTTAATGGCAGCTTTATTCCTAATAGCAAAAAACTGGAAGTAAATATAAATGTCCATTAGCAGGATTATGGATTTTTAAAAAATGTTGCATGTGTATACAAAGGAATATTACTCAGTGATAAAGTAGAATGAACATACAATATGGGTAATCTCTAAAACTTTACCTGAAGTAAAAGAATCAGATAAAAGAGAATACATATTGTATAAATGGATTTATGTGACTTCAAGAACAGAGTGACCTGTGTTTATAGAGATCAGAGCATGATTGCCTGTTTAGGAAGGGAGACTGAAGGAGGATATAAAGGAACTTTCTAGGGGTGCTAGAAGTGTTTTATATCTTAATTGGGGTGTTGGTTATGTGAGTATATATATTTGTTAAAACACATCCAATTGTATATTTAATTTCTATACGTTTCACTGCATGTAAATTTTACCTCCATAAGAAAGAATGTAACCATATAATTACCTTAGGCTGGTTAAGCAAGACCTATTATTTACACATCTTTTTCCTTTTTTCCCTTAATGCCTATAAGAGTGTCCAGAACATAATGAGTGCTCAATACATGTTTGAGGAAAGTTAAACAAATGAACATATTGTTTTGGCAGTTTATAGACATAACGATGAGACATTGAGGTAGCTTATTTTAGGCATGTCTTTCACTACCTACTTGACAACTCCATAGAGAGAGAGACTTTCCTTCTGGGCTTTTCTTAGACTATCAGTGACCACTCTAGCTTTGAGCAAATTAATTATCTTTGGCAGTCAATATACATGTATGTGTGTATTGTATATGTTTCCATAGTATAATCAATTGTCTTGGGTTGGTCTCCTGTGACAGAAACTGTCTAAACTGACTAATTACTTTTTAATTATCACATAAATGTATTATAAGATTAAACTAAAAACTAAATCACAACTTCATCTTGAGAAAGACATTTTTGCTCAGTGACTTCAAAATAGTTTCCCCTCAAAATAGAGAAATGACTATAAAGTCATTCCATATTGTATACTTTTTTGTTCCAAGACCATTTCCAATTAAAGCACTTATTATGAAAAATGTTTTCTCCACTAATAATTTTAAAGAGACTTCAAAAATAGAGATTATATAATTATAGATGGATAACTCATATTAAGCTAATGTGGAGAAAGATCTTTTTAGAATTTTCTTAGATGTATATCTTTAAAATGAAATTACTTTCAGTACTTAAATGTGACTTGAAAGAATAGATTTTTTTAAAGCTTCAGTTTTTAAAAAGCAGATGGCAAAGATGTGTTACTAAAGTCTAGCTATTAAAATGTGATGTCTAAATTCCAGATGAGATGAAGCAAATGGGGATTTGTAAATGTTAATATTTACATGTCAGAGTTGTATTTTCCAAGAATGTTTTTCTTTAGATTAAGTAAAAGTTACTCAGAAATATCTTAGGTCTGTCTCAAAATGAAAATAATTGCATTTCAAAAGTCTGTCTCAACAATATCCAGATTAAGAAATGATGTCCCAGTTAATTTGAAAAGATGATTGGAGAACTTTAACTCTATTATATAACTAGCATAAAAGGAAACTTCTAAGCCACCAATAAGTTCTGATTCTCTATTTTGAAACTGAGGTCACATTCCTCTCCCCTGTCTGTCATGGGATGGCCGCCTCCATTAAACATACATCTGGTTTAAATTCCCACCATATGTGATAAATCAATGCATAACCAGTAATAAATTTGGAAGACTCTACTCCTAGAGGCTTTGATTTCTATTCTCTTAGCTTTCACAAATGTAATGATTTTTCCATCTTAGCTTTTCTATGTTACAGTAATAAGGCCCAAAACACAGAATGTACTTTAGAACGAGGAACTTAGCTCCAAAGGCAAGCAGCAGAAACCTGAAATGATCAATCCTTTCTGCTCCTGTGTCTTTATGAGTTTTGAAAAACTGAACCCACCATGTATGACTTCTTATGTTATAGTCTTTTTATCCAATTATGTTTAGTAGATTTCACTATTTGAATTATTCATACATTTATTCTTTTACTTTAGTTCAAATATTAAAAATACCTAATGCCATTTTTATTAGTTAAACCAGGGTCACCAATTGTGAGAAGGCAGTTTAGAAGAGTGGTTAAGGATTCGGTTTTGTCTACCCTATTACTTGAAGTAATTAAGCAAATATTAAATGTTTAGAATATTTCTAATCCAGAAAATGGTAATAAAGATGGCAACTTCTTCATAGGCTTGTCATAAAAATGAAATGGGATGATGCTTCTAAAATACTTAGCACTGTACCTGACACATACAGAGTGTATGAAAATGTTGGCTATTAACACAGTTAATATTTACATGTCAGATTTACCTACAACTCTTCTAATTTCCAGGATTAAAGCTAATATTGCCAAGACTGGAACCCTATGAGAAATGAGAAATGCTGCTCCATAGGGTATAATTACTAATGGGCCTCAGGAGAGAGTTATTCTTATTACTTTTCCCGTATCAGCCTCATCAGAGTTTGTTTGTGCCTATGTCCTCTACTAGATGCTGGGTTCTTGGAAGAGAGGGTATGTGTCTTCTGTCCTTTGAATTATTGAGTCTTGTTAATGGTAGATTTTCACTAAAGGATGTATAAATATATGCAAATACATTTATGCAGATACACGTATGCAAATACACTTAAAACATTAATTTTTCATTTGGGTCATTTATGTGGTTTTATGTAATTATAAATGGTAAATTCTTTTAACTCTCTTGGGTTTAAGTAAAGCAATATAGGTATTATAGCTAATAATAAAATAAAAGGGCAGTAAAAAACCATATATTACTCTTTGTTTACATTTCAAAGAGGAGGTCCAGCTTACGCATTTTTTATTTGAGATATGTATTAGACACCCAAATGGAGGGACTGAATAAGGAGTTGGACGTAAATTTGGAGAGAGAGCCTTAAGTTTCCAGAAACTTACAGAAGTTCATAAGTTTGGAGAAGATTGGGAGTTGTCAACATATGGGTAGTATTTAGAGCCACATGACTACATAGGATCACCCAAAGAGAGGATATAAATTAGTAAAAAAGGTCCTAAGACTAAACTCTGGGACATCCTAAAACATAGAATTTGGGGTGATGATGAGAGGCCACAAGAGAGACTGAGCTGGAGCCGGTCAGAGGGTCAGAAAAATGTAAGAGAGCCTAGAGAAAGCCCATCATCATATGTTCAGCTCTCACTGTCCCTGGCTCTTCTCATCTCACTGAGTCCTCACATCTGTCTCAGGAGATTTTCTCAATAATAGTGTGCTCTTTGGAGCCACATCTCTAATTTTCCTAACCAATTTTCTGCTTCTCACAGCTGTCACTCAACAATTCTGTTCTGCCTGTGTTATCAGATTTGACCCACCTGCAACTTTAGGACCTCGAGTCAACGTCAGAGGTGTCCCTTTGCCAGCCTCAGCTCACAGCAGTCATATTGTACGTCACCCCTTCTCCTCATCTGACTTGTCACTCTCCATTGGAGGAGAAGGAAAGATAGCTACTGTTGATGTTCCTGGATTCAGACGCCCTGATTCATCTTTCATGCGGGTGTCCTGCATGCCCTTAACCTTATCTTGAGTCCTGCTCTCTTGGACTTCTTCCTTGCCTGTGTGTTGTATTCTTGCTTCAGCATTTGGCCACTTTGGACAAACAACCTGTCCTTTTCAGACAGTCCCTGAGTGCTGCTGTCTTTGCACAGCCCCACCCCCACTGTACCCAGACTGCAGTGGCAAGTGTTCCTGCTGTGACCCCTCCGGTCATTTGAGCCTGATTTGGAGGGAGGTCAAGTCTTCTGAACCCAGCCTAATATATTGCCCAAGCTTTTTACCACATGGTGATGATCTCAAAGAGTGTGGAAAATAAAACTTCCCCAGAATGGAGGTATATAAGATGGAAAATTCAAATATTTGATTCTCAACTTAAAATTTGTACTTTCTTCCAGAAATGACATGCTAAATCAGTAGGAATTTCTTGAGGCAGTACTAAGGAGTCTAATTAGAAAACAACACCTGATTATTTCTCCTAGAGACTGGGGGTATAAATTAGTAGGAGGAAAATAGAATCCCAAGATAATTATATAGATCCTAGAACTCTTTTAAAGGGTTGCTATTTGAGGGATCTATAATCATTGGTTGGTCCCTGTTTAGCCTAAATACTTACTATTCAGGGTTAGGAATGTTTAAGGTAATGGAGAGTGAGGTCTAGTAATAAGTCATTTGAATCTCTTATTTTCAAGGCCACTCACTACACAACTAGATCTCTAGAAACACAGTAAAGAATTACCAAGTTCTAGATTTTCTATTTGTTTTGGCTGGTGATGATCTAGAGCAGTTGTTTTCTTTACCTCAGTCCTTCAGCTAACGATAGATAGATGTATCCTGCAATTTTCTCATTTTCACTATATAAGTTTACTTTTTATATGTATATCTTTACCACTTTCATTGTAAAACACATTTTATTCCAATATGAAATATTCAAACAACACAGAAATTAAAAAATAATTTAGAAACTAAAAGTCCTTAAAAGTTGTCCTTTCTGAAATGTAATCCTTCTTAGTAGTTTGGCTTATATTCTTTTGAATGTTTTTGTATTACAAAAATGAGATATATGGTACTTATTACATATTGCTGAGAAACTTGATTTTTTACTTGATAATATATCTTTTGATATCTTTTTTTTTACATCAGTTCTTGTAGCTTTATCTCATTCTTTTTAATGGCTATATGATATAATACTATATGGATATGCCAAAATATACCTAGCCAAAAATGAGGTCTGTATTTAGTTTCTTACAAATGCAAAAATTAACATCCACGAATATATTTCTTTGCATACTTGTGTATCTCTGTAGGATACAATCCTAGAATTGGATTTCTTAGACTAAAAGATAAACATATTTAAAGTTTTGAGAGAGAACTACCAAATTGCCTTCTTAAGAGGCTGTGTCATTTTTCATGCACATCAATTATCTATGTAATATTTGTGTTCATAAACACTGACCAAAAATGAATATTATAATTGCATGAGCATGGCAGGTAGAAAGTTATATCTATTCATATTTGTATTTTCTCTATATTATTGTAATGATTAAACCAGATACTATTTGCAAAATATATAAAACAAGTATTTTTAGTAACTACTTTTTAAAATTTATAATTATTATTATTTAAAGGCATACCAAATGTATTTTAGGAGCTAAGCATATAATATGTAGATATATATTTATTACATATATATTACATTGTGTCAAGTGCTGAGACCCACATAAAGATGAATAGTGACTGGTATGGAAAGGTGAATAATAACATGTTGCCTTCATGCTACTCTTACTCTGGTGGGTGATTGGCATCAGGGCATATATTTGCACATTATTAATCTAAGCAAGTGAATGCAGAAGAGAGATGCTACGTGTGGTTTGAGAACTAGTCCAATTTTGAGTTCCAACTGGAATGTTAGGATTAATGTATAGCATTTAAACTTCTCTTGGTCTGAAATGTTATTGTGTTTTGACAGGACTTTTAAAAATCAACATCCAATTACAATTCTACTTGAAAGTCAACCACTAATAAATGTTCTGTTTGGTCATGACTTTTCTTTGGATATCTGCAACAATATCACATGACATTTCTAACATGAGTTCTCCTGACTCAAGATTGTTCCTGGAGTAGTCGTTCCTATAGTAACTTCATTCCTTCTCTGTTTTTCCTACTAAAGAACTCAGTATTTTCTGTATTTGTTGATGGAGGTGCCTCTTTTTCTGTACCGTGAATGATACGGTGTCTATGGATTATGTTGCGACAACGTCCTGTAATGCAGTTTGCATTCACTGTGCGTCAAGTTCCAAGCTAAAGACTGGGATGAGAATAACGCCAAGCCTAATTAAAGAGCCAAATCAGGAAATGAAAAGGTTGGCAAATGGCTAAGAACTGGATCATGCGGAAGAAAGGACAGCTGTGTTGAGGTCAGGCCCACAGCAGTCTTACAAATTTTAGGAGAGGGGTCAAATCAGGGCAGTTAATGTGATGGAAGTCCAAGAGTGAAGACTGGAGGCTAAAGATGTGTAACTGCCATGAAGTCAGGGAATTGGAAATCCACTAACAATGCCCATGAGTACTGTCCTAGAACAAGAACTAATTATATCAGAGAAGGAGTGAGTGTTGAAGAGGGACACAATAAGGAGAGTCAGGCCACTCATACATCCATAATAGAATACAATGATGAGAAGGTTCAGAAGCTACCTTTATCCCATCTTATGCCATATGTGGAAGACTTTATAATTCTCAAGGAACCACAGTCAATTTTGATCTTATAAGCATGATTAATGAAATGTTTATTTAAAAAAATGATTAAAAAATTTCCTACAGACAAAAATCCTTAAGAAATCTCTCTTCTTGGATGTAACTCATGAAACTTTGGTATTTTAGGCTGACCTAGGATGATTTCCAGATTTACCTGAATTATAACCTATTTCAGTATGTTCAATGTATGTTTAAGGGGCTTGCTTTTGTGGACTGTAGAATGGTAGTGTCTCAGCAGATGGATACTGCAGTGGTTTCCAGATCTCGATGTAGTCTAAAACAAAATTTTCTTTGTATGGGTGGGATTTGGCAGTTTTAAAAAATTCTTTACTAAAGAAACATTTCCAAGAAATGCGTTAGGTAAGATGTCTTTATCCTCTATTCTCTCACCCCACAAAAAAACATTCTAGCACTGTGCTTGTTTTAAGCGTGAAAAATTTACATGTCCACAAAGGCAGTTTGAGCAACCTGTCAATTGATTTAAATATTTTGCACTCTTCATTTATACTTTCCTATCTGGGATGTTCCAGCCTTCTTTTCCAGAGAAATTTCCATTTTACTTCTCAGTTTCAGTCTTAATGATCTTTCCTTGTTAGTTTCCAGGATGATTCTTGGTGTTCCTTGATCAATGTCAAGGCACAAATCTCATCTCTTGCCATAAACATTTTGAAAGGAAAAAACCTACAGAGTTTGTTTAAATAGAATAAACGCCTTCATATTGGAAAACTAAAAGCTAATAGTTATTAAATGACACTATTTTATAGTTGAAGTTGGATGTCACAAATAATATCTCCCATTTATGTTCTCCATTATTAACTACAAAGGAACAGCTATTCATGCTGCATCAGAATGAAAACTTTTATTCATTCTTTTGACTTTTCAAGCACATGCTAGCTCTTTGTTTTAATAAAATGCACTAACAGATGTTAGGCAGAATGTGGCCACATCTGGGACATATAAAATACCATTCCACGTCTCCATAGGAGAGATATAGCAATATTGTTTGGTTCTCTTCAAAAGTCTAAGTAGCTCATCTCATTTCATCTGTTTAACGCTTTTAAGTTGAATAGTTAAGAGTAGCACCAATTATTTTTGTTGTCTTGGGAATATAGAAAGGAACAATGAACTAAAACACCAAAGGAAATGTCACAAAAATAAATGCAGTATACTGAAATACAAATAAAACTTCACTAAAGTTTGTGATTAGGGCTATATTTTTTCAGCTGAAGAGGTTGTAAATCTTGAGTTGCCTGCTTCCTGAAGCCACCTTGAATTATAGGTCTCTCTAGGCCTTTCTACAATGTCCCTACTTAACTTGACCCTTTCAAACACAGCACATCTAAAAGATGACAGAGATTTTGGTAGAAGATATATTTTGATAAAAGCATATATATATATACATATATATGTATATACATACACACACATATATATGCAGATAGAGAGATAGATGATAGATAGATGGTGGTTAAATTTGAAGCTATTTCAGTCTTTTAACCTGTTAGCTTTAATTTCATTTTGTTTTTTTAAAGCAAGTTTTCTAAGAAAATGAAAACATAACCTGGTCAATGAATCAGGTTCATATAATATTATATTTAGCATCATCTCTAGCTTCTTAAAAATAGACCACACTGAGGACTGGAATAAATACTAGTGTTGAGAAGGAGATCTGGAGATGTTTGTCTCATATATTGCTTACCAATTACAAAGAATTAAAAAGCTGAATTTGCGTGTGCAGCACGTAGTGGAAGGTACAAGTGGCATAATGGAAAGTATTCTGCCCTTGGACTTGGATGACCTAGGTCTGAGCCTCAGCTCTGCCAAGTACAAGCACAATGTTTGGGAGAGTTAGTTAACTTCAAAAGTCACATTTCCCTTGTCTATAAAGTAGAAGCCCTGCCTTTGTAGGATTGTTCTGAAGATTCAGTGAAATAATGGATGTAAAAGCACACTATAAGTTGATACATACATAGTGTATTATTAACAGGGTACAGGTGGCCTGTAATCTTCATCTCAGAAGAACAGATATTTAGAGCACTGCTGAAAAGAAATTCATGTGGTGGATATAGATAGGCAGGCATGAATTTTCATTTAAGACATACTGCCTAAATAGAGAAAGCCTCTGGAGGAACTAAATGCAATCTTGAGAGGAATTTCTGCTCATAAGTGATGTAAGTGAGACAAGCCAAACTCATATGTAGTATTACATTTCATATACACATTGGGATAAAAGACTCCCAGTCTCTCATTCTCTCAACACCTATTTGTTGAACATCTACTATATGTGCCAAGCATTGTGTTGGTATCTAGGTATGTATTGATGGGAAAAATGAACTTTTGTCATAGTCATGTTAATATCTTTATTCTAAGCTTGTGGTAAAGTGTCAACACATAGTAGATACTCAATAAAAGTTTGTTGAGCTGAACTCATCCCTAATTTTGTAACATTACCATAGCAGAAAACCAGTTAAGAGGTTATTTTTGTCATCAGAGATATCTACCCAAGTTACCATGTGATTAACAGGGTACTACTCAAGTTTTGAGGGAAAAGAATCTTTTTAACTAGAGTTCATCTAGTCATCCACCTATATGATACTTGTATTATGTAGTGTTAATGTTTTCCTACTTAAAATATGATTATCACTTTCAATTAGTACATTTAACATAGGGGGCAGGATGTTAGTAGAAATGTTTTTCAGGGTGGTATCTTCTATGTTGGATCAAAAAATTAGTGAAAAGAATATAGGCTGGGTATGTCAAATCACTATTAATAAGACTATGGACTTGACACTGACTTAATATACAATAAAAAAAAGGGGAAGGAAATGAAAAAGCCATTCTGTTTACATAATACTCAACTCTTAACAAGTACATAGAGTTTATTTACTTGAGTAGCTTCAAGAAAGTTTATGAAGCTACTCAAAAGAAGCCAGTGTATGCAATAAAACTTCTTGGAGTTTTTCATAATATATAAGAGCTTACTGGTGGGGTCAGAGTGGTTGACATTAGTATTATTCACCAGTATCCCCAGTTCTCCCCCTGAACTTTGTTCAAGGACTCAGTGCCCTTGCAGATGGGGTAGGCTATGTAACAAATTTTGGCCGATAAAGTGTGATGGTATCTATTTCTTTTCTAAGGTGAGGCTGTGAAAAGTTCATGGGGACTCTTTAATCACTTTCTTCCTCTGCCACCGAGACTCACGTGCTGTGTTCTAGGTAAGACAGCTATAAGATAGTGGACCCTCTGTCACTGTGGCTTCTGGAGTAACTGGAACAGGAGATTAATCCACATGAAGCATGAGCAAGCAATAAACTTTTATTGTGTTAAGGCATGGACATTTTGGAGATGTTTGTTACTACATCATAACATAACTTTTCAGGTACTAGTCAGGGAAGGCCCATAGGACTCTGAGCACCGAGTTTTTGAGTGAGAGATAAAATAGATGAGTTCCATTAATTTGTCTTTCCTACTAAGGATGCTAGCCTGAGGTCTAGCTTTTTAATCACATTTAATCTAGATATCCCATAAGTTTTCCATTTTTCCACTAATTCTCCCGTGAATCATTTTTAAGAATTATATTTAACTTTCATCCATAAAGTTCCTGTGCTTTCTACAAATGATCATTTTTCTCAATATCCACTGAAGATCTTTATCTAACCACACATTATTTTCATAAATATAACCAGAGCAAAAGGTTCTGAATTATGAACATCTTTAACTGAACTACACATGCAGTCATCATGAATTAAGAAGGGAGATGTTTCTGCAACTACACTACCTCTAGAACGGGGACACTTACAGGAAGAGAGCAGCAGAAGCATCCCTGATTTCAGATCTTCCTGATTTATGATGGGGTTACATCCTGCTAAACCCATCTTAAATTGAAAATATCGTAAGTCGAAAATGCATTTAATACACTTAACCCACCAAATAGAGCTTAGCCTAGCTACCTTAAATGTGCTCAGGACACTTACATTAGCCAACATTTGGACAAAATTATCTAACACAAAGCCTATTTATAATGAAGTGTTGAGTATCTCATGTAATTGAATAGTATACTGGAAGTGAAAAACACAGTGGTTATATGGGTACAGAATGGTTGTAAGCATATTGATGTTTACCCCTGTGATCACATGGCTCACTGTAAACTGCAGTGAGAGGCCGGTCCCCAGCATTATGAGAGAGGATTATATGGCATATCGTTTGCACCAGGAAAAGATCCAAATTCAGAATTTGAGGTATGCTTCCTACAGAATGCTTATCGCTTTTGAACTATGGTAAAGTCAAAAAATTGGCATATAGAAGAACCATCATAAGTTGGGGACCATCTGTATTTTGATTTTCTTTTTTTCAGTGTTGGAAGAGCTTAACTTTGAAGGGCTTATAGAGTCTGAGAATTATCATTTCTTATTTATAGATGGTAGATGAAAGTTTTCAAGTCACTGAAAAAGAATAATGCTTTGCTCTTGTTTAATGGATTGTTAGGCAGGATACATAATGTGCTATCTTTAATACTTTAATGCCTGTTCTTTTTCTATCCAAAGCTATCCTTCACAGTCCTACTCAAATTCTAGGTCCTCAAGACCACACCAAGTGGAATCCATCCCTTTGTTTTCCAAAATCCTATGTAAATTCGTACCATTTATTTGGCCTTGCTTGTAGAATTTTAGGGAGTTCAGAAGCTGGAAAGGACCGACAAATCAACACTATCCTGTTTGTAAATGAGGAAGATAAAGTCCAGAGGAGTTACGTAATTTACTTAACTTTTGTCCTTAAGAGACATACTGGAGACTGTTTACCCAATTCCCTGGGCAGTCCGGTCCTTTATGCCACAAGTGCCTTCACATTTACTGTCTGGTATGGTTGATTATCTATTCAGAACACATCTCACCAACGGTACATCGTCGGGTCAGGGGGCTCTCACTTGTTACTTCTTCAGTGTATAGCCCAACTTAAACGCATTTTACATAATTTTTTTGTAGCCCAGTTGTGTTTTAGGTAATAATACATCTATTTAATCTATTACTTCTTATATTCTCCAGAAGACAATACTGGAAGGGACCAAGGGGGTAGGAATAAAACAGCAGCAAGCGATGAAAACTATCAGAATGCTTATGGACGTTCAACATGTCTCCAGAACCGAAGGTCATTTTCCCTGGAATAATCAGGTCTTGTTGGTTCGTTCCGCAAGGCTGGAAAGCGTGTGTTCAGTTCAACGGGGGCGGCAGGCAGAGTGCTGAAGTTCAGGTGAAGTTCTAGAGGTGACTGCCTGAACCGGATGGGAGGCGTAACGGGTGGGCCAAGGCGGGGGCCGGCGAACCCGGCAGGGTGGAGGCAGCGGCGCGACCGTCCTCCAGGCGTCGCCGGGGGCTGCGTCGGCCAGCGGAGGGCGCCGGGGGCGGGGCCGGCCGGCCGGCCCGGGGAGGGCGGAGGCTGGGGCCTCCAGGCCGGCGCGCGGCAGCGCCCCCTCCCCTCACGCCGCGGGCCTCCCCGCGCCGTGCACGTCCCCGTCCCGCGCCTCCGCCCCCTCGCTCGCTCGCTCGCTCGCCCCTTCCCGCCCTCCCCTCAGCGCTGGCCGATTCGGCTTCTCCTCGGTCTCTCATGAATATTGAGCGGCCCCTGTTGTATTTCCCGAGCTCCATTGCGGAAGCCGAGCTCGCCATATTGTGCGGCGGCGCCGGCGGCCGCGGCGGCATCTACCTAAGTCTCGCTCCGGCCGCGGCCAGCGGAGTCCGAGTCCGGGGCAGGCGCCGGTGAGTGGGGCCGACGGGAGCGGCGGGCCGGGACGCGCGTCGGCTCGGCTGGGCTGCGGGCGGCTGGCGGCCGCCCCGGGGCCGGGGGGTGTGTGCCCGGGAGGGTGTGAGGGGAGATGGCGCCGCCGCCCCCGGCCGTTCTCGGGGCGGGGAAGGCGGGGAGGCGGTTTTTCATTGTTCCAGTGTCTTCGAGGGTCTCGGCGGGGGGGGGGGGGTTGGGGGGTTGGGGGGTTGGGGGGGTCTGCCTCGTGGAGGATCTCTGGGCGAAGCTCAGGGATTCCTTCCTTCGCTGAGAATCCTCGCTGCCCGCTGCACAGCGCGGAGGCCAGGGCTGCGGCGAGCCCCTCGGCCCCGGGCGGGGTCGCCAACGTCCGCGACCCACCTCCGGGGCGAACAGCGTGGGAGGCGGGCATCTCTCCAGGCTTCCTCCCAGCAGCCGGGGGTGTGTGTGCCTGCACCGTGGGGGTGGGGCAGGGGCGCTTTGTGCGAAGCCCCCCTTTCCCCGCGGGTGCTGGAGTCGGGGTTCTTGTAGGCTGCGGAGAGACCTCCTCCTGGTTGAAACATTCCTGGAGTGCCACCGGCGTGCTCAGAACTTACCAGTTGCTGCTTTTTAAAACCGCGAGGTTGCCCGGGAGGAGTCTTGGGGGGAGGGGGTGTCTGGGTTTATTTCTGATCGAAGCTTAGCGTTTTGAATCCTGTCGTGAACGCTGAGATCTTCGGTACTCTGTGTCGCCCGGGAGCCCTCGTCCTGGTTGTCACGGTCATATCCCTCCTGCAGAAGTAGCCTCCCGGCTCCCGCACACGCTGTTAGTAAGAATTGGTCTCCCAAACTTCGAGGATTGTTGCGATTATTTGGCCGCTAAAACCATAATGGTTTATCTCCTTGATGTCTTTTTTGGTATTTACTGCATCTCTGTCAAAAGTTTTAGAGAATGTGGGCCTTTACGTAGTAAAAAGATTAGAAAATGTCAGGTTTCCTTAATGTGTTTAAAGAAATTTGCTGTGAAAAGGATAGGTTTGCATTCACTACTTTAGTAACATGCTTCATTTCTTATAAAAATTAAAAATAAAAGACGCGGTTTCAGTGTTTGGATTGAATTATGTTTAAAACTAATGTACGAGTTATTTGCTTTACATAATCTTTTGATAGTTCCAAGATTATAAGCTGGGATACTTAGTGTAATTGGTGGATAATCTGCTTTCCCCATTGGCATTAGGGTGTAGTTGTTGAGTATTTTAATAAGTTAGATTGATGTTAGATCTTGGTTCTTAAACTGAGTATTTGATCCTTTGATTTATAAAGAATTTAAACGGCAACTTGACTCTTGCATTTTCCTTTTTTCTACTTGTCACAATCAACAGGTATCTTCTAAAATCTTGATTGCACATTTAATGTACTGTTTAATAAAATAATGGATAGTTTTATAAGACTCCATTTTCCAGGGATAGCAGAGCAAATATGGCCCCTCACTTTTTCTAAGGATTTGAGTTATTTCCTTCGGGTGCCCTTGTGGAATCCACATTTGAGGTTAATTATCGTAGGTGCCAGAGTGAAATGGAGAATTTATGAAGGAAAACTGCCTGACTTGGCCAGTCCGTTTGAGTACTTGAAAAATAGGCTCAAATATGCTGCATAGAAAATTTTCAAATTAGAACCACTAAGGTAATGTAGACAATGCAAACATTAAAAATATTGAGAATTTTGAGTTTTTCTCTGCCTGTGTGTAGCATTCAGACCGGTAGCTCCCAGGTACGTGTGGCTAGAAATATAGAGCAGGCCAGCAAACATCTTTGGAATTTCATTTGCCTATTACTGACCTTAAGTTTGTGGTGTCAGGTCTGTCTCTTTAATCTGATTTATTCATGATTTGTGTTTATATTATGTAGTCTATGTAGTAAAGGTGATATATGTCTAATGAATAATATATAACAAGATGTTCCAGTGACAATTTCATTTCTATACATTAGCAAAGAATCCTAATGCCTTCCAGCAGGAGAAGTGAGTTTACATTAAAATACACTTCATTAAAATCATGGCAGCATTTCTAGTATGACTTAAAGCACCTCATAGTTTTGTAGTGACTTATTAAAGCTGGAGAAACTAAAAAATACATTATAGTGTGCAGTTTTTTAAAAAAGAAAAATACTGTGAGATTATGTAAATTCTCACAGATTTACACTTGATATTTTATTAGCATTTATTACATATGCTGTGGAAGACATTGTCAAAAGACACCAGTTATTTAATTGACTTTTTTTTCACTTCTCTGAAATCTTAGTTATCGTAGTAACTTATTGAATATTTATTTGCATTTAAATGAGTAAATTCCCATATGATTTGGGGTACAAAGGTACAATAACATTTACCCTGTAAATCCAGATAATCCTGTTGATTCCCTGCTAGTCTTTCACCTTTGCTACCTGATTTGTCAAATGGGTCCTTTAATGTCTTTTGTTGTAAGGAGTACAGTTTGGTTGATTTTTACATGATTCTGACTGTGGTAATGGCATTCTTGGCACTTAAGTAGAAGCTGGTGTTAGTATGTCTTTAGGCAGGAAGTAGGTGATGAGTTGCTGACATTATAGATGCTAAGGTGGGAGGTGGCCTACTATCTAGTTTTAGGCTGTGCAGAAGAAGGAACTCCAATAGAACTGGACTTGGGACTTTGAGATTTAAAATTCTTCTCACTTTTGTCTTACAGCTGTTAGGCAGCTGAAGTGGACTAGTGTGTCTGGGCCTAGTGATACTCTTGCTGGATGCCCAGCAGCTCTATACATTACTAAAAATTCTGAGAAAGA
Source organism: Smutsia gigantea (assembly GCA_032199065.1). Lineage (NCBI taxonomy): Eukaryota > Metazoa > Chordata > Mammalia > Pholidota > Manidae > Smutsia > Smutsia gigantea. The sequence goes on from JAVSCE010008435.1 coordinate 328,088, forward strand.
TTCCTGCTGCTTGAGTTTGCCTTCTCCCATTTCAGAGAATGGGTTAGCATGTTCTACCTATCTGCTATTTTGTCATAATTTTTCAAAAATAAGTTTAAGTACAATAGTGAAAAATGATTTTTGGAACTAACCTCATGTTAAATTGTCTCATGAGGGCATCTTAGTAAGTGAAGTAACAGACCGTATGGAAAATACATCAGCATTTTCGTCATTTGTTTTCTACAGATGTGTTGATTATGGGTTCTCCTGCAAGGGGGATTTGTTTCTCTGCTATACTGTGGAGTTGTATTTTACAAAGAGGTTAGATTCTGAAGTCAATACATAAAATGAAAATCACATGTAGGGAAAAATTATGCTTGAAAATCCCTTAGGAAGGGAGAAGCACATACCAATAAGTTCAGCTCAGCTTTAAGGTTGGAACAGATTGCTGTTTCTTCCGTTGAACACTAGATGAAGTAGCTTGCATTTAGGGGCCATGTTAAACAACAGCAAAAAAAAAAGCCTTTATATATAAGAATCATATTAAGCATAGCCTCATTCTCACACTAGGAAAGGCTTGTGGGAATTGAGACCACTGAGGAACTGTAGGTGAGCTCCCCCATCTCACATATTCTCTAGGATTTGTATTCTAGTAGAAGGAGGTAGGTGGGTGTGCTTGGATGGTCTGCACTGTTTAAATATATCTCATTTCCTTTCTTTTTCCTTTCCAAGCTGGATAGTTTAATCACAAAAGTTAAATGATTTTTATGCTGCAACTTAACAGATACAGTTTAAAGGTTTTTGAGTTACCCTTTATAAAATACATTTTATCTATAAGAATAACCCCAAACTTTTACTTTCCCTTTCAGTGAAGAAGAGAACAGTGAAAATCACTGTTTTTAATAATGTATTAGTATTCAGAATTTCAACAGAGGGGATTTAATATAGGGAGTTGGTTAGATGGGTATAAGAGCAAAAAGAAAACATTACAGTAATCAGTTTAAGAGCTCAGAGAAGACATTCCATTGGGCTGGTTGTGAACGTTTGAGGAGGTCAGTGTTGTTCAGCTGCTAAGGCTAGTTCTGGGAGTACCAAATAGAAACTGGAGTCTGGAACCGATTTCTGCTGCCAGGAACTGGAAGGAAGTCTCCTCAACCCCTTCCTGCTTTCCAGTCTCCATTTACTAGCAAAGCCTAACAGCCCGCTAACGGGGAGAGCCAGTGAAATACAGTTGCAAAGTCTCAGCCCCAGCACCATAGGGTAGTCTCTAGAATGGTGGTTTTGGAGTTGAGAGACAATGAGTAAATAACCGGCACAAATAGTGTAGATTAAAATAAAGTAAATAAGGACCCATGTCCTCACCTTACTTGTTGAAAAAAAGCATTTATTGATTATCTTCTGTGTGCCAACCACTAAGCTGGGGATTAGGGATACAAAAATGAATTGGACAGGGTCTCTGTCCTTGAGGAATTTACAGTCTAAGTAGGAATGACAAACTACTGTGCACTGTGTTAAGTGCAATTAACAGATGAGTAATGTGCTCTGGGAACCCAAATGACACAGCAACCTATTTGCCTCTTCTCTGCCTAGATAACTTAATGACTACTATTTTTATTTTTTATCTTGATCGAATCCAGCTTCATTCTCTCTGATTGCTGTGTTCAGCCCAACTCCTTTGGAAGCTATTTGTCTGCGGTCCCTCAATGTTTTCTTGTAGTCGTGATCATTATTAGTTAAGTATTTCTTTGTGCTTTATTCATTTAGATTATAAAGACCATCACTTTCTGTGCACTTTTAGCTTAGCCTAGTCTGCACATGTAGATGTTGCTCAAGAAATAACTTGTTTTTGCAATACATAATGGGGATTAAAATATTGATCATTACTTTTGCAGATGTTTCTTCCTTTCAAGGTCATTAGGAAATAGTTTGGGTAGAGTGCTGTTTGGTTTTACAGATGTGAGAATTAAAAGGTTAAAATAATGGGTTAATCTAAATGTGTAGTACCAGTAACTGATCTCGAAATAAGTGTTTGGATTACTTATGCACTATAGAGCCAGCAATTTTGGCAGAGTCCCATTTGATGGCTGAATAAAATCCTCTTTTAATTCTTTTATTATTTTATAGTCTAATGTTCTAAAGTCTTACAGTTATTTCTGGGGCAAAAGGAAAGATAGAAGTCTATTTTTATCTACTAGAAATAAAAACATGTAGTTTCTTTTTACATTGTTCTTTTTAGTGTCCACTCTGTCCCTTTTTTCTACTCCCTGTATTGATTACTGCTACCTCTGTTAGCTGTTACAAAATGTGCAAATCTGCAGTACTTCATTTTGACTTTTTAGAGGAGCGCTCCTCACCAGGCACACACTATGTTGATATTCACTTTTAAAAAGATTTTTTAAAATGCCTCCATGCCAGTAATTGCATTGAATCCTCACTGTTTACACTATTTACTATATAGAGTATAATTCAGTCTGGGGTGGCCGTCTGGAATCCAGCCAAATGTTTTATAGAAGGCTTACTGTATTACAGAAGGGGTACTGTTGTGTATAGATGGAACTTCAGAAGTGAAGGCAGGAGACTTGGCCTCTAGGTCCAGATTCTTGGCTTTTCTCTCTGTTGAGAAGAATAACACCCTTGTTGACCTTACAGGTTATTTGTAAAATAAGACATAAGAGGTAATGTAGGTAAAAAGGGATTTTGTAAACAGCAAAGCACATTGTAATATAAGGGATGTATGTATGTGAAGAGACACAGAAATCAGTTACCTGTGGCATGGATCCTGGGAATTGTCTGTGTCTACTTTGAGATTTTTGAGTTTCCATATTTAGAAGAAAGTTGTTAGGGTGAAAATTGGTGTTAGAGGAGTTGTGGATGCCCTATAACCCTGCTTTTCCCTAGTCTGGTTGATGATGTATTATTTCTCTCTCCTTAAATAGTTGTCTTTGAAGGTTGGCATGCCTCATTTCTTTTCACCAGGATTAAATACTTTGCTTATATCATGAGACATCAGTTTTACACATAGGAACAAGGTATCACTTTGCAGATTGTTTAAATGACAAGGGCCTGAGGGAGTAGGGGAAACAGATGCTGTTATTATTTTGACTGAAATTACCTATTGTCTTGTATTTATATGTTATTTATAATATCAATTACAGAAAAATCTGTGCTTTAAAAAATACATTTAGCCACTAAGGTTTGTGCATTTTATTGTTATGTACCTCAATAAAAAAATTAGCAACAGTGAAAAAATTAAAAATTAAAAAAATACACTTCAGAGACAAGTACCAAATGATTTCACCCATTTGTGGAGTATAACAAAGCAAAACTGAAGGAACAAAACAGCACCAGACTCAGACTCCAAGAAGGACTAGTGATTACCAAAGGGAGGGGGTGGGGGGATGGGTGGGGAGGGAGGGAGAAGGGGATTAAGGGGCATTATAATTAGCACACACAGTATAGGTAGGTCACAGGGGAAGGCAGTATAGCACAAAGACGTAATGACTCTATAGCATCTTACTATGCTGATGGACAGTGATTGCAGTGGGGTTTGTAGGGGGAACTTGATAATATGGGTGAATTTTGAAACCACAATGTTGCTCATGTGAAACCTTCATAAGATTGTGTATCAATGATTCCTTAATTAAAAAAAATACACTTAGCAAGATTAGACATTTAGAAGTTTTAATGAATTTATCCTCTTATCCCTGATCTTAAAAGTTGTAATTGGCATATTTGTGAAGAAAACATGCCTCATTAAATTAGTGGGAAGATTCCTTTTTTATAGCTTTTTAGTTTTTATGAGGTACTGTTCTAGGAGCATTTCCCCATGTGCCTATGAAGTAATGGAAATATGTTGTTAAAGGCTTTCAAATATTGATTGTTGAGTATCAAATATAATAATTTTCAGTTGTCATTAATTTTTTAAAATTTATTTTTAATTTTGGAAAATTAAAAAGTAGAAAGTCATCTATGTTCTCAACATTCAATTTTAATTACTCTTAAATTTTATGTATTTCCTTTGGAAATAAATTTTAGCTTTTGGTTTTCATTTTGTTTATAGTTTTAACTGTATTCTATATAGAGACCTAAATTTATGGGTATTTTAAAATCTAATTCTAGATTTCACATACATTTTCTATGCCATAACCAATTTGGTAACATTATTGATGATTGTATAGTATTTCAAGTGGATATACCATAGTGTATTTAATCATTTCCTTGTGGCTGGATCCTAAGGTTTATAGCTTTGTGTTTATGTTTGTAGGGAGTTCTAACATTCATTGTGGCAGGTAGACTGAAGCAATTAACAAGCAGTACCAGTTGTCTCCATAAGTTTTAACTTTTCAATAATGAATCTGTAATTGTCTTTTATGGCAGTAGCTTGTGCAGGACAGCTGAAAAAACTGAGAAGGAATTAGAGAAGATAGATAGCCTCTGGTTTCCCAGTTTAAGATTTGGAATGCTTATTTAGACAGTGTGGAGCAAGTGTTGTAGACTTTCACTCCAGGTATCTTTTAAGGAAGGGTCCATGAATGCTCTAAGATTTTGGGTCTTTGTTTTCTTATGTGATATGTTTTACCCCCTGTGGTGAGAGTTCTAAATTTCATTAGATTGTCAAGGTGGGGTATGGACTCAGAAAAGTTAAGAAACATGCACTTACAGGATTTTGTTAAAAAGTGGAGATAGGTGGAAAACTGTATAAAATGCTTGAAAATAGTATTTGTGATATCAACTTAATGTCAGTTTTTCTTTCTGTTTATTGTTCAGTAAGAGTAGTTTTGCTTAGAGAACAGATTTGCTACTTTAGCTACATAAGTTTTTCTTTAGTATGGTATTATGGTTTTCCACTTTTCTAACATTATTTGAAGAACTCACATTAAGATTATCAAAGCTAATTGCTAGTAAGTAGTTTTAGAGTTTTTAAAAATAAATATATTTAATATGTATTTTTAAATTGCTAATAAAGAGCTCTGCCCTACTGGACATTACACACACACACACACACACACACACACACACACTATATCGATGCACTCGAAGTCATGTCGATTTCTAGTATATATTAGCTATGCCAAATTTTTGTTGATTTCATGAAACTAAAAAAGTATGTTAATCTTTACATTTATCAGAGCTATAGGACTTCTTTCTATCCTTAAAGTTTGTTTTCTTTTCCATTCTTCTAAGACCCTGGACTTTGAAACTACAGAAGGTGCTTTTGCCAGTTTTGAACTTTTGATGCAAGTTACAGAAACCAGGAGATAAGCCAGAAGAGAAGAAGGGCTAAATCATTTTACCTTTTGGAATTTTCAAGACTCCAAATGAGAACTGTCTCCTGAATCTGAGTCTGACTGTTATCATTCCCCAAAATAGTGATTTTCTTTTTCCACATGAGAAAATTACCCTATGTAGGAGACCAGAAAATACATTTTTCACTCCTCTGTTCTTATCTGTTGTTGCCTTAAAACTGTTAAAATCTGTGCTTATTGAAATATGATAGTGGGGGTTGAAAAATGGAGGGGAAACCCTCTCCACAAACTAACAACTCCTTGTTACCTTCTAGAATGTAACTTTTACATAGTTGTAACTGTAGCACAATTGCAAATCAGTGGCCTCTCTCATCACTTTACCTTACAAGTAGTATTAGTCATTGCATACGGTATTAATAGTTGTTATTTTTACTAATGGAAATTTCCTGATGCATGTATCTATGTTGATAGTGTTAGTATTGTAGTAGTAGTGAGAATAGTGTGTTTGGTGTGGTGGTTAGGGGCATGGCCTTCACTAGGTTTGAGTTTCGCTTCTGATACTTACTGTGAGACCTTTAAGTAAATTGCTTGCTTGCTTATTTATTTAATTATGTTTTGGCTTAATTTCCTTTTTTATTAAATGGTGACAATAGTAGTAGCCACTTCATAGGGTTGCTAGGATCAAGCAAGATTTCATATAAAGTGGTAAACACTGTAAATGTTGCCTATTATTGCTAATAGCCTTATTTCCCAGGTCTGGGATTACTGTGTGAAAGAATAGGAATGTCCTTGTGTGCCTGGAGTTGAATTGCCTTGCTGCTTTCTGAAAGGGTATTCCAGTCACTGTTAGGAGAATGTGAAGGCATCAGCCTTCAGCTTTCTCTTTCATCCTACTTTATCAAATTTTCTTTCCTGTGTCACTACCTCACCACAGATTTAATTTTTCAGCAGATGATGCCCTTCCCAGGAATGTAGACCCTGTTGGTATATTTTCAGCAACACAAGGCCGTGTTGCTATGACCTCCCACATTGCTACTTGCTAAAACTCATGTTTTTTCATCAGCGCCTTGCTGATTTTGGCAGGAATCTGTACTCGATGGGCATTTCTCCTCCCAGGAAAGGTTAACAACCTTGGTATTACACTTTTCAAAAGCTGTTAACTTCTATTCTGGGATACGAGGCTTGGATTAAAAGACTGATAGCTACTAGATTTCTCTTTTTAGCTTTGTCACTAATGATTAGTCTGTGTAAATCTTTAAGCTTTCCCTTATGCCTTAGTTGTGTGTCACATCTTCCTCTCAAAGATAGAGATACTGATCTGCCTATGCCAGTAAAGCTGCAGATATTGGGGCCAAGCATGTGTGCTGATGGCATAGAGCAACAGTCCACAGTTAGTAGGAAGTTCGTACCTGCTACCAGCTCAATATGCTGTCTTGTTTAGTTTCCTGCTATCTGGGTAGGGGTGTGAAATGAAGTTGGTAGCCTCCCTTGCTCTACTTTGGAACTCAGAATTTTTGTCTCCTAAGGAAATTATCAATGTCCCTTGTGTCTCGTGGTCTTAGGGCGCTGGGAGAATTAAAAGTAGTTCTTATTCTAAGTGTGGTTTGTTTGTAATAAAGAGGTCAGGTGAATTCAGGGCTGAGAGTCTCTATTATGCCAAAGGCTGACGTCTAAACTACTAGTGAGTCAGTAGTTTGGCAGTAGATTACTAGATTCATATAATTGGATGAAGCAGTAGACTGGAAACCCTTAGGCATGCAGAGGCTGAATCATCCTTAGAAGAGTTACAAAATACAGACTGGCAGATGAGAACTGGAGGTAAAGTACCAGTGTAAGGAACCTCTTGTCAGGACAGACAGTAAGAATTTAGGAAATCAACAAAAATGGAAGGTTCTGACCAAATGGAGCAAAATACATACATACATACATACATACATACATGACACAACCACAACAGAAAAAAACAAAACCCCCAAATGCACAAGCCTCTAACACAAAAGATACCAGTTCAGAGGAAAATCTGTACTAGCTCATTAGTTTAAAATGTATATGCAGACATGCCAGATAGACCTAGAGAAAAGTATATTATCAGCCGTTTTCTTTAAAACAAGGAAAAAGTTCAGAAAGCCTTGGCTATGACTTGGAATGCTAGATGTGTGAACTTTGATATACATACAGTATTATGTCTCTTTTGAACCTGTTTTGAAAAGAAAAGATTGGAAGAGACTACTGGTTGTGGTTGGTTGGTTGAAGTATTCAAGTCGAAGGAAGTTTCTGAAGGTAGGATACCTTCTTAGCTCAAGAGGACAGGGCTGTCTTTAGGCACTGTGCTTATATATAAGGACACTTAAGTAAGCTTTTTATTACACAAAATATTGGAGTTAAGAGGGCTTTTGGTGCTATTTAATATAAGTTCTTAAATTTACAAATACAGAAACTGGATCCTCAGCTTAAGTGACTAGCTCTAGTTCACCCAAGAATTTAGAAGCAGAGCTTCTTTACCATTAGAGCATATTTGTAGAAAAATTACAGCTTCTATTCCGTAACCAGTATTCTTTTATCAAATTGTCTCCACCTAGTGGTGACAAATATTTTGCGAGACTGAGTACAAACATGGGGAAAAGCTAGGGGGAACTTTATTCATCATCACTTTTGAGGAAGAGGCAGCCTGGTGACAGTTTTGTTACTTTTGCAGAGGGAAAAGAGGACACTGTGCCTAATATTTACTTTCATAGTCCAAAACCTTATTAAGGGATTTGTAAACTCTGTATACTGAGTTAGGCAGCACATTTATTGACAGTGTAAGAAATTAGTGTGTTAAGCTTGCATTTGAGAGTTTTCATATACACACAAGTATAAGCAAAAATGTATATCTTCCCACGAATAAGTTTTTTTTTCTTTTTTCCCATTTTTGCCACGAGTTAAAAGTAACTTGAGTGGAGAAGAGATGAACTACAATAAATGATGTTGGGACAATTGCCAGTTATGTAGTGTGGCAGACCCCAACCTCTTAAATATAAAAGAAACGAAACTCTGAAAGTATTAGAAGAAAGTGTGGGTTGATAGTGGATGTTTTTAGTTTTAGAGTGTGGATTAACTTTACAAGGAAACAATAGAAGAAAAGGTAAATATGTTAAAAATATATAAAAACTGAAATTTATGGCCTAAAGTAGTCAAAGACAAAAGACAAAGCAAACTAGGGGAAAATAATTAACACTCATGACAGACAAAGGTCAATTTCCTTAACAGAAAAAGTTTTTAAAAGTTAACTTAAAAACTAATAGAAATGGATAGAGTAAGTAATGGAAAGACCAAAAATGACCAATAAGGCAGTGTAAAGATTCTCAGCTTCAGTCATAATGGTAGCTTTGCAAATTAAAACAGCAATGAAATACAATTTTCCACCTATCAGATGGGGCAAGGTTTTTTAAAAAAAATGTTGTCTGTCCTTAATTGCTGGAAGGGTAAATTAAATTTCTATAGCAATTTAGCAGCATTCAGCATAATTGAAAAAAGATTTGCCTGCCTTTTAATACAGTAATTTTGCTTTTTAGCCATTCTAACAGGTTTGAAGCAGAATTTCATTGTGGTTTTGATTTGCTTCTTCCTGGTGATGCATGCTATTGAGCATTTTTTCATGTGCTTATTGGCCTTTTGTGTAGCTTCTATGGAGAAATATTTTTTATATTTTGTTTTTGTTGAGTTGTAGTAGTTCTTTATATATTCTAGAGATTAATCCTTTATTAGATACATGGTTTGCAGCTATTTTCTCCCATTCTGTGGGTTGCCTTTTCACTCTCTTGACAGTGTCCTTTGATGTACGAAAGTTTTAATTAAAAAAAAGTCTTTATTTATGGATTTTCTTTCTTTGGTTGCCTGTGCTTTTGGTGTCATAGCCAAAAAATTATTGCCAAATCCAATGTCATGAACAACTTACTCTCTTTTCTTCTAAGAGTTTTATAGTTTTGGCTCTTATATTAAATCTTTGAGCCATTTTAATTTTTATATATGGCATAAGGTCAGGGTCTAACTTCAGTCTTTTGCCTGTGAATATCCAGGGTTCCTAGAACCCTTTGTTGCCCATTCATTGAATGGTTTTGGCACCCTTGTTGAAGTAATTAACATATATGTGATGACTTATTTTGGGGTGTTTTATTCTGTTTCACTTGTTGGTCTATGTCTATCTTTATGCCAGTATCAGATTATTTTGATTATTGTAGTTTTGTAATAAGTTTTGAAATCAGGAAGTATGAGTCTTTCAACTTGTTCATTTTCAAGATTATTTTGACTATTTGGGGTCCTTTGAGATGCTATATGAATTTTAGAATGGATTTTCTGTTTCTGTGAAAAACACTGTTGGGATTTCATGACCTGTAATCTGTAGATCTGTAGATAGCTTTGGGTGATATTGTCATCTTAACAGTATTAAGTCTTGTTATCCATGATTGTGGGATGGGTTATCTTTTCCTTTATTTATGTCTTTAATTTCTTTCAGCAGCATTTTATAATTTTCAGTGTGCAAGTTGTTTGTCTCCTTGGTTAAATGTATTCCTGAGTATTATTCTCAATGCTTTTATAAATGGAATTACTTTCTTGATATTCTTTTCAGACTCTTCATTGTTAGTGTATAGAAGTGCAACTGATTTTTGTGTGTTGATTATTTTTTCCCCTGCAACTATGCTGAGTTCATTTATCAGTTCCATTTTTTGTGTCTGGACTCTACGGTTTTCTACATAAAAATGCATGTCATCTGTAAGCAAATACTTATTCCTCTGATTTGAATGCCTTTTATTTTAATTATTTTTCTTGCCTAATCAGGCTAGGATGTTAAATAATATGTTGAAAAGAAGTGGCAAAAATACTATTTTCTGTTTTGCTATCTCACTTTTTTAGCATCATCCAAAGCAGCCACAAGCTTGAGAGCTCATGACTTTACTTTCCTCTTTCTCATCTCCTTTATCCCATATATTACCTCCTATTTTTCAGCTCTGCTCCTGGTTCATCCTTATTATTCAAAGCCCCATTGCAGGCATTTCTTATTTGGATTATTACACAAGCCCTAACTCGTATTCTTACCTCCCTCAGGTCAAAGTTTATCTGCTTGTGTCAAATGCCTGTCTGACCTTGTCATTCCACTGTGGATTTATCCTGACACTTTGCATGGTATATTGGACCTTCCTGATCTGGTCCACAGTTTAATTCTTCAGCCTAACTTTGTGCTACTCCCTTTATCCCTCTTTTCACTCATTTAATAGTGAACTATATGGAGTTTCCCAGACACACGGTGCTGAGCTATGTCTTTACTTACATTATGTTCATCCATCTGGACTGCTTTCCTTTCCTCAGTTGGTTAACTTCTTAACCTTCAACTCTCCTTCCAAGGAGTCTCTTTCTCTAGGAAACCTTTTCTAATTTCTGCTCCATTTGACTGCCTCTTTGTGTTCTTGTGGCATTTTATTGCCTCTCTGCTCTTGTAGCATTGTTCCGAAACATGTTCAGGGCCCTTTGGCTCACAAACTTTTGAAGGGTCTCATGTCCTACATAACTCTCAAATGGTTACTAAACTGTTGAACTCAACTGTGTTTCATTAGCTTATTAGCTTCTAAGATTTATAGGCAAAGGGAGAAAACATGGCTACTGCTGATAGAACTGGTGCTGACTAATATTAGACCTTGATAGGTGCATTCTGAGGCCTTGGGGAAAGGCTGAATCCATCCATTAAGAAAGTTTCTGTGTGTGTGTGTGTGAAGTGTAGTCTAAGAGGAGTGACAAGTGATGAGAAGTGTGGTAGGAGGACACAGATCACACCACATTGTCTGGAGCTCCATTTTAAATGGTGCTTTAAAAATTCTTAAAACATTTATTTTCCCTGTAACAATAACCTAAATATATAAAGACTAGAAAACATTAAATCTGTTATCAGTACTCAAAAACCTAGGACTGGATAATGATTTGGTAAATCAACTTTGAAAGGTTCTATTCTGTGTTCCACAATGTGGAAAAGATACCATCCAATTAGAAATTGATTATATTACCTTTTTAAATACCTTTTTAAGTGAAGGTATTACGTTACCAAAAGTAATTTAGATGAGTGTTCCAGATGTTTAGTACAATGACAACTTTTTCAGTAAAGAATACTTTGTGTCTTTAGTAGCTTACCGAAATTAGTGTCTGTAGATTAAACTGCAAGTGGTTTTTATGGGTTGATACTGCAGGCAGTGTTACAATGGTAGTTGGATTGCTTACTCAGAATTTATATTGTTCCTTGGTTTGCCTAGTCTTGAATAAATTTCTAAAATCCAACACCTGTATCCTGTAAGCAAGTGGTGTTTTTAATTATGAAACATATTGTTTGCTTATTTTTATTTTGCATGATACAATGCAAGAAGAAAAAGAAAAATGCAAAATATTAGGAGAGTTAATTTTATGTGACCTTTATTTTATATTCAGAGGGGACAATGACCATAGAATAAAAAGATACATTTCTTACACAAAAATAAAAAAAGAGGGAGAGTTTCTTAGTTTTGTTTTATAGGGCTTTATGGAAACAAATCTGAAACATGAAAAAATGTTTTATAGGAAAATGAGACAATCTAAGTAATTTAAAAATGATTGTATTTTCTGATATATTTCAGTTTAAAACAAATTAAGGAAATATATACAGGCATACCGCATTTAATTTTACTTTGCTTTGTTGCACTTTGTAGATATTTTGTGGCAGCCCTGCATCAAGCAGGTCTGTCAGCACTTTTCCAATAGCATGTGGTCACTTGTCTCTGTGTCACATTTTGGTAATTCTTGAAATATTGCGAACTTTTGAAATTACTCTATTTGTTATGGTAATAAGTGATCAGTGATCGTTGATGTTACTATTTTAATTGTTTTGGGGTACCATGAATCATGCCCATGTAAGATGGTGAAATTAAGCAACACGTGTGTTCTGACTGCTCCACCAGTCAGCTCTTCTCCAGCTTTTCTGTCTCACTCCCTCTCCTTAGACCTCTCTATTCCCTGAGACACAACAATATTGAAATTAGGCCATTTAGTAACTTTACAGTGGCTTCTGAGTGTTCAAGTGAAAGGAAGTCATATCTCACTTCAAATTAAAAGCTAGAAATGATTAAGCTTAGTGAGGAAGTCATGTCAAAAGCCTAGTTAGATAGGCTGAAAGCTAGGCTGCTTGCAGTAGTTAGCCAAGTTGTGAATGCAAAGGAAAAGTTCTTGAAGGGAATTAAAAGTGCTACTCTGGTGGATACATGAGTGATAAGAAAGCTAAACAGCCTTGTTGGTAACAGAGAATGTTTTAGTGCCTGGATAAGATCAGACCAGCTACAAAATTCCCTTAAACCAAAGCCTAAATCCAGAGTAAGGACCTATCTCCCTTCAAGTTTGTGAAGTCTGAGAGAGGTGAGGAAGCTGCAGAAGATAAGTTTAAAGATAGCAGAGATTGGTTCATGAGGTTTGAGGAAAGAAGCTGCCTTCATGACAAAAAAAGTGCAAGGTGAAGCAGCAAGTGTTGATGTAGTAGCTGTAGCAAGTTATCCAGAAGATGTTAGCTAAGATAATTAATGAAGGTGGCTACGTTAAACATAGGTGGAGATGAAACAGCCTTCTATTGGATGAAGATGGCATCTAGGACTTTTTTTAAAGTTTATTTTGATGTCATTAATCTACAATTAAATGAGCAATATTATGGTGATTACACTACCCCCTTCATCAGGTCCCCCCCACCAACCCCATTACAGTCACTGTCCATCAGCATAGTGAGATGCTATAGAGTCACTACTTGTTTTCTCTGGGTTGTACAGCCCTCCCCGTGCCCCCCCAACATTACATCTGCTAATCGTAATGCCCCTTTTTCCCCCTTGTCGCTCCCTTCCCACCCATCTTCCCCAGTCCCTTTCCCTTTGGTAACTATTAGTCTGTTCTTGGGTTCTGTGAGTCTGCTGCTGTTTTGTTCCTTCAGTTTTTTTCTTGTTCTTATACTCCACATATGAGTGAAATCATTTGATACTTGTCTTTTTTGGCTTGGCTTATTTCACTGAGCATAATACCCTCCAGCTCCATCCATGTTGTTGCAAATGGTAGGATTTGTTTTCTTCTTATGGTGGTATAATATTCCATTGTGTATATATATCACATCTTCTTTATCCATTCATCTACGGATGGACACTTATACGCTTCTTCCATTTCTTGGCTATTGTAAATAGTGCTGCGATAAACATAGGGGTGCATCTGTCTTTTTCAAACTGGGCTGCTGCATTCTTAGGGTAAATTCCTAGGAGTGGAATTCCTGGGTCAAATGGTATTTCTATTTTGAGTTTTTTGAGGAACCTCCATACTACTTTCCACAGTGGTTGAACTAATTTACATTCCCACCAGCAGTGTAGGAGGGTTCCCTTTTCTCCACATCCTTGCCAACATTTGTTGTTGTTTGTGTTTTGGATGTTGGCTATCCTCACTGGTGTGAGGTGGTATCTCGTTGTGGTTTTAATCTGCATTCCTCTGATGATTAGCGATGTGGAGCATCTTTTCATGTGCCTGTTGGCCATCTGAATTTCTTCTTTAGAGAAGTGTCTATTCATGTCCTCTGCCCATTTCTTAATTGGATTATTTGCTTTTTGTTTGTTAAGGTGCATGAGTTCTTTATATATTTTGGATGTCAACCCGTTATCGGATACGTCATTTATGAATATATTCTCCCATACTGTAGGATATCTTTTTGTTCTACTCATGGTGTCCTTTACTGTACAGAAGCTTTTCAGCTTGATATAGTCCCACTTGTTCATTTTTGCTTTTGTTTCCCTTGCCCGGGGAGATATGTTCATGAAGAAGTCGCTCATGTTTATGTCCAAGAGATTTTTGCCTATGTTTTTTTCTAAGAGTTTTATGGTTTCATGACTTACATTCAGGTCTTTGACCCACCTTGAGTTTACCTTTGTGTATGGGGCTAGACAGTAGTCCAGTTTCATTCTCTTACATGTAGCTGTCCAGTTTTTCCAACACCAGCTGCTGAAGAGGCTGTCATCTCCCCATTGTATATCCAAGGCTCCCTTATCAAATATTAATTGACTGTATATGTTTGGGTTAATGTTTGGATTTTCTATTCTGTTCCACTGGTCTGTGGGTCTGTTTTTGTGCCAATACCAAATTGTCTTGATTACTGTGGCTTTGTAGTAGAGCTTGAAGTCAGGGAGCGTAATTCCCCGTTTTATTCCTCCTTCTCAGGATTGCTTTGGCTATTCGGGGTCTTTTGTGGTTCCATATGAATTTTAGAAGTATTTGTTCCAGTTCATTGAAGAAAGCTGTTGGTATTTTGATAGGGATTGCATTGAATCTGTAGATTGCTTTAGGTAGTATAGCCATTTTGACAATATTTATTCTTCCTAGCCAAGAGCATGGGATGCATTTCCATTTGTTAGTGTCATCTTTAATTTCTCTTAGGAGTGTCTTGTAGTTTTCAGAGTACAGGTCTTTCACTTCCTTCGATAGGCTTATTGCTAGGTATTTTATTCTTTTTGATGCAATTGTGAATGGAATTGTTTTTATGATTTCTCTTTCTGTTTGTTCATCGTTAGTGTATAGGAAAGCAACAGATTTCTGTGTGTTAATTTTGTATCCTGCAACTTTGCTGAATTCAGATACTAGTTCTAGTAGTTTTGGAGTGGAGTCTTTAGGGTTTTTTATGTACAGTATGATGTCATCTGCAAATAGTGACAATTTGACTTCTTCTTTACCAATCTGGATGCCTTGTATGTCTTTGTTTTGTCTGATTGCCGTGGCTAGGACCTCCAGTACTGTGTTGAATAACAGTGGAGAGAGTGGGCATCCCTGTCTGTTCGCGATCTTAGATGAAAAGCTTTTATCTTCTCACTGTTAAGTATAATGTTACCTGTGTGTTTGTCACATATGGCCTTTATGATGTTGAGGTACTTGCCGTCTATACCCATTTGTTGAGAGTTTTAATCATGAATGGATGCTGAATTTTGTCAAATGCTTTTTCAGCATCTATGGAGATGATCATGTGGTTTTTATTCTTCTTTTTATTGATGTGGTGGATGATGTTGATGGATTTTCGAATGTTGTACCATCCTTGCATCCCTGGGATGAATCCCACTTGATCATGGTGTATGATCCTCTTGATGTATTTTTGAATTTGGTTTGCTAATATTTTGTTGAGTATTTTTGCATCCACATTCATCAGGGATATTGGTCTGTAGTTCTCTTTTTTGGTGAGGTCTTTGTCCGGTTTTGTTATTAGAGTGATGCTGGCTTCATAGAATGAGTTTGGAAGTATTCCCTCCTCTTCTATTTTTTGGAAAATTTTAAGGAGTATGGGCGTTAATTCTTCTCTGTATGTCTGGTAGAATTCAGAGGTGAATCCATGTGGTCCGGGGGTTTTGTTCTTGGGTAGTTTTTTGATTACTGCTTCAATTTCGTTGCTGGTGATTGGTCTGTTTAGTTTTTCTGTTTCTTGTTTGGTCAGTTTTGGAAGGTTGTGTTTTTCTAAGAAGTTGTCCATTTCTTCTAGGTTTTCCAGCTTGTTGGCATATAGATTCTCATAATATTCTCTTATAATTCTTTGTATTTCTGTTGGATCCGTCGTGATTTTTCCTTTCTCATTTCTGATTGTGTTTATGTGTGTAGATTCTCTTTTTCTCTTAATGAGTCTGGCTAGGGGTTTATCTATTTTGTTTATTTTTTCAGAGAACCAGCTCTTGGTTTCATTGATTTTTTTCTGTTGTTTTGTTCTTCTCAATTCTATTTATTTATTCTCTGATCTTTATTATGTCCCTCCTTCTGGTGACTTTGGGTCTCATTTGTTCTTCTTTTTCCAATTTCAGTAATTGTGTCTTTAAACTATTCATTTGGGAATGTTCTTCTTTCTTTAGGTAGGCCTGGATTGCAATATACTTTCCTCTTAGAACTGCCTTTGCTGCGTCCCACAGAAGCTGTGGCTTTGTGTTGTTGTCATTTGTCTCCATATACTCTTTGGTGTCTGTTTTGATTTGGTTATTGACCCATTGATTAATTAGGAGAATGTTGTTAAGTCTCCATGTATTTGTGAGCCTTTTTGTTTTCTTTCTAAAGTTTAATTCTAGTTTAATACCTTTATGATCTATTAAGTTGGTTGGTAGAATTTCAATATTTTCGATTTTACTGAAGTTCTTTTTGTGGCCTAGTATGTGGTGTATTCTGGATAATGTTCCATGTGCACTTGAGAAGAATGTGCATCCTGTTGCTTTTGGGTGTAGAGTTCTGTAGATGTCTGTTAGGTCCATCTGTTCTAATATGTTGTTCAGTGCCTCTGTGTCTTTACTTATTTTCTGTCTGGTTGATCTGTCCTTTGGAGTAGGTGGTGTTTTGAAGTCACCTAAAATGAATGCATTGCTATTTCCTTCTTTAATTCTGTTAGTATTTATTTCACATATGCCGGTGCTCCTGTGTTGGGTGCATATATATTTAAAATGGTTATATCCTCTTGTTGGACTGACCCCTTTATCATTATGTAATGTCCTTCTTTATCTCTTGCTACTTTCTTCGTTTTGAAGTCTATTTTGTCTGACACAAGTACTGCAACACCTGCTTTTTTCTCCTTGTTGTTTGCATGAAATATCTTTTTCCATCCCTTCACTTTTAGTCTGGGGATATCTTTGCGTTTAAGGTGAGTTTTTTGTACGCAGCGTATAGATGGGTCTTCCTCTTTTATCCATTCTGTTACTCTGTGTCGTTTGATTGGTGCATTCAGTCCATTTACATTTAGGGTGATTATCGATAGATATGTACTTATTGCCATTGCTGGCTTTAGATTCGTGGTTACCAAAGGTTCAAGGGTTGCTTCTTTACTATCTAACAATCTAACTTAACTTTCTTGTTAAGTTATTGTAAACACAGTCTTATGTTTATTTATTTCTCTCCCTTCTTATTCTTCCTCCTCCATTCTTTATATACTAGGTGTTTTATTCTTTGCTTTTAGTTAGTATTTGGATGGTCTGCTTTCTTTGTTATGAGTTTATTTTCTCTGGTGACAGCTTTTTAGCCTTAGGAGTGCTTCCCTCTAGAGCAGTTCCTTTAAGATGTCTTGTAGAGGTGGTTTATGGGAGGCAAATTCTCTCAGCTTTTGCTTGTCTGGGAATTGTTTAATCCCTCCATCATATTTAAATGATAATCGTGCTGGGTAGAATATTCTTGCTTCAGGCCCTTCTGTTTCATTGCGTCAAATATATCATGCCATTCTCTTCTAGCCTGTAAGGTTTCTGTTGAGAAGTCTGGTGTTAGTCTGATGGGTTTTCCTTTGAAGGGGATCTTTTTTCTTTCTCTAGCTGCCTTTAATACTCTGTCCTTATATTTGATCTTTGCCATTTTAATTATTATGTGTCTTGGTGTTGTCTTCCTGGGGTCCCTTGTGTTAGGAGATCTTGGACTTCCAGGGACTGTGAGACTATTTCCTTCCCAAGCGAGGGAAAGTTTTCAGCGATTATTCCTTCAAAGACACTTTCTATCCCTTTTTCTCTCTCTTCTTCCTCTGGTAGTCCTATAATGCAAATATTGTTCTGTTTGGGTTGGTCACACAGTTCTCTTAATATTCTTTCATTCCTAGAGATCCTTTTATCTCTGTCTGCCTCAGCTGTTCTGTGTTCCTGTTCTCTGATTTCTATTGCATTAACAGTCTCTTGCATCTCGTCCAGTCTGCTGCTGAGCCCGTCGATGGCTTGTCTCATTTCTGCATTATCTTTCCTGAGTTCCCTCACTTCCTCCTTTAGGTCTTGCATCTTTCTCTATAGATCCATCAACATGGTTATGACTTTTATTCTGAATTCTTTTTCAGGAAGATTCTGCATTTCCATCTGTTCTGGTTCCTTCTCAGGGGTTGTCTGGGTCTTGGTGATTTTTGTCTGTATCATGTTCCTCTGTCTTGTCATCTTGACAGGAGTGGTCGCTGGTAGGTGCCACGTATGTCAGCTGGGCTCTTTAAGGCTGGAGTGGATTCTCTAAGTGTGCTGTAGGTGTCGCTGTTGCTGCACTTACCCACAGGCGGCCGCGCCGCTTTTTGTAGGTCTGGCCCGGGCGGGAATGAATGGGAGGCTATTGTTTTCTGTATAAAGTTCCAGTGTGGCTGCTGCCTTCTCTCTGTCACCAGCAAAGGGGACCGAAGTTCCCCAGGACTTCCAGCCTGTAGGGCTGAGCCTGCTGGGGCGATGGTGTTCCCTCGCTGGGCCCCCGCCTCTCCGAGACCGCTGCAAACCGCGCGCGCTTTTCTCTTGTCCCGGCGCGCTGACTGCATGGACCCGGCGCGTTCCCGGCTCAAAAGGTGCACCTTCTGCCTCTCCAATGTCGGATGCACCGCGCGATGTGTGTCAGCGCTCCCGGCGCAGACCACCGGGTCTGGTTATTTTGCGGACCTTCTCTTCCACTCCCTCTCAGCTCCGAATCCTCTCCTCCCACCGGCATGCTGGGCTGGGTGAGTGCTTGGCTGCCACCGGGTCGCGCGGCTCCGTATCATACCCCCCTCGCGGGGTGCTGAGTCCTCCCGGGTGTGGCTGCACGCTGTGCACTTTCCTGTGTGCTCTGGTCTCTCTCTTAGGAATAGTTGTATTTGCTGTATTTTCGTAGATTTATATAGTTTTGGGAGGAGATTTCTGCCGTCCTGCTCACACTGCCATCTTCCGGCATCTAGGACTTTTATAGGTAAAGAGGAGAAGTCAATACCTGGCTTTAAAGCTTCAAAGGACAGACTGACTCCTGCTAGGGGCTAATGCAGCTGGTGACTTCAAATTGAAGTCAGTCCTCATTGGCCATTCTGAAGATCCTCAGGCCCTTCAGAATTACACTAAATCTACCCTGTCTGTGTGCTATAAATGGAACGACAGAGCGTGGATGACAGCATATGTGTTTACAACATGGTTTACTGAATATTTAAAGCCCAGTGTTGAGACCTACTGCTCAGTAAAAGATTTCTTTCACAATATTATTGCTCTTTGGTGCACCTGTCACCTAAGAGCTCTGATGGAGATGCACAACGATATTAATGCTGTTTTTACGCTAACACCATATCCATTCTGTAGTCCATCAAAAAGCCCGTTTTGACTTGCAGGTCTTCTTAAGAAATACATCTCGTAAGGCTATAGCTGCCATAATAAGTGATTTCTCTGATGGATCTGGGGACTCAGTTGAAAACATACAGGAAAGAATTCACCATTCAGAAATTTGTGGTTCATGGGAAGAGGTCAAAATATCAACCTTCATGGAAGATTAGTAGATGATTATAGTCCTCATGGATGACTGAGAGAGAGAGGTTCAAGATGTTATTGGAGGAAGTACCTGTAGATGTGGTGGAAAGAGCAAGAGAACTAGAATTACAAGTGGAGCCTGAAAATTGGACTGCATTGTTGCAGTCTCATGATAAAACTTGAATGGATGAGGAATTGCTTCTATAGATGAGCAAAGGAAGTGGTTTCTTGAGTTGAAATCTACTCCTGGTGAAAATGCTATGAAGACTGTTAAAATGACAACAAAGGATTTGTAATACTACATTACCTTAGTTGATAAAGCAGTGACAGGGTTTGAGATGATTGGCTCCTGTTTTGAAAGAAGTTCTATTCTGGGTAAAATGATGTCAAACACCAAAATATATAAAGAACTCATATGCCTCAACACCCAAAAAACAAATAACCCTATTAAAAAATGGGTGGAGGGTATGAACAGACAATTCTCCAAAGAAGAAATTCAGATGGCCAACAGGCACATGAAAAGATGCCCTACATCGCTAATTATCAGGGAAATGCAAATTAAAACCACAATGAGATATCACCTCACGCCAGTTAGGATGGCCAACATAGAAAAGAATAGGAACAACAAATGCTGGCGAGGATGCGGAGAAAGGGGAACCCTTCTACAGTCCTGGTGGGAATGTAAACTAGTTCACCCATTGTGGAAAGCAGTATGGAGGTTCCTCAAAATACTCAAAATAGAAATACCATTTGACTCAGGAATTCCACTCCTAGGAATTTACCCTAAGAATGGAGTTTCCCAGTCTCAAAAAGACATATGCATCCCTATGTTTATTGCAGCACTCTTTACAATAGCCAAGAAATGGAAGCAACCTAAGTGTCCATCAGTAGATGAATGGATAAAGAAGAGGTGGTATGTATACACAATGGAGTATTATTCAGCCATAAGAAGAAAACAAATCCTACCATTTGCAACAACATGGATATAGCTAGAAGGTATTATGCTCAGTGAAATAAGCCAGGTGGAGAAACACAAGTACCAAAAGATTTCACTCATCTGTGGAGCGTAAGAACAAAGCAAAAACTGAAGGAACAAAACAGCAGCAGACTCACAGAATCCAAGAATGGACTAACAGTTGCCAAAGGGAAAGGGACTGCGGGTGGTGGTGGAAAGGAAGGGAGACGGGGAATAAGGGGCATTACGATTAGCACATGTAATGCAGCGGGTGGGGGGGAGCATGGGGAAGGCAGTATAGCACAGAGAAGACTGTGTATGCTGATGGACAGTGACTAATGGGGGTATGTGGTGGGTACTTGATAATGGGGGGAATGTAGTAACCACAGTGTTGCTCATGTATTTGTATATTAATGATACCATATTAATGATACTAAAATAAAAAAAATGGTATCAAACAGCATTGTGTGCTATAGGGAAATATTTTGTGAAAGGAAGAGTCAACCATCTATGTGGCATTATTTATTGTTGTTTGACTTTAAGAAATTGCCACAGCCACAGCAGCCTTTAGCAACCACCATTCTTATCAATGAACAGCCGTCAACCATCAAGGCAACATCCTCCACCAGCAAAAAGATTACAGCTTGCTGAAAGCTCAGGTGATGGTTACAATTTATTAGCAATCAAGTGTTTTTTGATGAAGGTGTGTACAGTGTTTTTTTTTAGACATAATGCTATTGCACACTTAATATTGACTATAGTGTAAATATAACTTATATACACTAAGAAACCAAAAAATTCATTTGACTCTCTTTATTGTGATACTCACTTTGTTGTGGGCGTCTGAAACAGAACCCACAATATCTCTGAGGTGTATTTTAGGGATAAAGACGTAAGGAAGTGTTGGCTCCGAGGAGTTGGTTTGATAGTTACCCTTACTTTTAGCAATTGTGGTAGACTGAAAAATGGGTCCCCAAAATATATCCACATGTGTAGTCTGTAATACTTTATTTTGCGGAGTGGGCAGGTCTTCATAGATGTCATTAAGTTAAAATTCTTGATATGAGGAGATTATCACGGATTATCTGGGTGGGCTCTAAGTGTTATTACATGTGCCCTTATATGAGAGGCAGAGGGAGATGATTATCTGCACAGAAGAGGAGGAGGCATTGTGACCACAGAGGTAGCGATTGATGTGGCTACAAGCCAAGGAATGCCAGCAGTTACTCCAACCTGAGAGAGGCAAGGAAATCATAAAACATCTGGAGGAAATACCTTGATTTTGGCCCAGTGATAATTGATTTAGGATTTTTGGCTTCCAGAAATAAGAGAAATTTCTATTGTTTTAAATCACCAAATTTGTGGTTGTTACAGCAGTTGTAGGAAACTAACACAGCAATTATTCTTCAAACTGTAAATGTGCATTTTTAAATAACCCAATTTGTCTAAATAATTACTCCTTTTGAGGGGAGTGTAATTTATATCTCACTCATATTAGACTGTAGTTCTATTTCAAGTACTTTAAAAACCAGACAGTTTTTATGATTAAAACAATGGATAAACATTTTTAGGCACAAAACTCTGAGTTTTTTAACTCAAAATAAGTTATATTTAAAGCTCTTCCCTTTTTGGGGAAAATGTTTTATCCAGTCTGGAAGCTTCCTCATTGCTGCTTGTTTGTAGCTACACTCTGGTAAGAGTACAATTTAGTTTCCTAAAATTTTACAATATACTGTCAGCCCTTTTGGATGACTTTTTCACCCATACTATAGAAAACGTACACTTTAAATCTTTTAATGAGAATTAGATTGAGTTCACTATGACCCAGCATGTAGCATGGTTTCACCTGAGCCTTGTTTATTGGTAGTCTACCCTCCCCCCCCAAAAAAAGAAAAGAGAAGAAAAGAAAAAGACAGTTAATAGGTTCTCTGTACTTTAACCCTTTTCATTAATGATCAGACAGCAGAGTACTTGGCCTGTATTATCTTAATCCCCTCAAAGATTGTGTATATTTTTGGGGAGGGGTAATCCAAGAAACATCCATCTGATGTCTCTGAATGTTTTGCAGAGCTGGTGTTCAAGATGTCCTTAATGTCATCTAATGCCCTTTTTATAAAGAATCCACAAGTTTCTAAGGGCATTTGAAACTGAAATGTCTGTACTCAGTGTTTCTCTTTTTCCTTTAAGCTTCCAGGAACTACACTTAATATTCAGCCACGTGCAAGTTACTAGCAGTAGACAACTGACAAGTCTACCATTTCTAGCAATTTTTGTTTGTTATAGAAAAGGCCTTAAATAAGTAGTCTTGGATTATTAGCCTGTTGCTTGATTTTTTTTTAACCACTTGAGGTACAACTGAACCATTCTTAAGTTCCTTTCTAAAAAATGTTCTTAAGTTAGAGAGTGGGTATGTAAGTTTTTTCTTAGTCTTTTACATTTTGGGAGGCTGATAAAGATTGCTTATTTATTGACAAGGTAAAGGAAATTATATCCTCTCAGTTTCACGGCTTATTGTGTATGGAATATCTCATTCAGCTTTGCCAATGACCCTGAAAATGTTTGTCACTTTGCAGATAATGGAAAGAAAATGAAGCCTTGAGAGACAGAAATTTGTTTGTGGATCCATACAGTAACTGCCAGCATTAGGATGAAGACTCAAGCTGATCTAGTTCCAAAAATCATTTACTGTTCTTCCTAGTTATCTCATTTGTACCAAACCAAACCATAAGGACATCCCTAAAATATGAATGCTCTGCTTTTATTCTTGAGGAATTTGTGGTTTAGTGCATCTGTTTTTCCTGCTAGAGGAGCTAGAGAATGGTCTTGGGAGCAGATGTGTGGCCTAGTCAGGGGATTTGAGGGTCTTGGGGGTCGAGAGTTGAATGGGAACCTGTTAGTGTCTTCAAGATTTTTTCACATGAAACTTGCTCTTTGCCACATCTCACCTCTAGAGACATAACCATGTTTTTTTTTTAATGCTCCTCTCAACCAATTTAAGGATTGTAGGTTTGGGGTGGATAACAATGCCACTTCAGGGAGCCTCTACATTATTTTGTTGGTGAAGCACTAGTAAATAGATATTTAAGTAGAAACAATGTTATGATTAGAGGTTAGGTCCCTAGACTAGTAGTCTTCAAAAGATTAATACATAATGTAATTGAACTAGTATGCAACTAGAAATTTTCCAGTATTTCAGACACATTACTTTAGTATAATGTTTTTAATGAAAAAACTTAGAATGGAAATTTTAGTTTCTAAGGTGAGACATTAATGTACTTTTGTCCTGAAAAATAATTTTTATGTGCATTTTCAAAAATTTGTTAAAGCTTGAATTTCCAGGATTAGTTTTAGGAGCCAAATTCTGTATGTTAGAATAATATATTTTAATAGGTATATGTATTCTAATCCATGAGTAGACACAAAATTTTGGGGCAGGGATGGATTAATTATTACATAAATAATTGCATCACCTCCTCCTTGCCCCAGTTCTTCCTCTGAGAGTAATGCAGTGAGAGCCTGATGTTTGTTTGTAGGTGAGGAACCCCAAAATTATTAATCTTCGATGTTTGTTTACATGTTGCCCACCTCTTCTCCTGGCAGAGGGAGAGAGACCTTTGCTCCCTTATATGAATAAATTCTCCTTGGTTGTTGTAGGGGGGAAGCCTAGGTTCCTAATCTTTGGATTGTAAATGAATGTTTTGTCTAGGGTCATGGGGGTGGGATCAGACAAGTCGCAGAATTTACAATCCCAGGAATGTCTCCATAGTCTCATATCTTACAGTTTCATCCCCTCTGAGATACAAACACATACTACTAGAGAGGTAAATCTCTCACTTACCTATTCACTTTTTTTTCAGTTTTTAAGACTTGTCCCTTGAAGGACAGATTGCTTTGCTCAGAAAACCCTAGCCATGAAGAAACAGTATTTTCTCTATACATAGAAAATAAACCAACTGATAAATCTTTTATCATACCCTTTCCCATGTTAATTTGAAGTGGCTTTTTTTAGTCATGAAAATGTGAAATGTTAAGGTTGCCTAATTTGAGCTCCTTTCTTTATTCATCACCATTTTTGAGTTCTTCAGCAAATATTTAGTGAATAACTACTGCCGAGCACAGTGTAGGTACTGAGGATATTGTGATGAATAAGGTAGATAACTAGCCTCCTTTTAAGGAGCTTGGAGGCTATGAAAGTGCTATGGTGGAAAAAAAAAGGGGGGAAGACATAAGAAAATGACAAAGTTAGAATTATGTTAGAATGCATGAAGAAGCTAGCTATGGGACAGTCTCAGGGGGAGAGAGCATTCTGTTCCAGGTAGAGGAATGGGCTAGTGTAAAGATACTAATGAGAATAAGCTTGGCAAGATTGGTAAGAGGTGGGAAATATGGCTGAAACAAGTTGAACAGACTCAGAATAACAAATGCATATTTAGGTGTTTGGATTTCTTTTTTAATTGCTAAGATAGGATCATACACATTTTAAAAAAACTTAATGTGTGGTATGTACATATGCTGAATTCCATATCAGTGTATACAGCTACATAGTATTCTATACTAGGGGTATATTCTAGTTAGCCATATTCCTATTGACAGACACATCTATAGGCTTTTACACATTTTTGCTATTACGAGCAGTGCTGTGATCAGCCATTCTTATGGTAGTCTTCCTTAAGAGAGTCATCATGAAGTCAAAACTTAAATGCTTTAAAAATTTTAACAGATACAGGCTGCTCTGAGAGGTGAGGATTCAGCCAGTATGGTACAGTGAGTTAATTTTTTGACTTGGTCAAAGCGTAGACAGTTCTTTTGGTGTATTCTTTTTCATTGGTGTCTATTTTTCAGATACTGTCTTGATTCACAGGATTTATTTATTGAATTTGTAAAAGGATAAGTAAGTGGAATTATTTTACAGTTTAAGGTATCTGTTTTTCATCTAGATCTTGTATAGGTTTATAAAAAATGCTTAATCCTTCTCGATTTTTTTTCATTTATTTAGGTACATCTGATTTAATTAAAAAAATTGTTATCCTCCTGATTTAAAATATCCTGAATTATGTAAATTCATGTCTGTTTTTGAACCCCTTATTTTGTTTTATCAATCTATTTGTCTTTTGACCATAGTCTTACTTTTTATTAAGCTTTAATATTTGATACAGTTTTTCAAAATATCCAGGTGTTCTTGTGCATTTTCCAGGTGATCCTTAGAATCAGTTTGTCTGTTGATATTTTGATTGGCAGCTTATTATATTGGATTTATATGAACATATAAATTATCTAATTCACCTATGTCCTTCAGTTAAGCTGTAGAGTTTTCTGTTTTTCATAAAATTTACTCTTAAATATTTTATGGTTTAGTTGCTGTTGTGGATGGTTGTAAATGGGATCTTGAAAAATAATACATTTCTGAATGATTTTTCCTTATTTATAGGCAATCTGTGGTTTCCGTGGCATGCTTTTTTCAAGCCACCACGTTATTGCTTTTTTTTTTTTAGTTCTAATAGTTTTTCATTTTTTTTTTAGTTCTAATAGTTTTTCATTGGATTCATGAAGTAGTTAATCATACTTGCAGCTGATATTTTTGTCACTTCCTTTTCCAATGTTCCTCTCTCCTCTGGTGGAATTATTTAGGACGTTAGCAGAATTGTAGAGCAGGCTGTTTTGCTCTTAACCTTTTAAATAGGAATCTTCTAAAGCTTTAACACTGGGGCTTCTGGTACAGCATAAGGGTATTTCCATCTATTTCCAACTTAGTAAGACCATTAACTAGTAGTAGTTTCATTTATTTATTCATGTAAAGTTGAATGTAACATTCTCTGATAATCTCATTTAAAAATCTGTTTCATATCTATATGCATTTTCTTAAGTTTTTTCCTTTTGGTTTTGTCAGAAACTTATAGTATTGCCTGTATCAAATAAGTGAAGTCTGCTTTAATGAACAAGTTCTTGTTTCTTAGCTGTTCTTTCTGTTTGATTTATACTTCTACAGTGATTTTTCCCTTTTACTTTCTTTAAGTTCATATTCTGATTTCTAATGCTTAGTTCATTTTTTTCAGTCTTTATGGTTTAATTATTTAAAAATTGAAGGTTATAAATTTTCCTGAAAAAGATTTCTCTCATTACATATCTCATGTGTTGCAATAAAGTAGTATTTTCATTGTATCAATTTGTAAAGGACATAAAATTTCAATTTTGATTTCCTTTTTAACCTATTCCACTGTGCCTTTTGCCTCCACTTAATCCCATTTGATTCTTGGGAAGGTCTCCATGTGGCCTGTCTTTAACTCTGTAACCTCTCGTGTATTTTCCCTTTTACTGCCAGATCAACCTCCCTCCCTTCCTGCTTTTTTAAATAGCTCCTTTTCTTTTCTTGATTATCTAATCCAATACCCTTTTTTGTAAAATAGCCCTTAAAAAAGTTATGGTATGTACTGTTTTGTTTACTGCTCTTATTCCTAGCACCTTGTTCAGTGCATAGGTACCCTTAGATGATGAGCATTTGAATGAATGTATGAATGGTATGTAATCTTGAAAAGATTGGGACAGGAAGAGAGTGACCTACCCAGATACATAGGCCTGTTTTCAGGCAGATCAGTTTGGGTAAAAATACTTAAGGAAAATTGAATATCTGGAAATTAAAGTGTTTTATGACTATCCAAGCTCTGAATAGCCCCCTGGAAAGCTATTACATAGTTCTTGAGTACATGTCTCTATCCAATTTAAAGAGCTCTAGTTAAATCATGTAAGATCCTCCTTAGCAGTCATTTTTTCCCTTTATGTATCATTTAAGGTTCTTTTTTTTTTCAAAATGCCTTCCCATACTTATTTAACTTACCGAAAAGTAGACTCATTACAAAGCAGGCTCATTTCTAACTGCAGCAGAAAGTAGTAAGATATATTAGGGTACTTGATGTCAGTGGGGTAGACATGTAAGCAACTGTAATGCAGTAAAAAGTCCATAGCACAGGGCATACTTTGTACTTGGCACCTATTTTTTATTTTCAAATAAGTAGAACCTTTTTCCTCTGACTTCTTTCAAGATTTTTTTAAAATTTTAATTAAAATTTTTATTTTGGTATCACTAATCTAGAGTTACATGTGCAACATTATGGTTACTAAACTCCCCACTTCATCAGGTCCCCCCCCCTCTTACCCCATTACAGTCACTGTCCATCAGCGTAGTGAGTTGCTGTAGAATCACTACTTGTCTTCTCTGAGTTGTACAGCCCTCCCCGTGCCTCCCCGATATTACGTCAGCTAATCCTAATACCCCCTTTTCCCCCTTGTACCTCCCTTCCCACCCATCCTACCCAGTCCCTTTCCCTTTGGTAACTGTTAGTCCATTCTTGGGTTCTGTGAGTCTGCTGCTGTTTTTTTCAGTTTCTTTCTTTGCTCTTATGCTTCTCATATGAGTGAAATCATTTGATACTTGTCTTTTTCAGTTTGGCTTATTTCACTGAGCATAATACCTTCTAGCTCCGTCCGTGTTGTTGCAAATGGTAGGATTTGTTTTCTTCTTATGGCTGAATTATTCCATTGTGTATATATCACACATCTTCTTTATCCATTCATCTACTGAGGGACACTTAGGCTGCTTCCATTTCTTGGTTATTGTAAATAGTGCTGTGATAAACATAGGGGTGCATCTGTCTTTTTGAAACTGGGCTGCTGCATTCTTAGGGTAAATTCCTAGGAGTGGGATTCCTGGGTCAAATGGTATTTCTATTTTGAGTTTTTTGAGGAACCTCCATACTGCTTTCCACAATCGTTGAACTAATTTGCATTCTCACCAGCAGTGTAGGAGGGTTCCCTTTTCTCCACATCCTCGCCAACATTTGTTGTGTTTTGGATGTTGGCCATCCTAACTGGTATGAGGTGATATCTCATTGTGGTTTTAATTTGCATTTCTCTGATGATTAGTGGTGTGGAGCATCTTTTCATGTGCCTGTAGGCCATATGAATTTCTTCTTTGGAGAAGTGTCTATTCATGTCCTCTGCGCATTTCTTAATTGGATTATTTGTTTTTTGTTTGTTGAGGTGCGTGAGTTCTTTATATATTTTGGATCCCAACCCCTATCGGATATGTCATTTATGAATATATTCTCCCATACTGTAGGATGTCTTTTTGTTCTACTGGTGGTGTCCTTTGCTGTACAGAAGCTTTTAAGCTTGAAATAGTCTCATTTGTTCATTTTTGCTTTTGTTTCCCTTGCCCGGGGAAATATGTTCATGAAGAAGTTGCTCATGTTTATGTCCAAGAGATTTTTGCCTATGATTTTTTCTAAGAGTTTTATGGTTTCATGACTTACATTCAGGTCTTTGATCCATTTTGAGTTTACTTTTGTGTATGGGGTTAGACAGTGGTCCAGTTTCATTCTCTTCCATGTAGCTGTCCAGTTTTGCTAACACCAGCTGCTGAAGAGGCTGTCATTTCCCCATTGTATATCCAAGACTCCTTTATCAAATATTAATTGACTGTATATGTTTGGGTTAATGTTTGGATTTTCTATTCTGTTCCACTGGTCTGTGGGTCTGTTTTTGTGCCAATACCAAATTGTCTTGATTACTGTGGCTTTGTAGTAGAGCTTGAAGTCAGGGAGTGTAATTCCCCCTGTTTTATTCCTCCTTCTCAGGATTGCTTTGGCTATTCGGGGTCTTTTGTGGTTCCATATGAATTTTAGAAGTATTTGTTCCAGTTCATTGAAGAAAGCTGTTGGTAGTTTGATAGGGATTGCATTGAATCTGTAGATTGCTTTAGGTAGTATAGCCATTTTGACAATATTTATTCTTCCTAGCCAAGAGCATGGGATGCATTTCCATTTGTTAGTGTCCTCTTTAATTTCTCTTAGGAGTGTCTTGTAGTTTTCAGAGTACAGGTCTTTCACTTCCTTCATTAGGTTTATTCCTAGGTATTTTATTCTTTTTGAAGTAATTGTGAATGGAACTGTTTTCCTGATTTCTCTTTCTGTTAGCTCATTGTTAGTGTATAGGAAAGCAACAGATTTCTGTGTGTTAATTTTGTATCCTGCAACTTTGCTGAATTCAGATATTAGTTCTAGTTTTGGAGTGCAGTCTTTAGGGTTTTTTATGTACAATATCATGTCATCTGCAAACGGACAATTTGACTTCTTCTTTACCAATCTGGATGCCTTGTATGTCTTTGTTTTGTCTGATTGCCGTGGCTAGGACCTCCAGTACTATGTTGAATAACAGTGGAGAGAGTGGGCATCCCTGTCTTGTTCCCAGTCTTAGATGAAAAGCTTTCAGCTTCTCACTGTTGAGTATGATGTTAGCTGTGGGTTTGTCATATATGGCCTTTATGATGTTGAGGTACTTGCCCCCTATACCCATTTTGTTGAGAGTTTTTATGATGATTGGATGTTGAATTTTGTCAAATGCTTTTTCAGCATCTATGGAGATGATCATGTGGTTTTTGTTCTTCTTTTTATTGATGTGGATGATGTTGATGGATTTTTGAATGTTGTACCATCCTTGCATCCCTGAGATGAATCCCACTTGATCATGGTGTATGATCCTCTTGATGTATTTTTGAATTTGGTTTGCTAATATTTTGTTGAGTATTTTTGCATCTACTTTCATCAGGGATATTGGTCTGTAATTTTCTGTTTTGGTGAGGTCTTTGCCTGGTTTTGGTATTAGAGTGATGCTGGCTTCATAGAATGAGTTTGGAAGTATTCCCTCCTCTTCTATTTTTTGGAAAACTTTAAGGAGAATGGGTATTATTTCTTCTCTATATGTCTGATAAAATTCAGAGATGAATCCATCTGGCCCGGGGGTTTTGTTCTTGGGTACTTTTTTGATTACTGATTCAATTTCATTGCTGGTGATTGGTCTGTTTAGGTTTTCTGTTTCTTGCTTGGTCAGTCTTGGAAGGTTGTATTTTTCTAAGAAGTTGTCCATTTCTTCTAGGTTTTCCAGCTTACTAGCATATAGATTCTCACAGTATTCTTTTATAATTCTTTGTATTTCTGTGGGGTCCGTCATGATTTTTCCTTTCTCATTTCTGATTCTGTTTATGTGTGTAGATTCTCTTTTTCTCTTAATAAGTCTGGCTTGGAGTTTATCTATTTTTAATTTTTCAAAGAACGAGCTCTTGGTTTCATTGATTTTTTTCTATTTTATTCTTCTCAATTTTATTTATTTCTTCTTTGATCTTTATTATGTCCCTCCTGGTGACTTTGGGTCTCATTTTTTCTTCTTTTTCCAATTTCAATAATTGTGTCTTTAAACTATTCATTTGGGATTGTTCTTCCTTCTTTAAATAGGCCTGGATTGCAATATACTTTCCTCTTAGAACTGCCTTTGCTGCGTCCCATAGAAGTTGTGGCTTTGTGTTATTTTTGTCATTAGTCTCCATATTTTGTTATGTTTTAATTTGGTCATTGATCCATTGATTATTTAGGAGCATGCTGTTAAGTCTCCATGTATTTGTGAGCCTTTTTGTTTTCTTTGCTCAATTTATTTCTACCTTTATACCTTTGTGTTCTGACAAGTTGGTTGGTAGAATTTCAATATTTTTGAATTTACTGAGGTTCTTTTTGTGGCTTAATATGTGGTCTGTTGTGTAAAGTGTTCCTTGTGCACTTGGGAAGAATGTGTATCCTGCTGCTTTTGGGTGTAGAGTTCTGTAGATGTCTGTTAGGTCCATCTGTTCTAATATGTTGTTCAGTGCCTCTGTGTCTTTACTTATTTTCTGTCTGGTTGATCTGTCCTTTGGAGTGAGTGGTGTGTTGAAGTCTCCTAAAATGAATGCACTGCTTTCTGTTTCCTCCCTTATCTGTTAGTATTTTTTTCACATATGCTGGCGCTCCTGTGTTGGGTGCATATATATTTATAACGGTTATATCCTCTTGTTGGACTGACCCTTTTATCATTATGTAATGTCCTTCTTTATCTCTTGCTACTTTCTTCGTTTTGAAGTCTATTTTTAAAGATTTTTTATTTTTGAATTTCTGTTCATAATGATATGCTGTTCAAAATCAGTTTGAAATGATATGCTGAGGTAGTTGTGTTTTTGTTTGTTTTGTTTTTTTGCTTGGTGTTCTCTTGAGCTTCCTGGATCTGTGGTTTGGTGTCTGACATTAATTTGGGGGAATCCTCCGTCATTGTTGCTTCAAATATTTCTTCTATTCCTTTCTCCCTTTCTTCTCCTGTTGGTATTCCCATTACACATCTGTTACATCTTTTACTTACCCCACAGTCCTTGCTCATTGTGTTTTGTTTTTTTCCTTATTTGTTCTTTTTTGCTTTTTCAGTTTTTGAGGATTCTATTTATACATCGTCTAGCACAGATATTCTGTCCTTAGCCATATCCAGGCTACTAATAAGCCCTTCAAAGGCATTCTTTGTGTCTGTTAGTGTTTTTGATCTCTAGCATTTCTTTTTGGATCTTTCTTAGGATTTCCATTCCACATCTCTGCTTATACTGCACATCTGTTTATTCATGCTGTCTGCTTTATTCATTAGAACCCTTGGCATATTCATCATAGTTGTTTAAAATCCCTGCTCTGGTAATTCCAGCATCTCTGTCGTGGCTGGTTCTGATGCTTACTCTATCTATTCATATTATGTTTTTTGCCTTTTGGTATGCCTTGTAATTTTTTCTAGGTAGCAGACGTGATGTAAATACACTGCTGTAAATACACCCTTAGTAATGTGGTGAGATGTGGGGCAAGGGGAAAGGCTCTGTAGTCCTATAGTTAGGTCTCCGTCTTTTAGTTATTAGCCAGTGCCTCTGGACTGTGAACTCCACAAGTGATTCTCAGTTTTTTTCCCAACTCCCTTAGGTGGGACAGGATGACTAGAATGGGCTGAGTTGGGTATTTCCCCTCCCCAGATCAGGTTAGGTTCTGGTTAACGACTTTTTCTTGAGGGCAGGCCTTGTAAGAATAGGGTGTTTTGGCATATTTTAAAATGATTCCTTTTCCCCTCCCTCTCCTGGAAGCAGGAGAGGATTTTTCTCATATTTATTATGGGAATCTGGTCAAGTTTCAGGAGGTAAATTTCACAATATTATGGGGACTCCTTATGACTGGGTCCTCTTGGGAGTTTTTAACTGTCAGACCTGTCGGTCCTGAGCCTCCAGCAGTTTTTCAGTTACAGTTCAGATTTCCCTACTTGTTGTGGTTCTTACTGCAGTTTCCGCTCCTAAGTCTAATCTGGTGAAATGAGCTTCCCTGTATTTTGTCTCTCCACCTTGAGGGCCGTGGCGTGCCTTGTGTCCTCCTCTTGTGGATTCAAGAAGAGTTGATTTTTTAGACTGGTCAGCTTTGTAGTTGTCAAGATGGAGTGGCGACTTACATGTGGAACCCACAAGTAGATGTCTGACCTTTTTCTTGTTTAACAAAAATAAACTTAGTAAATCCTTTTGGGTATAATACATAGAAAGTTTTCATCTCTTTTGCCTCCTCTGCTCTTTGCTATGTGGGTAATCACTTCTTGGAGGCACTGCATTGAAAAAGCTTTTGCGATCACCCTTGGCCTCTGTAAAAAGAACTGTGTGAGCTTCCGTAAATGTTAAGACGTGGAGAGTCAGCATGAATGCCAGGTATTTCTAGTCCCTAAAGGAACATTTTGAATATCCTATTGCTATTTACCCTTTGGTTATTGAAGCTGAAAGCTTTCAAAGTCTGCTTATGTCTAGATTTTTTCTGGGATTTATTTTCTGTTTCTGTCACTACTGCTGAAGTTATCTTGTCCAAACTAATGCTAACTTTTCATCAATACATTCTCTCCACACCTGAGCACCTACTTTGTGCAAGAAACATTTCTAGTTTTGGTGGGGGTTGGGGTGGGCGGCACAGGTATCTCTTACTCAAAAGTGTAACTGAGGTGTTAATAACTGGGGATTGGGCCCCAGATGGACCTAGATTTTCTTATGTTGTGATGCATGGGTCTTCAGGCAGTGGTCTTCTGGAAGCACATTGCTGTTGCTGGAAAGAACCCTTAAGATAGACATCTCATGTCCCATTTTCACTGACTTCAGCTCTACTTAACATCATTTCAGGTTATAATTATTACCTAAGCTGTCCATTCTTGTTCCTTTCCTCTTCCTTTGCTCTGTCTATATGTTAGTAAAAACTATACAGAGATGACTCCCAAGTATTATTCATCAAAATCACAGTTCATTCCCATCTGAAGAACAGAAGGTAAATGTATTTAACATTTTTGGCTTGGGCAAGGGGGAGCTACAGGCGGAAATACAGCTTCTCAGAAAAAACAGGAGAGGTTGTATATGATTTTGGGGAAAGGTAGAATTTAGTTTAAATTTAAATAAAACAGTGTATTGACCTAAAGCAAAAAGGGACTAGTTCTCAAGAGCTTATCTGTCAGCAACTGCCAAAAATGGAAATTTGAGCTTCCTATGTACACATGTATCATGTCCTTTAGGCAAATGTAGAATTTGCAGTTTCTTCTGTATATATGGATTGTGTCTTGACACAAAAATGGAATTTTTCATTCTCAGATCATCTTTTGGCCCTCCTTGGCCAGGCCACAGGAGAGACTACTAAATTATTGTTCAGATTTACACTGCTAACATGCTCTTAAAAATTGAGATAGTGGTTTTGGCTATCAGCAAGATTGTGTCCCTTTTTTTGATCTCAGGATTACCTGCTGTATCATCTGGTAAGATGGCATCCATGCAGTAGCATTTAAGACTCTAGATATAAAGGAGCATGTGATTGTAATACAGATAAACAGAGAGACTGGAAAACTTTCAAAGCCATGGAGGTCCTAGTTTTTCCAAATGATAACAGGAAGTTCTGGAACTACAACTAACTTGTGAATTACGTCCTGAATCTTGTTTGCCACAGGAATGCAATTGCCCAAATCAGATATAATTTGATTATGTGCGGAACTGGTATCTCTAGAAAAAAGACTTCAGCAGAATATTTTATTTGACATTTCCTATTAATTTGCTGGAGGAACTTTCTGGGGACAGAAGAAAGGAGTGTTCTGTTTATAGTTGGCCCCAGGGTAGCAGTCATAAGTTGGGGACATAGAGTTAGGATTTGGAATTCTTAGAAATTCCCTCTGAGTAAGTTTTAAGCTCTTTGAGAAATTCATTATGTTGTAGTAGGATTTATGGTGGAAATAATGGCATGGGTAGTTACTAGGAAGCTGACCATTTATTGTAGGTAGTTCATCTTTAATTCAATGACAGGAAATGAGATTCCATAGTAATTGTCAGAGCAGCGTTTTTGGGAAGGTTTGGGGCCATTGTTCTCTTCTTACACACATATGTACACACACACACATGTCAGCACACACCCTTTATTTGCTAATATGGAACAATGCCTCTTCCAGTTATTTTTCTGATCGCTGAATCTGCCAGTATCTCTGAATAGGTCCTTCATACTTAGAGGCTGAAGGACCTCTTGTTTGTTTTAGTTTGAAGTTTGTCACTTTTCTAAAGCTCTTCTATCATGTTCAGCTCCATGTTGGAGATAATCCAAATTTTCATTTTCCATTCCTTTTTTTTTTTTTAAGTCTCTGTTTTAGGTCTTTACCTTTGAAAAGGTAGTTTCACATTACCTCTTGGGTCTGTCTCATAACACAGGTTGAACTCCTTGAAGCCAGTTTCTTGTGTTTCCTCTTTATTGTTCCATCCCTTCTGTACAGGCTTGTTTTTCTTGCTCTCTCTAGTCCCTGATGAATGTTTAGCAAGTTAAAAAAAATTTTTTTTCCAGTCATTTGTCAGCCTTGAACCACTTTTATCCATCTGAGGGGCTACAAGTAAATGGATTCATTAATATAAGCCTGGACAACCAGTGTCTAATAACATGTGAAATCCAGAAACAGCTCTTTGTCTGCCTTACAGTTTGCGAAAGTCTTTCATTAGGACTGTTAGTTCAGCCCTAAACTGGGCCTTAATTTAGTTTTCCTTGGCTTTACCACCATTGTAGTAATTTTAGTGGGTATTGGATCATTTGGCTGTTTTCTAGGGAAGACCTTGAGAAAAGGGTAGTTCATTTAGGATTTTAGGGGCGGAACCAGAGGGGAACAGAAGGAATATATGTCAGGTGCTGATGCTAAAACATGACAGTGCTGGATGCATAAGGAGGGTAGGTTTCAGATAATTTGAGTGGTTTCTTTTCTTTGGCTTTTGCTAGACAATCTTAAAAGGGATGCTGTTTTGAAGTTAGAGTTTTGTTTTGAGGCCTTGGTATACCAGTTAAAAAGGCTGGCCCTTGTATACTTGGTACTTTTTCTCCTTTATTTTTTAGAACTTATCTTAGATGTATTCTCTTAGATATGTCCACAAATCCCAATAATAATTTAGGGAGTCAAAAATTATCCTTGGAGAAACTGTGCCATCAAGCCTAGTAAGCACAGTAATTATTATTGTAAGAGTGTATATAAGGGGCAGGAGTTCTGCCAGGAGAAGTTTGTAGCTTAAATGCAGAGAAATTCACTTCGATACACAATAGACAAGGGGTCAATACAATAGGATTTAGTGGTACTTATAAAATGATGGTTAGGGCATATGATTTAATGTCTGTTACTTTTAGCCCCAGAACACAGAAATGAAGGACAAAGGCCTCCTACTTTAAACAAAGTGCTCTCTCTCAGAGAGTCTCTTCATGAAGGTTTCTAAAGAGACTCACAACAAAGTTTGTTGCTTCAGAGAGAAGTCTGGTCTAATGGGACTCTTGTATCCATTAGCCTCTAAAAGTTGACTAGATAACAATGTGTAGAGTCTGTGCCATCTTTAAATCTTCATGAAGACTGAATGAAAAGACCATTTCACCAAGGAGAAGTTTCTACTACAAATGTTTTTCCATTTATGATTTTCAGAGAATGGAATCAAAGCACTCAGAGATGGTAAAAGAGCCAAAGGCTACTAATCCTAGGATTAACAGGTAAACTGAGGCCAGATTAGTGGCCACAGCTCTGTGAAAAATTATTCAGATTTCAGATTAATTGGAGACACTGATAAGGAAGGGATCATGATGAAGCTGAAAGACAACTGTATTTAAAGTCCAAGGGCCTCAAGGAATGTTTGCTTGTTTGGTAGTCCACTAGTTCTAGTGACCAAATTGAGTGAGTCCTCAAGGCAGTGGACATCCTCAAAACTGTAAACAAAAATCACCACTCATTCAAATCTGGAAAGTTTGAACATATTTATTTCAAAAATCTCCTTGAGCAAGGGAGAAACTTCATATGGAAAGGTAGTTTTTTGTTAAAGGAAGAGACAAGGTATGTAGAATTTTACTGGGGGCTAAAATTTCAATGAAATGTATCAAAGCAAAGTTGAGCCAATTGCCGATTGGGTGGTTCTTGATAGTTGATCTGTTCAAATGGTGTCTGCTGAAAGTGGATACATATAGATCGTGTGCTTTATTGTGTACATGCCAGTGTAGAATATGTGCCCTCCTGTGAATGTGCAGGTTGTGTCTTCAGGCAGGTGTGGGATTTTTCTTTCTCACTCCCTGCTGGACCACTCAGGCTCAGTGCTCCATCAGTAATACTGGAACTCAGTATGTGTAACAATTCTATTTCTCTTCTAACCCTCTGTCTCAGTAAAGGATGGTTGCTTTCCCAAAGATGTGTTTGACCCTTCTTTCTTACACCAGTGTTGAATGTATCACTTAGTGGTCTAATATTGTCTTTCTGTCCATGCCTAACTGCTTTGGTTCAGAGTTCATATAACCCAGGTTTTTGCAACAACTTCCTCATGGGTCTTAATGATAGCTGGTTTCTCTTCTTTTGCCTTCTACTCTACTGCTTGAATTTCTGTGTAACTACTTGATTTTGTTACTTTCTTATTTATTAAAACTTCCAGTAGCCTCCAAACACAAGCATATCTGTTTTTCATGCCCACCTTCATACATGATGCTCTACTCTGCCTAAAATAGAACCCTCTTTCTTTCTTTTGTACCCTATCCCAATGTAGTAGTTTCTTATTTTTTAAGGCTTATTTCATCTCTGCTGAATCGCTTCCCTGACTCCTCAAATTTCCTGATCTTCTTTTGTAATTCCATACTGCTTTTTACATACTGCTGCTTAGAAGTTATCTTGTCAGATTGTAGTTTACCTGCAGTTCTTTCTTTTTAGGCTTTGGATTCTGAGGCAAGGATCTAGAGCAGTTCTGCTTGGCTAATAATAGATATCTACACTACATAGTTGAATGACTGGAGGCCCTTCTTTTTCCTGTGCTCTAGAGGAGTTAGTTCCTAAGACCATCTTATATGTATACTAGATTCCATCCCCCTACTCAAAGACAAGCAGAGGATTTAGCCTTACATTGTTTAGTTCATTCGTAACAAAAGGTAAGGCAGAATTAGTGAGTCAGGGTGGTGAGGAGACCTTGAAATCATGTCAAATGGCAAGCAGTGGGAGGAAGAAGGCTGTTTAATCAAAATGAAAAAAAAATCAGCTGGGGTATGATAAGTGTTCAGATATTTGAAAGACTGTGGAAAAATTATTCAACTTAATTAGGGTGCCTCCAGAGGGCAGTGGTAGGAATAGGAAGCAGTTTTGGGCTTAGTGTTAGGAAGAGCTTTCTGAAAATTATAAGCTAATTTATTAGGTAGGGAGTTTTTCATGAGGGGAACTATGAGTAGAGGCAGAATGACCTGTGGTTTAAAGTGCTAAGGAGTAGATTTTGTGTCTTTGGAAAAAGTTGGACTAGATGGCCATGCTGGAGTCTGAAATTTTCCTGATTTAGTTCTGAGTTCCATGATCATGAATTTTGGGAACATATTTCTTGTTTTGGGTTAAGATAGTTTTCTATACATTAACTAGTAAGATGTGCCAGCTGTTGAGCATTCAGACATCAGTGATACTCTCTTGCTATCAAGTAGCTTGTATTTATAAAAATGGAAAGATTCTTGAGCTTTACTTCTTTTTAATTTTTGAGAAGCCAGTGTAATTTCTATTTTTATTATTCTCAGGATTCACAATTCCTAAAAATCAGTTTTGAGATTTACTTCCCTGTCAAATACTAAAATTGTTTTTTTTTTATCCTTTTTATTCCTAGCAATGTCTCAGGCTGTGCAGACAAATGGAACTCAACCATTAAGCAAAACATGGGAACTCAGTTTATATGAATTACAACGAACACCTCAGGTAAGGTAGACTAAGATAACTTAGGGGAAATACGGGACATATGTAAACTGGGATACCTTTTTAGAAAATCTGAGCTCAAAAGAACATAACAGTAATAATAAATTTATATACAAGCAGTCCTGACTTGTGTATGTTTGGTTGACAGTTCATTCATTGATTGAACAAATGATTTGAGTATATACGCTATACCAGGTCCTAATCTAGGTTCTAAGCAAAGTGAATAAAACAGATGTAGCACCAGCCAGTGGAGTTTAATAGACATTAAACAAGTAAATACCCGTAGAATTACACAGTTGAGAAGTTGTGTAAAGGGAAAGTCCCCAGTGTTGTAATAAATAATAGCCTGGGAGAGCTAGGGAAGACTGTTTTGAGCTAATGATGGGAAGGACTGAGGAGTAGCCAGATTTGAAAGAGATAAACATGCTTAAAATTGAACTCATTTTAAGGTTGAGATACCCATATGACACGCAGGCAGAGATGCTAACTTGGGGTCTGGACTAAATACAAAATTTAGGTGTTGTTGGTACATTTTAAACAATTAGAATGGATAAGGTAATCCAGAGAGAGATGAGCAGAGGTCCTAGAGCTGCATCCAGAGTAGCTTCAACATTTAGAAATTAAGTGATGGAAAGGAACCATCAATGGAGACAGAGAAGGAATAGGGAGAGAAAAGTAAGAAAAAATGGGAGATGGAGAGAGTGAATCAAAATCTAAGAGGAAGGACGTTGTAGTAATCGTATTCAACATTACTGAGGGGATGGATAAGATGATTACAAAAGTGTACCATAGATTTGTCATTACATACATGGTGACCTTGACAAGAGTAGATGCACTTGAGTAGATTGTGCTATGTTGAAGAGAGGGAAAAGTGAAAATATATAGGCAGTTCTTGAGAGAAGTTTGGCTATGCAGAGGAGCAGAGAAATTGAATACAAACTAAAGGGGAACTTGAAATTGGGAAGTTTTAAATTTTGTTTATAAGATGGGACACAGAGCTGCAGTGACACTCTACTGTCCCCCCCCCACTCTAAAGTGCTTCATTCACATTTAACTATTCAGCAACCTGTGGAGATACTAATCTAGGCTAATTTAGTGAAGAGAGAGAAATTGCTAAAGTTGGAGAGCAAATATAATAATCAAGAGGGATATACTTGAGAAGGTAGAAGGAATACACCTTTGATATGAAGAGGCATGCTTTCTCCTTGTAGCAAGAAAGATGAAGATTTATAAAGATTTCATAGAAAAAGAGAGCTTTCTTAATGAAATTTTGAGGCAAGGTAATCTGTTGAACATCCGGGTGGAGGAAGGCCTGCAGGTAGAAGACAAGGGGTAAAATAGTGTAGTGAAAGGAAAAATGACTTGTTAGAGAAACCAGCTGCTGAGTAGTGTTGAACACTTATTTGAGGCTGGTGAAATTCTGACAGTCATGTGTGTTTCCCCGTTTCTTTCCCCATAGTGCCACATACCTACACAGATACTGACTGGCATAGAGAATGTGGATGTTGAGTTTATCCATGGTTGGGATTTTGATAGGCAAGTTATAGAGAAGAAGAGGAGGGACAAACTTGATTACTAGCTAAGTCAGTCATTATATTTTCTGAGTGATAGTTTCCTCATGTACAAAATGGAGGTTATAAGTAAAAAGTTTGTGTATGTATTATACTAGGTACAGTAGTCCTCTTTTATCTGTGGTTTTGCTTTCCACATTTTCAGTACCTATGGTCAATTATGGTCTGGCAGTCAACCGTGGTCTGGAAACATAGGATCCTCCTTTTGACTTCTGGTCAGAAGGTCAATAGTAACCTAACACTACATCACAATGCCTATGTCATTCACCTCTTTTCATCTCATCACATAGGCATCTTACCATCTCACATCATCACAAAAGGAGGAAGTTTGGGTACAGTATAAGAAGATACTTTGAGAGAAAGACCATATTCATATAGCTTTTATTATATTGTTACAGTTCTATTTTATTATTAGTTATTGTTAATCTCTTATTATGCCTGTTTTATAAATTAAACTTTATCATAGGTATGTATGTATAGCAAAAAACTTAATGTATGTATAGGGTTCAGTACTAATCCACGGTTTCAAGCATCCAGTGGGGGTCTTGGAACTTACCCTTTGTGGATAAGGGGAGGTTACTGTAAAGTAAAATATTTAAAAGTACTTAATATAGAGAGTCTGAAACACTCTATAATAGTGGTAGTTATTGTAAATGTAAATATATTTTACTTGAGTCCTTTATGGACAATATCTATAGTTTCTATGCCTTTCTTTGTGAGATCATCAGTCTATGAGCCTTTAGAGAAAACACAAGTATAAATGGAGAGAGCCAGTGGAAGCAGGAAATATCATTAACATATGGGAAGCTCCTCATTTCTTCCTTTTCTTTTTCTTCTTTGTTTTCCTCTTTTTTCCTTTTCAGCAGCCACCTACTAGACCTCTTTCCACAATCCATAGGAGTCAGTGTTGGTGGCTTTAGAACTCAGTAGTCTTTAGTCCCAAGGTCACCTTGTGGGAGATGTGGGTAGTGAAGGTGAAGAAAGAAGAAGTCACTAATCTCTCTGCAGCTGGAGATGTGTCTTGGGATTCTATTGGAATGCCAAGTG
The DNA here is from genome assembly GCA_032199065.1 of Smutsia gigantea. Lineage (NCBI taxonomy): Eukaryota > Metazoa > Chordata > Mammalia > Pholidota > Manidae > Smutsia > Smutsia gigantea. Next base: position 369,204 of record JAVSCE010008435.1, read on the forward strand.
CATTTTCACACTGACACATTTTTTAGACATAATTAGAAATACTAATAATTGTTATACTTCAGATGTATTCTACTTTAAATCAGTTTGTAGGTTTGCCTGAGCACGACCACTTGGTGTATAATCTGTTTCTGTGGACCAAGACCTTTTCAGGTTAAAAAAAATCCTGTTAAACTCTATTTTAGATAATACTTGTATCACAATCTTAAAGTCTCTTAATGGATGGAAATGTATAATTTATTATCAAAATGGTGCACTTTTTAAAGATAAAGCAATTCTTAGGGTTCATTTAATCCTAATTTCTCATTTTTTAGATAAGGAAACAATGAAAATAATCATTTAGAGTCACAGCCAGTTAATATGCCTAGAACTGGAACCAAAGGCATCTGATTGAACACTCAATGCTTTTTTTTATTATACCAGGCTTATTTATCTTTCAAATACATTAATATGTTATCTTCAGCATTAAAACAAGAGCATTTCTATAATGCAGTGGTGGAGGGGTGAGGGGAATTCAGGGATATTATTGCCAAAACAAGATTAGCTGTGAGTCAGCAATGATGGTGGCTGGATAATGGGTCCATAGATGTTCATTTTTGTCATTTTCAATACTTTTGCATGTTTGAACTTGTCTGTAATAAACAAATAGCATTAATTTTAGAGTGATTCTTCCGTAGGAGGCAATAACAGATGGCTTGGAAATTGTGGTTTCACCTCGAAGTCTACACAGTGAATTAATGTGCCCAATTTGTTTGGACATGTTGAAGAACACCATGACTACTAAAGAGTGTTTACATCGTTTTTGTGCAGACTGCATTATCACAGCCCTCAGAAGTGGGTATGTTGAAATGAGTTACACTAGGGACTTAAGTTGTACCAGAACAGTGCTCTTATGGGTTTTGGAAATACATTCTCTATAAGTGTTCATTTGAGAACTGGAAAATTTTTTAAAGTCTAGGTTTTAATTATTAGAGAATCTTTGTTTTGAAACAGTTGATTTTATCAATTTTAGAAGCTTTATAGGATGAATATTTTGAGGAAATTACAAAGGGTGAAACCATGGTTTTTCTACTTCTGAAGCACATAAAATAATATTCTTACGAATGTTATTTTAATTAAAGAATTCATAGCATACAAATTAATATATATTAGTGGGTAGTTTTTCCTTACATGGCATGGATATCAGAAAGGAGCAATTTATATTTGAGAAGAATAGATTTTTATTTCTAAAATGGTTATATGTAATTGATCACTGGGAAGTATTCACATTTTTCTCTGTTGGCTAGTGATGTGAAGTTACCAGATTCATGCTTAACCACTAGTAAGATTTCCAAGGAAATTCAGGTTAATCAGTTTAAATTCCTTTGTGTTATTGAAATATTAGAATAATAAAAATGATCCAGAAGCAGTGACTGTAATGGGCTTTGTGGTGGGGACTTGATAATGGGGGGAATCTAGTAACCACAATGTTGCTCATGTGATTGTATATTAATGATACCAAAATTAAAAAAAAAATGATCCAGAAGCTGGGTATTTGTCTTTAGCCCAAAGATACTGGCATCATTTACATTTTCTTTCCCCTCTTTTTATTTAGCAATAAAGAATGTCCTACTTGTCGGAAAAAGCTAGTTTCTAAAAGATCACTAAGGCCAGACCCAAACTTTGATGCACTCATCAGCAAAATTTATCCAAGTCGTGATGAATATGAAGCTCATCAAGAGAGAGTATTAGCCAGGATCAACAAGCACAATAATCAGCAAGCACTCAGTCACAGCATTGAGGAAGGACTGAAGATACAGGCCATGAACAGGTATGTGGGAAAACAGGCCAGAGAGAGTGGCCATTTTTCTGAATACTTTATTAAATACTGAATTTACTGAAAAGCCTCCAGCTTGAAAAAGATGACATGCAATAACAAATAGTAGTTTTGCATGGTTATCTTTTTATGCAGGTATAATATATGCCTCCAGGCATAGTAGAATGTTCGATTTTAAACACTAGAATCTTTAAACACCCTCCTTAGTACGTACTTCTCCCTCCACTTACTATTCTATATCTCCTTTTCCCTTTATAGCAAAGCTCCTTGGAAGACTTGTCTATGCTTACTTTATCTGATTCTCCCATTCCATTTTGAACTCCCTCTAGTCAGGCTTTCATCCTCACCCTCAACTCTCAAATCACACTATTGGAGTTACCAGTGACCTCCACACTGTGAAATCTAATTGCTGATTCTCAGAGCCCATGTTATGTAGCAGCATTTGACAAGGGCTCTCTTTGAATAGTTTACTTTACCTCGCTTTCAGGAGATCATATTCTCTTGGTTCCCTTTGTATGTCATTCACTCAAACTTGACCTGTCCCATACTGTACTTTTTATTCTTATCCGTACTTCTCTTAATTGTTGTTCACTTCAGTTGATGGCAAGTCCATAATACCACTTGCTTTAACAAAAAATTTTGGAGTCACCCTTAACATCTCTTATTTTTCTCACATTCTGTATTCCAATCTGTGAATAAATATATTTTTAGCTTTCTTCATAATATATTCAGATTGGTCTAGGCCACCACTATCTTTCTTTTGAGTATTGAAATAATCTCCTAATTGACTTTCTACTTTCCATGCTTACCCTGACATGGTCTATTCTCAGCACAGCAGCCAGAGTGATTCTGTTAAATTAAAAGTCACATCTGGGTTCTCCTTTACTCCAGAGCCTCTAATATCTCCTATTCGCATTCAGGTTAAAAGACCTTAATGGTGGCTTCCAAGAACCTACATAATCTGGGCACTTTCTTACTCCCATTCTCTCTTCCTTTCTGACATCTCCTAATATATTCAGACCTCAAGGAGATGGCAAAATAGGAGATGGCATTCTAATCTAGTAATTCTCACCTGGGCTAAAACATCAGGATCACTTGCAAAGCCTTTAAATTCCAGGACCTTAGGTATCATCCCTGACAAAGTCAATTAGAATCTTTGATTGGAATTCAGGCATTGTTTTTCCTAAGGTTCAAAAAGTAGTTCCTAAGTGCAACCTTAAACCACTGGCTTGAAGTGTTCCATTCTTACTATGTTAAACTGAGCTACCACTAAACAAAGGAAAATAAAGTGTTAAATATTGAATGTATTTATTTTAAAAGAGTTATACATTCCCGAGAGTTGGAGAGACTTTAATGGTTGTTCAGTCTAATCTTTTACCATGAGAAGAATCCCCTTTTCAAAATCCTTTATTGATAGTCCTTTGGGTTGACATTTCTAAGTGGTAGGGAATATGTGATAGAGGAGCTCCTTTCATTTGACAACTTTATTATAGCTTCCTTTCTATTTTTCAAAGTCATCAAGCATGCTTCTGCTTCAGGGCCTTTCTACTTAGTGTTCTTTTAGGAACCCTCTTTATCCAGATAATCCACATGGCACACATTCTGTCTTCATGTGTCTGCTAAGTTTCTGTCTTCCGCCTTGGAACTCCATGCTTTCTTTCCCTCCATGCTGCATTTTTTCACCACAGCACCTGCTACTATTCTCTGGCATGTTTTTTTTATCCACTGTGCTAGGGATAATAAAAGCCCTGTGAGGGTAGAGATTGTGTCAGCATAATTGATTGCTGTCACACCAGTACATAGAACCATGCCTGGCTTAAAGTGGCTGCTCAGTGAATATTTTTGAATGCATGAATTTTTTTTTAAAGTTCTTCCTTTATATTGAATTAAAATTAGTCTCTTGTATGTGGCAGTCTTGGCATGTCTTTGTCAGAATACTTATGTTGGATTCTACACTCTATATTCTGATTCTACTAGTTCTTCAAATAATAAAGGCTAAATATTCACATTCCTAATTTATTGTTCCTCATGCAACACTCAAGTCTCGGTGTAATTTGTGAAGTGCTACTTCTAGAATCGTATCTAGTATTATAAATATGATTTGATAAATAGAAGATATAATAGGCTATTGGTTTCCATTATCCAAACATTCTGTGATCACTGCCTGAAATGAATCAGTCTAGCTGTGTCATCTCAAACCTTTTTTAGAAAGAAGTATGGGATAAAAAGAAATACATTCAGACAGTAACCCTGTTACATTAAAACAACTTTTCTTTTGCTTTAGTTGTGGATTTTAGGAAATACTTAAGTATAGTCCTTATATTTTCACTGTTGAGGTTTTTTTGTTTCATTAATTTGGCCAGTTTGTTTCTTTTTTTCTTTTTTAAGTTGTGATAAAAAAACACATAACACAGAACTTAACCATCTTAAACAATTTTAAGTAACAGTTCAGTAGTGTGAGTGCAGTCACACTGTTGTGTGACCGGTTTCCAGAACTCTTTTCATCTTATGATGCTGTTTGTTCCAATTCAACAGTACTTCATTTCTTCCTCCTCTCCTCACTTCTGGTTGCTACCATTCTACTTTCTGATTACTTTAAATATCTCGTATAGGTGGAATCATACAATGTTTGCCTTTGTGACTGGCTTGTTCACTTAGTAGGTCTTCAGAGTTCATTTGTGTTGCAGCATGTGCAGGGTTTCCTTCCTTTTTAAGACTGAGTAATTACACATTGTCTGGGTTCATATCCTTTTGAATCAGTTTTACTATTTTAACATATCATCCCCTCTTCAGTTTGAAATGAGATACAGATTTCATGAGCAGTTTTTTTTTTTTTAAAGCAGACTAGTTCCTGAGCATCTTTCTTAAGTAGTGGGCTATTATTTCCTTGTCCTGGCAATAAACACATAATAATGGCACGTTCATAAAGTGCATGTCATTCTTTCATGTTGCTTTTTCATCTGTATCTCTCCTTTTTCCTTGAAAATATATAGGTAGAGAGAGGGGCAATGTGGTAGAAAGAATGTGTATCACATCCTAGTTCCGGTGCTTCCTAGCTTCAGTTTCTTTGGTCTTCTCAACTATAAAAGAATGATAAGAATGATGATGTCAACTGCCTTGACAGTTGTTTTGTTGAGTAAATAAAAAATATAAACAATTTGCCTTGCCCAGTTACTGGTATGTGAGCTTGTTAGAGAGCTGCTTCTATATCTATGCTTGTATTTAGATACCATATCATTTTCCTCATTAAAATAATTTTGCATTGCATTGGCAGACTTTGGGTGAGGTTGGCATGGAGTGCTTATACTGCACCTCTTAAATCTTGTTTCCTTAAGAAATTCTAATCAAAGAGGCATAAATATCTTTCCTTAGAACCTTCAAGTTTTCCTGTCTGAATCATGCCTTTGTTTAGATTTAAAATCTTATCACTAGAAAAATTATCAAAATATATGGGTTTGCCAATAATTCTTACAGTTAATAAAGAAAATTATTAAGTGAATATAAACATTTGCTAAGTCATTCGGATATTTGCCTGTCTGTGAGTGAGTTACCTAGACCTTTCAGGAATATGTGGGAAATAAATATTGTTATCTAACTTGGAGAAAATTCAGTTATCAAGATTTTTTTAGAATTCTAAAGTTCAGTAAACATGTTTCAAAACCGATGAATTGAAAAGGCCTAAATGTAAACTTTATACAACCCCCTTTTTTTTCTTAACTAGATTACAGAGAGGCAAGAAACAACAGATTGAAAATGGTAGTGGAGCAGAAGACAATGGTGACAGTTCTCACTGTAGTAATGCATCCACACATAGCAATCAGGAAGCAGGACCGAGTAACAAACGGACCAAAACATCTGATGATTCTGGGCTTGACCTTGATAATAACAATGCAACAGTGGCAATTGATCCAGTAATGGATGGTGCCAGTGAAATTGAGTTAGTATTCAGGCCTCATCCCACACTTATGGAAAAGGATGACAGTGCACAGACAAGGTAAGTGTGTGGTTTAGTATCAGATTATCTGAGTTGAGAATGTTTAATTTGAGGTTAAAGGGCAATTTTGCATAAGAAGTAAGGGCAATATTTGTCATCCCCATGAATTGCTGGGATTCATTGGGGTACTCCAGCTACCTAGATTGTTGTTTTCTTCCTTCCTCATGTATTTTTCACCCACAGTTACGTATCTGAAAGGAATGATCCTCTTTGGTGGAGTAGGAAAAAGGATGATTTAAAGTTCTTAACAAGGATACTAGACTATAAAATTCATGCTGGCAAGGATTGCTACTTTACTACTCTTATCTCCAGCATACTGCCTGCCACTGAGTACATATAAGCATCAAATATTTGTGCAGTGAGTGATTGAATAGTATATGATGCTTTAAAAAAAATCCCAAGATTAGTACTTCTATGCTCAGAAAACAGATTCTTAGACAATAAGAAATTTGCTCATATTCTTACTATTCCTCTTGGTGCAATAGGGAGCAGAGCTCTGATTACTGAGGTTGAGGGGTATATTCTTTTTTCCCCCTTAGTACTATGTGTACTTCTGTTTGATTTTGTCATTATACATCATATTTTATGGATGGCATGGTGGGAAGAGCTTTGTCTGGCCTGGTATACAAATAGTGAATGTGTACTTTGCCCTCTTCTGTACCTTCCAATAAGAAATTTTTAGATAACAGGAATAAATTTCTTGATACTACTTTGTGAGTAACTGAGACATTTACATTTTATATAGTTTTTTAGATATGTATTCTATGATACTAACATTTTTATTAATCTGGAAATTAAATTTTTAATAATTTACTTTTCCAGATACATAAAGACTTCAGGTAATGCCACTGTTGATCACTTATCCAAGTATCTGGCTGTGAGGTTAGCTTTAGAAGAACTTCGAAGCAAAGGCGAATCAAACCAGATGAACCTTGATACAGCCAGTGAGAAGCAGTATACCATTTACATAGCAACGGCCAGTGGGCAGTTCACTGTGAGTATTTAAATATAGGCTGTGGAAACTGGGAGCATTTTGACCATCTGAGAATGGCAAGTAGTGGGGTGGGGCCTGATAAAATGGTATAGGACTCTGAGAGAAAGAGAAAATGCAGCAGGTAGTTAACTTTATATTTTGTTTATTCTTTTATGAGTTGCGTATATGACAAGTTTATCCCAAGATACATTTTTTTAAATGATGGACTTTTATGTTTGTTCCATCTCATGATTATTGTGCCTTGAGCAGTTTTTATAATTCTTTCTTTCTTTTTTTGTTTTAGGTTTTAAATGGCTCTTTTTCTTTGGAATTGGTCAGTGAGAAATACTGGAAAGTGAACAAACCCATGGAACTGTATTATGCACCCACAAAGGAACACAAATGAGCTTTTACTAAAATCAGTTCTGAGAGTGAACTTTTTTATAGCCTATTTCTTTAATATTAAATATGTACTGTCATTACTTTTATGGACAGAATCTTGGATATGTTCAGTTTTCTTTCTGAGCCAGACTTGTTTACACTATTAGAATCTTTCCCCTTAATTTAAGATTTCCATTTTGGAAGGGACTGCAGTAACTCAGTACTTTTTCTTTCCTTTTAAATATATCTAAGTTGTATGTTTTCACAAAGTATGGTTCCAATTTGGAGCACCCTTTTGACCCAGGAATTTTTCATAGTTCTGTATTCATAAGTGAAGATTCAGTTGGCCATCCTTTTCCCTTCTCTCAGAAGTTTTTTAGGTCTACAGAATGTTGAATAATAAGTATTTTGACTTTTTTCCTGGAGTCTTGTATATTTATAGTTTTCTATATAAGCTGTAGTATCTTCATGAAGACCAAGGCTCAAATTTACTGTGTTTAAAAACAATTCTCATAGGATTATTATTTTCATGGTATTTTCTTCCATAAAATCTCATTTTTTAAAAAAGGTTCTTTATGAACTTAGTGTCCATTGTCATGCAATGTTATTTTTTCCATTTTTTTCCCTC